>JAUMHF010000001.1:3715573-3729424 GCA_032359275.1 Microctenopoma steveboyesi
TGGTATAACCCAGAACTTGTGTGTGTGTGTGTGTGTGTGTGTGTGTGTGTGTTTGTGTGTGTGTGTGTGTGTGTGTGTGTGCGTGTGTGTGTGTGTGTGTGTGTGTGTGTGTGTGTGTGTGTGTGTGGGTGTTCAGCTTTCTGTTTGTTATAACAACTGTTTTTCCTGCAGAATGTGAATGACCATACGTTTAAGCGTCTGTTACTTTACATGCGAACTGCCAAGTTGGCCCAGTATTGCCGGTACCCTCTGGAAGACTTGGATCCTGCTGCTGGACCCTGCACCAACAAAAATGGTAGCACCCGTACATATAGACAAAAAGAAAAATCATCATCATCTTCTATGAGAAGTAAAGTTTAACTGAAACCTGCCTGTTTTCTCTAGGAAGTAAAGTGCATGTGCGCTGTTTGAAACTGTTAAAGCAGTATACAAGGAAAGGCGTGGCTGATGATGGCGATGGCGATGATGATGATGATGAGGAGGAGGACGAGGACATCAGCACACAAGGAAGAGGAGCTTTCCCCTCTCAGGGCCGTATCATGGAGAAGGATGTCCTGTCACAGGCCTATCACATGGGTTACGTTTTATCCATCACTTCTCCTGAGAATTAGTAAAAAATTTGTGAAGGAGTCCACAGAATGTCCAAAGGTTTTGATCTATTGACACGATAAGAACATATTAAATGGGAGAATCTGAAACTAAGTTTAGCTTGTGATTTTACAAAAAAACAAGGTCTGACTTACTTCATATACAATCTCTGGCTACATGGAGTGATTTTTGTCTATTTGCCCACACTGACAACAGCACGTTTTTATTTGTCCCATCATAAACTGAAATAATTGAATTAAAATGTATGTTGATACATGAATATTCACTAACATATATTATTTCGATGCTATTTGTTATAGTGCAGATGTTAATGACTTTAGAGTTTGTCCGTAACAACCTTTTTTAACCTCCAAATGTCTTTTATCTTTTATTGTTTTAATACAGTTTTATCCTGTGGTACAAAGGGAATTCCCCGGAGTGGCATCGGGTTTAGAATGAACATTGGTAAACTGGAATCTCGTATGATCTGTCGAACGCTGGAGAGAGACGGTTTAATTAAGGCAAGCTCCAGAATTTTCATTGTAGACATTGAAATTTGGTATTTAATTCAGGTCTAAATCGTTACACAACACAAAGTGCAAGACATATCATCGATCATGGTGTAATATCTTTCATCCTTCAGGGATTCATGGAGGATGAGGGGCGACAGCGAACGACAAAATACATCAGCCATAAGTTTGTATCTTAATGTGTAAATATGTATATGAGAATATATATAAAACACCATGTCACATTTATAGTATTATTGTTCTGTTTGTGTGTGAACAGGTCCGTGGGTGTGAGTGATCAACTCCAGCTCTTTGCTAAGGAGCAGGAGCGTTACTCTACTGCAGCACAGACATTAGATGCTGCACTTACCACCCCTGAAACAGCACCAACCCCAAAATCAGCACCAAAAAGTAAAGCTAAAAAGTCGTCAGCAAAGAAGAAATCGGGTAGAAGGACGGACAGGGATTCAGAGGAGGTTCAGCAGAACTGTGATACAGGCGACGAAGGCTTGGACGGAAAACAAGGTAAAATGGTAGGAAAGCCAAAAGCATGAATGAGAACAGGGAAGAGACGCAGTCAGTTTTTATTTTATCGGTCTCTTCCAGAACCAACTCCAGCTGAGCAGAGCCAACTATCCAACTCGGTTCCTGCTGACCCGTTACCTCAGAGCGAGGCGCTGACTGCTTGTGACAACCCAGTAGACAACAACGTTGCAGTTGTGAAGGATGTCGATCAGCTGCAGGTTGGCCTGATGTTCCGGTGGTGTGTTTGGGTGAAGGTTGTCTGTTTGGAGATGGGTTGATGCAAGTTATGGCTCCTTCTACCTCCTTCAGATACCCAGCATTCAGCTCCCCAAGAAGTCTTTGGAGAGGTCTCATGAGACGTATCGCCTGTTGAGGAGGAAGAATCTGATCGTTGAGGCTGTCCAAAACCTCAAGATCATAGGGAGTCTTTACCAGTCAGTTTATGAATGTCCGATTAGCTGACATCACATTACAAAAAAGGGGACGCAGTGTAACATGCTGTGTTTGTCCAGGCTACAGAAGATGATCAACGAAGAAGAGAAGCAGGACGGGATCAGCTCCAAGTGTTGCCGGAAAACTATCTTGCGTCTCGTCAATAGTTTGTCTAGACAAGGCTTGCTTAAGATTTACACAACTACTGTCATAGTGGACGGGATCACCAAGAAGGTACACACACACACGGTTACGTTTCATTTTCACCACACGCACTTTCTGTGGGCAGCAGACAAGTAGGAGTTTTGTTTTTCTTCACTTCTTCTCTCTTCAGTGTTTGGTGTTCTTGTGTACACGCAGGTTGAGATGGTCGCACATCCGTCCGTTCAGCCCAAAGACGACATCGTGAACGGAGTTATCGAGCAGGTCCGATTCAGAATCTCCAGCTCTTACACAGCCATACGGTGAGAAGGAACCGACTGCTGAGAGTTGTGTGTTAGCTCTGTGGTCACCACAGCTCTTTTTTTAGTGTAATTGTGCCTTAATTTGTAGCCGTCTGTAGTGTAGAACAGAGTGTCTTGTTTCTTGATTTGACTTCTGTCTTACAGTCTGCAACAAGCTGAAGAGAAAGCCAGAGAACAGGCTAAAGAGTCAGACGAAACCCTGAAGAGCAGAGCTGACAGAAGTAGAGCAATCCTCAAAGACCAGGAGTTCAAGCCCACAAAAGGTTACGTTGGATTTTATACAGTGAAAAAAAGCAAAGTCGTTGAACCTATTATCTTCTGTATACCTTTGTCATTTTTGTCTAAATTACTGTCTGTTTAGAGTTTCCTCCATTTGTTTCATTCACGGCTGACTCCATGACATCATGTGTTGTAGCTTTTCTTGTCTCTGGCTGTATGTTTAGGCTCGTTGTCATGCTGAAGAATACATTGGGGACCATGATAATCTGAATATCTCTCTGTCTTTTTTTCTAGTTAGAGGATTGGGGAAGACTTTCGGCTTCCAGCCTAAGATGTATCGACTGCGTGTTGTCCATGCCTTCCTCTGTTACCTTATTTACGATCACCCTGTCAAAGACAACTCCACTGCTTCGGACTCGACCAGTGAATCACCAGCAGACGTACACCGCTCGGATCCTGACGCCAGTCCCCCAGACACCCATGAAGGACAGGACCCGAAAGACACACCGTCATCAGAAAGTGCCGCCTCTGGTTCTGTGGAACAGCATACTGCTAATTCTACTGGTCTGCATGTGGCCTCAGGTGGTGAGGGAGAGGAGCAGAAGGATAACGTAACATCTGGACATCCTCAGTCTGATATGAAAGGTGAGAGAGGTGAAACGTACTTTTTCTTATTAATGCTGTTCGTGTCTAAAGCAGTGCAGGATTTCTGCAGACCACGTTTCAAAATTAAACACGGTGATTTTTCTGTCACTGACAGTTTACGTTGGCGAAGACTCGTGGAAGAAATTCATCCCCCCCGTTCGTGTACACAAGGAGTACGGCAGTGGCTGGGCAATGGTTGGGGACGTGCTCCTCTGCCTGCCTCTCTCCATCTTTGTTCAGTTTATGCAGATCAATTATAAGGTGAGCATGAATGTTGTTTTTTCAAAGAACGGTCCTGTATAGTCCATTCGTCCTACCTCTGGTGCACTGGGGGATAATGGCAAGGTTTTTCTGATGGGTATGTGATTCCTTCCAACGATCATAAGGTTGAGGTTGCTGAAGTTGCTTCAGCCTTTCACGTTTTGTAACGGCACAAACTAAAGAAGTGAATTTCCCTGCTCTGCGAGTCTGGTTTTATCAGAGGCAGCACATTTTCATTAGACACGTATGTGAAAAAAGGTCGTTGCTGGCCCACTTATCACAGCAGTACATATTTTCTTTTTTCCCTCACAGGTGGAAGGACTGGAAGAATATCTCAATGACCCTGTGAAGCAACACTATCTTGTTAGTTCACTGCCCGCCAGGATGAGAACACAGTTGCTTTTTAAACGGTGACGTTCTCCATCTCTTTTCCTCATCGTGGTGCACCAAACATTCAGCTCTAGTTCTAAACTGACTTGTTTCTGGACTTTTCATACCAGGAGATACATCTTCTATTTCCACGAGAACCTACGAAAGTTGGCCTACATGGGTCTGCTGCAGTTTGGCCCCGTAGAGAAGTTTAAGGAGAAAGACCAGGTACTGATCTGTTTGGGTGTCATTCAGTTTAATTAGCCTTTTGGTGCATACTTTGCTTGACAGTTTGGACTGGTGGTGAAAGTAACTTAAGGAACTGTTTTCTCCGGAGTGATTACTCTTTCACCACACATCTGCTCTGGTCCAGGTGTTTCTGTACCTGAAACGCAAAGCCTCCATTGTTGACACCACGAGCGCGGAGCCTCACTACTGGCTTGTCACAGAGTCACCTGACAAACCATTTGAGCGACACCAGTACATGTTCAACAATACTGAGGATGTAGAAAAATACTGGTTCGACTTGATGTATGTCTGCCTCAACACACCGCTGGGTACATGTCGGCACACACACAAACGCAGAATCTCTCATAGCAATGGCATGATCACAACTTTTAATAGTCGTCTAAGTCTCTCTGTTTGCATTTCAGGGGTGATTCGCAACAAAAGAAATGTCACAGATGAGGAAGCTTCTCCTTCTTTTGTGCAAGAAAAAAATGTATTTGTAGGACTGGCCTATCTGCTAAAGTAAGTGATTAGTGATTAGTTTTCTTTCTTTCTACATCGTTTTCACATTTGATAAAATAATGGGTTCACAATGTGGTAAAAGATTTAGTTCACCATCACAGAGTTAAAGACAAATGTGACTGTGCTTGTACAGGGGAAGTTGTGAAGTGTGTGATGACGGCTCGATACCAGGAGACGGTAAAGGAGCAGGAGGTCTGCACTCTGAATTCTTTGCTCATCTTAAACGCAACTGGCTGTGGACCAATCACCTGCTGAATGTCAAAAGCGTGCGTTCGAACAACACAAGCACACACACAAACACAAATATGTAGTTCACAGACAAAGACGGTGTTAATAATGTGTTTCTGTCTCTTTTTTTTAGAGGCCCAGTGGTTCAGAGGCACCTGAGACCAAAATCAGACTGCAGAGTCTGCTGACTAGAAGTGCACTCAGGATCGCACTTACAGCTGGTGAGCTCCTACAGTAATGACAAAACTTCCTCTGTCTCTCTACCAGAGTGGAAACTTGCTGTCACCTACTGATCCTACTGTTTACAAGTTTATCTTGGCTGTGACCACATTTCTATTGAAATAAACTTTTCATACATTTTCTAACAGGAGGAACTACAGCACCGCGCTGTGTGACCACCAAGCGACCACTGGTGACAGAATATGTCGAGGTATGAGACGTATTCATTTAAATGTATTGTTGTTTTATCCTATTCAATTGTTTATCCTCAATTGCATCTACTGACATCTAAAAGTTTTGATGACCACAGATGGTTTGCAGCAAAATTCTGGCTGGTTCAGACATTCAGGAACTAGTTACACATGGTCACTGCTGCTTCAGTTCATTCATGTGCCAGCAAGTCATGAGAATTCATTGTGGTAGTTGTCTTTAAGTGTTTGATTATGTTGTGTTTCCGTTCTCTTGTAACTAGGTTGGTGTAGAATCCGCTTCCAGAAACAAACAGGTGGTCGGAGGAAAGAGACAGAAGAGGAAGAGAAGCAAAAAGCAGGTTGTCAAGGTCCAGCGCAAGAAGAAGAAAGGTGCATAACGTTCACCTGAACAAGGGAAGTATATTATTGATTGGACAGCAGACAGATTATGTGTGTTTCTGTTTTTTATTGCTTTCAAGAGCTCAAGAAACGCGCCCCTGCCCACGACGAGGCAGACCACAGAGCCTTAAAAATGATGACCAGACAGAGGGTCTACTGGTCGGTACAGGAGGACTCGCTGATGATGCTCTGCTGCGCGGCCACACACCTGCTCAACAGGAAGGTACACACAGAAAAGTCTTTTAGGATGAATCCTTTTTAAGGCAAATGCATTCACAGTCGTTTACTTATTTCCGTGTAGGAATGAAAACATGAATGCGTTGTTGATATGTTGCAGCTGAAACGGCCATTCGTACCTCACTGCGTGGTGAGAGACCTGCTCCATGCAGAGTTTGAAATATCGGCGGATAAAACGTCTCTGGCTGTGGGCCGTCGCAGGCGACACATCCTCAAGAATCCTCAGACACTTCTGAACTACAGGTAGGTAAAGATAGTAAAGGGTTTCAGAAACTCCAACAGTCCTGGTGTTTCACTCATTAAAAATACACGTTGCAGGATCTGTCTGGCTGAGGTCTACCAGGACAAAGCTCTGATGAGAACCTTGGAGGAGAAGAAACCTGCTGATCCTGAAAACGCAGAGGTGATCTGAGCTTTTCTTTTGTTTTCTGCAAGTTCAAAGCTCTTCAAAATGTGACTATTGGTGCTTGTGCTGTTGTAGGATTGTGCTGAAGCGTTCTCGGAGTACGTCAGACTGCTCAGGATGAAGTTCAGCTCCGTTGTGAGCACTCATGATGTGATCATCCCTGACACAAAGCAGGGGCTCTTCTCACAGTAAGATGTTGTCACTGTAGACAAGTACTGGGTGTCTTCAGGGTTTTAAAAGGTAGTCCATCACATAAGCAAATATGAGGTCCATTAAAAAGTATAAAAATGTATTAATCTTAATAAAGTCATATTCATAAACTGTTGTTGATCAGAAAACCAAAGAAACTGTCTTCATGGATAAGTGGTAAGAGGACCTGGCGTGTAAAGACGGGCTCGGGTCTGTAGTACACAGTTAGGGACAGGTTAATAAACAGGAATATAACATGGATGGAGGTTAACGCTCTACTGTCACATGTAAACAAGTCAGGAGCAGTTTTTCATCAGGCTCGTTGAAGAAGACGTGTGAGAGCAGGAGGGTGGTCACTTTCACGCTAACAGTAATTAAGCTCATTATCCTTTTATTTAAAATAACAGCCACTGTACTGAGCGGCTGAGCTTGCAGCATCGTGCCACACCAACACTACATGTGGATGCTCTGTGGTGTCTAGACACTCAAACCGGCTACATCTTCAGATTTGGATTAACCCCCAGTCTTCAAAAAACAGCTGTGCTGGGCATCAGTCAAGACATTTTTAAATGGCAGCGTCTCTAAAACTATTCAGTTGACTTTGTAAATGTCTGTAGAAAGGTTGTCAATTAGATCTGTTGCAGCTTAATGTTGTCTTGGTTTTAAAAAAGGAGTTATGTGTGTGTGTGTGTGTGTGTGTGTGTGTGTGTGTGTGTATGTATGTGTATATATATATATATATATATATATATCCTGCAAGTAATGAGTGTTTTTGCTTGCTTTTTCTAGGTTTAAGGTTTCAGCAATAGACAATGGACACAAGGTTTCATGCAAAGATGTTATCAACAGGTGAGAGTTTAGTTACATTCCTAGGTTCAGGTTCCCAATGATTAAAAGTATTTCATGGTAGCTGTCAATTGTCTGCTTGTGTGTTCAATTGCAGCACGGATGACATTCATGCCATAGTGTTGCATAACTTGATCCAGAGCACTCTGGCCATGACCAACAGTCAGATGAAGTCCTCAAGATCTTTTCAGGTATAGCAATAGTTAATTAGGACTAAAACCTCAAATAAAAAAACGCAAATAAACAAAAATAAAATAGAAATGTATGTAAAAGGCCCAAATGCACATCTAAACAAGCTAAAATTTTAAGCTTCAACATTTTCCACTTGTCTCTTAGACCTTCCACATGTACAGTAAGTATAACCAGGAGATGCTGTGCCGAGTGTTCATACAGTGCAGAAAGCGAGGGCTGGTCAACCGCCGCCGCGTCTGTCAGCCGTTTGGCCCGAAGAAGAACCGAGCGCTGCCCATCCTCCCCATGTCCTACCAGCTGTCCCAGTCCTACTACAAGTACATAGAGACCCATTTGTTTTTCATTTAACTTTTACAAAAGATACGAAAGTCATAACTAGTAGTTTAATTTAGAAGCTCGTTTGATGAGATGTGGTGGAAACAGTTGTATTCAGTATTTATCTATTTATCATTCCAGCAATGTTTGCTGGTGTTCACCGCTCTCCCCTCATTTCCTCCCGGCAGGTGTTTTTCGTGGCGTTTTCCTCACTCACTGTGCACAGATTCTTTCCACTTTCTGAGGAATCTAGTTAATAAAGGGACAAGAGACGACAGACTTGTTACTGCCTTTTACCATGAGCCTGAGAATAAGTCGTTACCAGCGGGTGAACTAGAGAAGACAAACACCAAGTCGGCAAAACAGGGCGAGAGCGAAGTGAAAGGAGAAGATAAGTTGAAGGAGGTAGACATGACTAAATCAGATGAACAGACAAACCCAGAGGAGCACCCCCTAGCTGCCTCGGGTGATACGTCTGCAGCCTCAAACACAGCATCGCCAGGTTCAGAGGATCCTTCAGAGGTGCTGGACATGGTCCAGGTCTTTCTAGACTCTCCAGGTGGAGCTTGTGTGGTCTCTCTCAGCTTACTGTCTCTGGGACTGCTGAGTGTGCACATTTCCATCCCAAGGCAGATGGTAGTGGTGGACAGCAGCCTGGTGGACAAAGATATAGTAAAGAGGTGAAATATTATTTGTGTGAACTACTAATTCTATATTCATAGCTTCTGTTCAGATTTAGGTCTAAACTGAGTTCAATCTTGGCTTTTCAGTATGGCCACACTGGAGGAAGATGAAGATTATAACGGTGAGGAGTGCGAGGGGAAAAGGAAACTGGAAGTGAAGGCTCATCAAGCGTCACACACCAAATACTTGATGATGCGAGGATACTGCTGCCCCGGCATAGGTAGTGTGTGTGTGAATTTGTACGTTCTCACAGGTGAGGGGCAGACACCACTACATCAGTAAACAACACATGTTTCTCTCTAGTCAAACTACGTAACCTCAGCAACGGTGACAACATCGTGGTGGAGCCGTGTACGGTGAGGTTCCAGCTGCGGAGCACACCTGCTCACGACTTGTTCAGCAAGGAGAGTAAGTTTCAGTACGCTTCAAGGACGAACACACTGATCTGTAAACTGTTAAAACTAATCCTGTGTTTCTGTGATTCTCCATTTTTAGGCTCTACACCAATGGACTTTACTAAATGCGGTCCATCCCTGTTGCCCTCCAAACTCTCCTACTCCTTCCACTCCTCCTTTTCTCCACCCAGTGCGGAGGAGTGTGATAGACGTTTGATTGAGCAGAGGGGATACACTCCTCAGGACGTGGAGGCATGTGCTCATCTCAGGAGAATCTTAGATGAAGCTGGTGAGAATGGACTGGATAGACATGACCTGTATGAGGCTTACACACACCTGGAGACGCCACAGGCTGGATGCAGCAGAGACCTGCTGCAGTATATGGAGGTACACGCACACACACACACACACACACACACACACACACACACACACACACACACACACACACTGTGGTCCTGTGGTGGTAAAGTCAGTGTGTTGATAAATAATTTTCATGACATTTGGATGTGAATACAATAAAAGGGTTTGTGGTAATATTCAGTTATTGACAGATGATGTTCTCCCTTTTTACTCTAGGATTTACAAGATGAGGGCCAGATGGTGAAAGTGGGGAGTCTGGGCGAGCGCTGGGTGCTCATTCAGCATGCCGAACCATGGCTGTTGACTGTGAACACCAAGCGGCTGCCCCACAACAAATCGGACAGACTCCGCCTTTTAAAGGATCAGCACACCATCCCCTTTATGCGCAAGAGATCCAAGCGAGGAGCTGAAGACGAGACAGACGAACCGCCAGCAAAAAAACAAGCTGCGGACGGACAAGAGAGTGAAGACAGAGAGGGTTTTGACAGGTCGTTAAGTGAAACGGCAGCAGAAAAGCCAATAGAGGACGACCAGCGGAAAGAGCAGCCGGATGAGGAAAGCGGAGACACGCTGATGGGAGGGGAGACAGGCACACAAACACAGCCCAAAGATGAAGAAGAGAATGAAGAGAAGGAGGAAACCCAGGAGAGACAGGAGGAAAGGAGACGGCTGAGACAAAGTAAGGAGAGGATGGAGGAAGTTTACTCTCCCCCAACAGGATCAGCTGAACAGGATGATGAGTGAGTTCGGGTTTCAGAACATAGATTTGAATGATCTGATCACTTTTAAATGTTTATTTCACACCCTCCCTCTTTCCGCTTAAACCCTCTCAGCGTTAATGTGAGTTTCATCAGCCGGCCGTGGCGCATGGTTGACGGGAAGCTGAACCGGCAGGTGTGTAAAGGCATGTTGGAGGCCGTTCTCTATCACATCATGTCCCAGCCTGGACTCACACAGCAGTCGCTGGTGGAACACTACAAAGACGTGCTGCAGCCGATGGTGGTGCTGGACCTCGTGCAGGTAAACACACACATACAAGATTACTTCCATGATATTCAGGTTTTACTATTAAAGACACGTCTTTCTACTCCCACTACGTGTGTGTGTATGTCTGTTTGCTACTGGTTTTATTTTAAACTGAACAACATCTAGTTCTGGTGTTTTCTACTTTTGGCTTCGGTAAATTCCGTTCTGTGCAAACACGTTTCAACCTTATAGTTCAGGTTTTGACAAGAATGTTTTCAAGTGTGTATCTATATGACGCAGTTTTATCCTTGTAGTGATATTTACCTAATTAATGCCCCCCCCCCCCACCTCTCTCCTCTGTAGGCACTTGCAGACATGGGCTGTGTGACCAAAAAGTCTCTTGTTAAAAGTCAGAAGCCATCACTGTTTTCCCGCCCTGTGTGCCAGACCAAAAGCGATCCGGAGGTGGAGAGCAAGGAGCCAGACGCTGTGTTTTATGAGCCCACTATCACCTGCTGCCTGCGGCTCGGTCAGCTGTTTCCAAACGAACGTCACTGGAACTGCTGTGTACCATGAAGTAATTCATGACTGTCAAAATGAATGTAGTTTCACCACTTTGATGCCACGACGTTCTGTGACATGTTTTTTTTTTGTTCATTCATCTTTTAAAATAATATTTATGTTCTTGTGTTTCATTTTTGTAAATAAACATAGAAATAAAAAGCCATTACCCTACATGCTTCCCTTGAGGTTTTGTGACTAGTAGTAAAACAGACGGCAGTTGTTTGAACAGACAAGTGATGGTCACTCTCAGTTGAGCCGAGCTGGGACAAAGTTTTGCAGATTCAGAGAACAGGTTCTGTGTCTTTCCTGCAATAATATGTTAGCAAGTGTGGGACTCATGTTCGTTCATGTCCCATGCATTGTGTTGTTCCTGGACCAGATCCCAAAGGTGCAGCACGCCTACATAGGAGAGTGATGTGTTGCGTTTGAGTGCAGGTGCTGTAGTTGTTGGTGTTTTTCCATTTAATGATTCAGCGTCTCCATAAATGAGAGAAGCTTATTATTTATGGCACTTACTGCTGTAAATTGTTGTTTTTGTTATTGTCAGGCAGGTAAATCATTACAATTTCAAACGGGACCTTTTCAAAAACAATCACTAATCTGTGTCTGTGTTTTGTTTTAGAAAAACATCTTAAATAAGTGCGTTTACTTGGACGTGAGATGTAAAACAAAGACAAAGGTCCACATAAGCCATGGAGAAGTTACTGTTTTGATTTCAGTGAAGCGAGATTGATCAATAGCACACTTTCACTTTCATTTCTCAGCCACTCAAGAAACCGTTGTTCTAGATTAGAGTGGACGTGCTCTGTGAAAACAGGATGCGCTGTCAGAACATTGTTCACACAGGCAAAAAACAACAAGAGGGGAGAGACCTGGCATCGCCTTTCTTAGTACTTCTGGATTTTCTGCTCGACAGATCTGCTTATTTGAGTGGGAATCATGTTTCTGTGCTTCGTTCTTCTGGTTGTGATTTTTCTCAGTGACTTCAATGTGTCCAGTTGTGGTAAGAAACGAGTTTTCTATGTGCAGTCAGCCATAAAAAAAGGGAGTTTATGTCATCCTGTGTAACTTGTATCAGACCACATCCTCGTCAGCTGCTGAATCTTACAGATAGATTTTAACAGTGCTCTTTGTGGCACCTTTGAGCCTTTTTGGTGAGATTACAGCCTTTAACTTGTTTCTCCAGATACAAACTGTGCAGATAAACCCGTATTCACCCCACCCGGCCTGGTGGTGAAGTTTGGTGACCCAGCCTTTGCCAAATGCCGTGTGTGTCGGTCTGCTTGTCCCGAGAGCTTATTTGGTTTGGAAAAGTCAGTGGGAAATCATTCAACGGAAGGACCAGTGATTTCATGGGTTGTTGACAGAATGACGGAGTGGAACCCGTCTCCCACATGCTATTACAACGCTGATGCTCAAAAAAAGTGCTGCAGCATCCTGCCTGTGACCGTTTACAGTGAGTCAAATTTTATACTGCTGATTTATTACTTTCTAACCATAATTTATACACATTTATATTAATGTGATCAGCTGTTGTTCCCATGTTTATACATGTGCGTTTGTCTCCACAGAGCCTCCAGACAGCGTGTCCATCAGCTTTGAAACTCGCAGCCAGTGTTTGAGGGTCATCAGTACACTCTGCAGTGTAAAGTGCATAACGTTGCTCCGGTTGAAAACCTCACTGTGACCTTCTACAAAGGAAAAACACCACTGGGTCCACCACTGTCCAAGACTACGTCACAGAAGACACAAGTGACAGAGAACTACAGTGTTAACATCACCCCCAATAAAGCAGACGACGGTGTCAAGTACTGGTGTGAAGCCAAACTAGAACTGGGACCGAAGGGACCAAAGCCCCCCCAGTGGTGAAATCGCCGTACATCACGACCAGCGTGAACAGTAGTGCTTTCACACTGATTCCCAGTCTCAGTGTCTGCTTCTTGCTTGCTTTACTGTCTCTATTTTTACTCAGTACACAGAGTAGGTCCATGTGATGCTGATTTAAATCAATGCTTTAAATGAAAAGGCTGTTTTTTTAATAATGGTCTGTGCACGTCATACTCATTCAAACATCTGCAAACAGCTGTTCAGAATATGACACAATTCAATGTGCAATAAACCTTTACTGCTATTTGTTGTTTACAGTGTTTGTGCTTCATTCATTTCAGGGTCTTTCCTGTGATTCATGAATAAATGGAAGCCAGGAAAAGCCCAAGGTCCTAACAAATCACACTTTTCCTTGTCAGGTCTCGAGTGTCTAATCATTTGAAGAAAGGCTCATTTGAGCATCCTGCTCTCTGATTTTTGTTTTGTAACTACTTCTCTAATAATTTAGGTCAGAGCTGTCCAGCGCCACCTCACAGTGTGCGCCGGATGTTTCTGCAACTGTGGTTGCACTGGGTAGTCAGACATTTTTCATTGCTTTGCAGTCAGTGACGCATGGCTGAAGCATTTACCAGATGCTTTAATCCAGAGGCACTTGCCAGGAGTTAAAGCGCTGAACCTTCAGTTTTCAGGACAGCTACGTGCTCGACCTACTGATCCACAGCTGCTGGTAGAATGCACTTGGTTGCATGTATGTGTTATCTGAGGTAAAATGAAACAATTCAAATCTCCCCTTACACAAAAAAAACATAGACAGATGTACTGTGGTGCAAACGCTCAACAGGAAATCAAACTGAATAAAAAACAGTATCCACAACTAAAGTAGAACAGCTGCAACGCCTCTGCTCTTAGTAAGTGTGTGTGTGACGAGTGTCTCAACAACAAGTCAGCGTAACACAAAGTTCAAAGTAACCACTCGGAGACAGAATTGAGACACACGGTGGCGTGCTGTGCAAAGTAATCCTACCTACGCTGAATGTCTGAATGGCTTCTTAATAAGGGAGGAGGAAC
>JAUMHF010000001.1:3729524-3740268 GCA_032359275.1 Microctenopoma steveboyesi
AAAAGACCAAAGCAAATTCCTTGTATGTGCAACATACTTGGCGAATAAAGCTGATTCTGATTCTGATTCTGATTCTGTTGCTCCTTCTGTGTTGCTCCATCCTCTGTGTAGGGGCTTTTTGGTTTCCCCGATGTTCACTGCACTGAACAGCAGACACTACGCTGCTCTTCCTCTGCTTTGGTATTCAATCTTTAGGATGGACAAGTCTCTGTCTCAGTGTGTTGGTGTGTTTGAAATGAACAGGTATTTGGTGTTTTCCAAAAATCCTTTTCAGTCTCTGATACACCAGCCATATAGGGAATGACCAGGTTCTTCCGTTGGCTCTGTGGTCCCTTTTCTGGAAGTGGATCCTGCCTTGTTAACGGCCCACTTGGGATGTCCACAGGTTTTAAGATCTGTTTGCAGATGCCTGTCCTCCTTCTTTTTGGCTGCTGTGGTGGTGGAGATGTTCTCTGCTCTATGGTACAGAGTTCTGATTATTCCTAGTTTGTGCTGCAACGGGTGATGAGAGTCAAATAAAAAATACTGGTCAGTGTGGGTTGGTTTTCTGTAGACTTCTATATTCAGTTTTGTCAATTTGTTTTAATTGAGAACCATCAGCTTTAATTTAATCAGACCCCCTTTCACTTTCACAAGTGCCCAGCATTGAATCTGGAGCATAGAAAGAATGTGCTCTGTGCTGCCAACATTGTTCAGATACGACAGGAAATCCAAGTGAGGGTGTAACTTCACAGTGCTTCAGACCACTTTTGGGTTTTATGTTTGACGGGTTTTACAACAAGTCGGAATAATGTTTTTACATTTGTTCTTTTTGTTTGTTTCTTTGATGAGTTTTCTGTGTGACTTCCATGTGTCCTGCTGTGGTAAGAGAGAAGTTTTTCTATCAGCAGACTGATCTTTATTATCGAGTAGAGGAAAAAGAATTAGTAATAGTCAGTACACAATCATCAGGTCAATCAGGTGATTAGAGATGAAGAAACATTTGTGTTAAATAACAACGTACACAGCATGACTTCTTTAAAATATGTTAGAATGTGTAAAGGTTTGTGTGAATATTTAAGATTTGCAGTAAGAAAATGTGGAATATCAATAATCTACACTTTTCTACAGTTGTAAAAATGAATAGTTTGAGTTGTTTATGTTAGAAGCAAATACACACAGGACTACAAACACGTGGTTACACAATGTCAAATGTATGTAGTGTATATTTGGTGAGGTTTCTCTCTAATACCTAGAACTGTGGCATTTCTACATTTACACTGAACATAGAAACTGAAAAACACATCACACGATGAACTTCTGGTTTCCTGAATATTGTAGATAATTTCACCTGGTTACTGATTTTACATTAAACTATTTAATATAAAATAACAATGTTTATTGTCTTTCTTTCAGAATCTAACTGCTCAGATAAACCTGTGTTCACTCCGTCCAGACTGGTTGTGAAACACGGTGACCCGACCTCTGCCTCATGCTCTGTGTGTCAGTCTGCCTGCAAAGGCAGCACATTTGGTTTGGAGCATTCAGTAGGAAAACGTAAAACAAATGGAACCACGATTTCATGGGAGACTGATAACATGACTGAGTGGGGGATAGAGCTCATGTGTTATTATAATGATGATGGTACAGATAAGCAGTTTTGTAGCAAACTGCCTGTTGTTGTTTACAGTAAGTAAACTTTTTAATGACACATTTAAAGCACAGTTCTGTTTTCATTCAACCTCATTTCTGAAGGTTCAAAGGGGTTATATTTGTGTCTTTGTCTTGTCTCCACAGAGCCTCCAGACAGTGTGTCCATCAGGGTTGATAATCACACTGGGCCCATGTTGGAGGGTCGTCAGTACTCTCTGCTGTGCACAGTACATGATGTGGCTCCTGTTAGAGACGTCATTGTCACTTTCTACAGAGGAAACACACAACTGGACCAACAGTTCATCAATAATACACAAAATGAACCAGTTACTGAGATTTACAGTCTGACCATCACCCCCAGTAAAGAAGATGATGGAGCTCAGTACTGGTGTGAAGCTGAGCTGGAACTGGGACCTGAAGGACCACAGCCTCCTCCAGTGATGACGTCACAGAACATCAGTAACCCCGTCTACTGTGAGTCTGACAGACAAAAGAGAATCAACAATAATGATTTTATAAAACTGTAGCACAACTTTCACTCGTCCGGTTCTTGTGTGACTAAATCAGTTTATTCAAAGCTCACGAATGACTACGTCACATTTGTGAAACTGTGTGTGAAAAGTGTGAAAACACTGGTCGAACAAATATGATAACGGAGATAATATCAGAAAACACAATGAACCTGTAAACAATAACATTAACACAGTGAAAATGAAGATGATACACAAAATGAAGAGTAGGTCACTGTCAGAGCCAGTAAAGCTCAGTGGGTTCACTGATTCCCAGTCCTGCCAGGCTACCTGTCCAGGAGTCCTTAGACCCGTCCAGCAGAACTAGTCCCTCTTCCTAGTAGGAGGAAAAGTACCAAGTGTGTTGCTCTTGATTTAACCACAGAGGTTGTGAGTGATTTATTTCCATATGCATATGATCACTGTTGGAGTAAAATCATCCAGTGCAGTTGCACTTCTCACTATTTGTTGAACATGTACAAAGGTGCTTATTTATCCTGGAATCACCAACCTGTCCACCATTTAACTCCCAGGATTACAAACTTGTTGGTATACTTTTTCATGCCGATCATTTTTTTGGCATTACTGGGTCCAACCTCCTGCTGCTATGCTAAGCTAACATTTGATAATTATGAGAACAACATGAATTTATGGAAAATTATTACCCGAATCTACAGCGCTGAACCTTAGTTTTAGTTTTAGTGATTAGTGAAGTTGGAGATTATGAAAGTTATTCTTATCTAATTTCTATCAGATGTTGGTGAAGATAACACTAAAGGAAAAGAAGCTGGTCTGTGTTGCTCTGTGGACTCTTTTAAAGCAGGTCGAACTTTGTATACCTCCTTTAATTGACCACTTGTTTCCACGCTAACGTTTGTCTTCTCTTATGTTATTAACACACAGATAAACCTCAGCTGGATTTTCCCCTGAAAAAAGAGATCACGACCACAGCAGGACGCTCTGTCCATCTTAACTGCTCCGCTGAGGGAAAGCCCAGACCCTCATACACCTGGACTCTACCGGCTCACCTCCCTCCCTTCAACGGCAGCGTTCTCACGATCAGCCCTGCAGACTGCAGCGATGGCGGCCAGTACAAGTGTTTTGTCAGTAACTCTATGGGGTCTACTGAGGTGCTGTTTAACCTGGATGTTCGAGGTGAGTTCAAACCGTCTACCTTCAGGTTACTGTAACTACTGCACAACAAATAACCAAAAAGCAGTTCTGATCCAGTTTGTTTTTAATATTCTCCCCTTTTGTCCCCCTTACCTTTCCTCTGACTCTCTGCAGCCGACTACATGTTCCCAGTAATAGTATTCGCCTCAGGACTTTCGCTGGTTGTCGTCACCACCATTGTCCTCTACTGCATCTTCAAATGTACATGGGTCTAATAAGGCTACAGACAGCATGTAAATACATTGTGTTTGTGTTTCATTCAGTTAAGTCTTTTACTCATGCATGTTAACACCAACTGTTATTTGATTTCTAGTGCTAAAAAAAATCTGTCATCTCCTTATCAAGCAGTTTGGTTTGTCAATGAAAGGAAATTCTGAAAACCTAAACTTTTCCCAGGACAGAAAATGAGCAGAAATGAGCTTTTTGTAAAATAATCAACAATAAATCTTTTGTTTCTAAAATGTCAGTGTCTTTATTCCACCACTAGGAAGTGCTAACGTCATATGATTTATGTAAACATTACTAGACTGTGGCATTATCATGAAAATGTTAATGTACCTAATATTAATTAAATTGTAGTGTAAATACTCGTAAATACACAGTGCTATTTTCCATAATCATCTCTGATGGTATTGTAAGACTTAGTTTTTTGCCTCTGTTAAAGAATTAAAGAACTGTGTTAGAGAAAAATGCTACCTGAGCTACCTGATGTGTGTGGGTCGTTATCAGCACAAATCCCACCTTTCAGTTCTCCAGACGTCTGCATGGCACAGCAACGTGCAAGACCTCTTAAAACACAGAAAACTAAAACAAAATTTTACTCAAAGCAGGAAGTGTTTACCACTTCTGCTCAGCAGCAGCAGCAACTTTGGGCAACGAGCTGAATTCATAGGTTTCTTGACGTTTCTGGAAGGGTGACACGTCGTCAAGGAACCAAACAAGTCCAGTTAGCATTGGATAAAACCTTTTTGAGAACCATGAAGTTGCACAGGGGACTCTTTTCAGCAAGATTAGTTTTTATGTGGGTCTCTATCCACTCTTGTTACACACATGTCAAAATAAACAGCATATGTTGCTTCATTGGAAGGTGTGTGCTGGTTTTCTGACCAGTTCTCATGTGGTAAATTTTAGAAATATTTCCTGTGAAATTCCCCCCCCCCGTACGCAGTGGAAATGTCATCTAACGTCAAACAACTCACTGTGAACCCTAACCTATCTGCATTTACTTCAGTATTTCACTTCTGCTTAGGCCACTTTGCAGAATTGGAAAACTTAAGACAGTACTCGACAGAGTAGCACTAACTCTGCAAAGGGATGTTAATAATATGTTGTTGACACATGACTCCTGTTTCATATTTAATGAACTCATTTGACACGTATGTGGGGGAGATTTGCTGTGTCTTGATTCAGATTCTTGTTTATTGCATGTGTCAAACTGCTTCAGTTTATCATCTCCTGTTCCTGCTACATCACTGTCAATAATAAGAAATTCATAAAGAACATGCAGAGGAAAGCAGGTCAGTGTATGTTCCAGGAAAGAAACACCAACAGAAATACCCCCAAAAGAACAAACATCCATAAATAATGACGTCAATGATGATTGCGATGAGAGGATGTGAGGATGCAATGGCAGTCAGAAGTTCCTGATCCAGTTTCACCAGCAGTCCACTTCCCTCTTAGAGAGTGGAGGAGGTCCTGTGCAGTGTGATGTCCACTAAAGAGAGGACATCCTGAAGTCAGACAGCATCCTCCCCTCTGCCATGTGATATTTTTGTAATATTTTGTATATAAATACATGTATATATATATATATACATGTATTTATATATATATATACATACATATATATTTATAAAATAGGTTCTGTTCTGTGTCATTTAGATGTTGAGTTCTATGCATTTTAAAGGTCTAAACGTTTAATTATTAATCAATTTTTAGTGGATGTAAGTAGTAATGTAGACACATTCCACAACTGAAAAATTAAAGTAAAGTAGAAATATTTCAAAATTGTAGTATTATTTCTAAGTAAAAAAAACATTTCTCCAAGAGAAAAGTCTGGCATATTTGAATGGCAGGAGTAACACACACAGAAACTAAATACTGAAGTAAATGTACTTGTCCAACAACACTCAAGATTACACTAACTTTAGAAGTAGCATGGTAGCAGTGTACAAATACAAAAGGAAAATAATTCCATTGAAGAATAAATATCACTGGTACTTTTTTGGATTATGTGTTGTTAAGAATATTATTAAGCTAAGTTTGAACATTATCTTAACAGTAAAGTGGTTAATTCATAATAAAAGCGGCCTGGTAGCTCAATGGGTGAAACAGCAGAGTGTAAGTCGCTTTGGATAAAAGTCTCTGCCAAGCAAAGCAAAGCAAAGTAAAGTAAAGTAAAGTAATACAACTTATTGATTTGTTAGCTGAGTAAAATTACGGTCACCTGGTCAACAAAGCAAAAACATTTGACAACATGTTATAATTCACAAACACACACACACACACACACACACAAACACGTGTCATTACCACAATTCTTCCTGTTTCAGTTGTGTGGCTCTGCTGATCTTCACCTCACACCAAGTGCCCTGTGGACATCCCCCCCCTCTGGCTACAGGCTGGAGTGAAGTAAGGACAAAGAAGCACACCAAGAGTAAAATAAAGTTAAAGGTAATCAGGCAGAGCGTGAAAATAATCATAGGAAATAATGAATCTGAAGTTGATTCAGAGTTTTTCAATATCAGGATCTGATAGGTGATTATTATAACTCTCTTGATGTGAAAGGGAAGTGCCAGGACTGCTAGGAAATAAATAAACCTGCTTCCTGGAAACTCTCCACTTCATCTAACAGCTGACCTCAGCTGGACTTTCTATACTGTGGTTACAACAGAGCGACCAAATGTCACATTAAACATAAGTAAACTGTTGAAGTACCTGGGTATTTATGTTTTATGCCTCTGTTTACAGATAAATATTGTACTTGTTGTTCTACTAATTCTGCATGTACTTACTTAGAAAGTATGACGCATTGTAACAGAGTAGATTACCTGCATTTATACACACAGATGTTTTCAGTTCAATATGTGTCAGATTCAGACTGACTCTGTACAAATGTAAGATGGCTAGATTATACTGACACATCTGCTCAACATGCACCTGGTCCTTGTTCAGAGTCTGGATAATATGTGGTGTGACAATCCTGTGCTGTCCCCACACCTGGACTAATTTTGGCACACACACACTCACACACACACACAGATGATGAAGAAGTTTGTAAATAGGCTATTACATATTATATATATATAATATATAATATTTACTGTACATAAGAGACAGTGGTGGGGGCTGTTATTATTTCAACTTGTCCCAAACCAAACAGTAGATTCCCTGATGTTCCCTGTTATATTTCTCGAGCATTGCTTAAATGACTTTAAGGAGTGTGATTTTATTATTTACTGATTTAGAGTAAATCAGTACAGAAACAGGTTCAACTGGTCAAAGTTACCAATGATCTTCTTTTGTCTTCAGACTTCTCTCCATTCTTGTCTTGTTAGATTTTAGTGCTGCATTTGACACAATAGATCATACCATTTTAATAAAATTCCAATTCTCTTCTATTTATACATGTTTCCACTGGGCCTTCTTATAAGAAAACACTATATAATGTCCATTGTTATGCAGATGACTCTCAGCTATACTTATCCATGAAAACAGGAGAAACAAATCATTTAGTCAGACTTCAAGCCTGCTTAAAAGACATTAAGGCCTAGATGTCCTGTAATTTTTTACCTGTAATTTTTTACAGGACATCCGGGAATCCAAAGACAGCAGCTGAATCCTATTCAGTGTGCAGCTGCTGGTGCCTGGTGTTCTCCCTGCTGCCCCTTGTTGTTCTCTTTGATTTGTCTGCTGTTCTCTTCTCTCTCCTCTGTCCACTAACCCCAACCGGTCGAGGCAGATGCCCGTCCACCCTGAGCCTGGTTCTGCTGGAGGTTTCTTTCATCAAAGGCAGGTTTTTTTCTTCACTGTCGCCTCAGTGCTTGCTCAAGTGGGACTGTTTTCTATATTATTTTGTATTTATATATTTTTAAAACTGATATAAAATTGAATTGCTGATGGTACTGCAGGACACCTGTCCACACCTTCAAACAGTCAGACTCCATATGGTCAAGACCAGAAAACTGTCGAAGGACACCAGGGACATGAGTCCCACAGTTGATGGTTCTGGACCTTTAAAAAACTGTTTGCTGTTAATACGTGATCACCAGAATAAGACTCTTTTTTGGATGATATCATGAGATAACTGGACTCTCCCTTCTCTCCTCCCACTAAAACGGCACCAGCGTGCGCCTGGAGTGGAGGTGTTAATCACCTGTTCAACACGGTTTCTTAACAGCTTGCTTTTTTTACGATATTGAAGGGAAATCATGTTTTTGTTCGACACTTTCTTTGCTGTTTTTTTGCTCTTTGTGTTAGATTTCCATTTGTTAAGTTATGCCTGCGGTAAGTTTCCCTGATTATCGCTCAGATTTTAGACGACGTCGCTGCAGCTGCTTTAACTAAACTAAAACGTTTCTTATCAGCGATGTGCTTTGCTGCACGAACACATACCATCACGTAGCCCACAGCTCAGTGTTTCATTCTGTTTGTGTTCTAGTTTGAGTTCTTAGAAATGTACCATTGCATCAGTTAGGGGAACTGTGGCATTTATACTTAGATAATAAACTAAATGAAAAACTAAAAAAATATCACACAGTTTAAACTGTTTATAATAAAATAACAATGTTATTGTCTTTTTTTCAGATTATCACTGCTCAGATAAACCTGTGTTCACTCCGTCCAGACTGGTTGTGAAACACGGTGACCCGACCTCTGCTTCATGCTCTGTGTGTCAGTCTGCCTGCAAAGGCAGCACATTTGGTTTGGAGCATTCAGTGGGAAAACATGAAACAAATGGAACCACGATTTCATGGGAGACTGATAACATGACTGAGTGGGGGACAGAGCTCATGTGCTTTTATAATCATGATGTTACAAATGAGCAGTGTTGTAGTAAACTGCCTGTTGTTGTTTACAGTGAGTAAACTTTCTAATGACACATTTAAAGCACAGTTCTGTTTTCATTCAACCTCATTTCTGAAGGTTCAGAGGCTTGATGTTTGTGTCTTTGTCTTGTCTCCACAGAGCCTCCAGACAGTGTGTCCATCAGGGTTGATAATCACACTGGGCCCATGTTGGAGGGTCGTCAGTACTCTCTGCTGTGCACAGTACATGATGTGGCTCCTGTTAGAGACGTCATTGTCACTTTCTACAGAGGAAACACACAACTGGACCAACAGTTCATCAATAATACACAAAATGAACCAGTTACTGAGATTTACAGTCTGACCATCACCCCCAGTAAAGAAGATGATGGAGCTCAGTACTGGTGTGAAGCTGAGCTGGAACTGGGACCTGAAGGACCACAGCCTCCTCCAGTGATGACGTCACAGAACATCAGTTATCCCGTCTACTGTGAGTCTGACAACATCATGAGCAACATCTTTTAAATTTTATACAACAAATTCTTTTGCTTTAGTTACTAGAAAAGTAAAATTTTCATTTTATTTCTTAGATGATAAGAAATAAATCTCCAGATGTGAAGAAGGGAAACAGTTTTCTATCTACTATTTCACTGATTTGTTGTGTCTGTTCTCTGCTGCTCCCAAAATACAATTAAATAATTATTTGTTTGATTTATTCAGCGCCAAATGGCCACAGAAGTCATCTCAAGGCATTTTACAGTTTAGCCCAGTATTCACAGCCCAGGTGACAGTGGGGAAGAAACCTTCAACTGAAGCTCAGGGTGTCATTGGCCACGACGAGTTGACAAAAAAATCCATAATGTCTTAAAGAATTTTTAAAGTTCATTCTCCCCAAAACCTGGAGCTGCTTTTCATCACCTGCTTTTCCTATAGTGCCACTAAGAAGTCACTTACTCTCAGGATGACCCATAGTGATGTTGGTGACCCCTTAAACACAGAGCACCATGATAAGGTTGAAATTACTTTAGTACTTTTGGGTTATGACCACAAACAGACAATATACTAGTAGCAGTGTATAGAAGCAGAAAGTGAAAGTGACCACTGTCAGGGACACGACTGTGGTGAAAATTATTTGGGACTTCCCAGTGCTGCACTGATGGGTGAATGTTAAAATTGTTTTCATTTTACTATAATGGCATATTGTGTTTCTTTTCCTCTCAACCATTGCACAGATGAACCTCGGCTGGTGGTGTCATCACATTCAAAGAAAATCACTGTAACAGTAGGACAGCCTCTGACCTTGAACTGCTCAGCTGTGGGAAATCCTCCTCCCTCATACAGCTGGGATCCTTCATTACCTAGTGGCAGTGTTCTCACTATCAAATCTGTAGCTTTTGAAGATGAAGGGACGTACAACTGTTCTGCCAGGAACACAGTGGGAAGTGTCGTCTTAACGTTTGACGTGGAGGTCCAAGGTGAGTTTGACATTTTAACCTCAGGTTTATGGTGAAAACTGGAAAGTGTGTCAGCCAAGAACAACTGTAGGATCACTTTCAGTACTTTTGTCACATGATAGCAAAATAAAGGTTTGCTGTGTTTCTGTTTTTTATCCACACCCCTCACCCAACTCTCTGCAGCCAACTACATGCCATACATCATAACTGCAGTATTTTCTGTTGTCCTGCTCCTTGCCTTTGTCATCTTGGTGTACGTTCACTACAAACGCAATCGAAACAGACACCACTCAACAGAGTAGAACTGACTTCAAGCAGACGGATGTTATTAATATGTTGTCAACACGTGACTCCT
This sequence comes from Microctenopoma steveboyesi, assembly GCA_032359275.1. NCBI lineage: Eukaryota > Metazoa > Chordata > Actinopteri > Anabantiformes > Anabantidae > Microctenopoma > Microctenopoma steveboyesi. The sequence goes on from JAUMHF010000001.1 coordinate 3,739,675, forward strand.
GGTTCATATTTCATGTCAAGTCATTTCATGTGTATGTGGGGGAGATTTGCACCTACAGCTGTGTCTAAGCTTTGTAAATACTTATACTAAACTTATACTAATTATGTGAAATGTAGACATGTTTCACAACTTAATTTGCACTAATAAAGATCTGACTCTCTCTCTGAGTTGGGTGACATTTAAGTATCCCCAAAAAGAACTTAAAAAGTTTATTCCTACATTTAAAAACTCTAAAACCAAATATATTAATACTAATTTTATAAAAACGTATACGGACACGTTAATTCAATCTACTATTCTGATGATTAATGAGTCACTTGAATAAAAAATATTTCCGTCTTCATGGAAGGTGGCCACAGTGACACCTATTTTTAATCCAGGGTTCAAATTGTTTGTTGCCAGTTATCAACTATTTGGTATTTTGTCAACTCTCTCTAAGGTTGCAGACAATTTGTCAGTATCATGTCTCTTCCAGCCCTCATGTGTCTTTTGTAACTCCCTCACCTTAACCACTCCGCTCTCTCTCCACTTTCACTCCCTCATTATTTCCAGGTGTTTCTTATTAGCAATCAGTCCTCTCCGTATTTAAGCCTC
>JAUMHF010000001.1:3744220-3779416 GCA_032359275.1 Microctenopoma steveboyesi
AGGGCCGTGAATGATGACTACACAGCTATACATACATGACGTACTCATGTGTCATCTGTGTTACTGACAGGCCAAAAGAAAAAAAAAATGGAATTGCTCAAATCAAAGGGTTTAAAATAAATGTTTAAAAGATATCACAGGGATGCATGCAGTGCTGAAAATCCCTGCTTTAAGCAGCACAGGGGGCATCTAGGAATTTCATTGTGTGATTGTATTTCTCCTGGAACGTGTACTTGTATGTATGTCACATTGTGTTATAGCAAAAGTTGACTCAACAATTTACTACAGCAACAGTTAAACAATAAAAATGAGAGCCTCCATTTTAATCCAGTGCAGCTAAAAGGATCAGAATAAGAATCAGATTATTGACGATGTATGCACACGTTCTTAGAAGAAGTCTGTTTCCAACTGAGGAAACGTAACACAAATAAATAATATACAAACAATATAGCATCACAATAGTTAGTGCCTCGAAATAGATAATGTACAGTTTAAATAATGCATGCCCTGATTATATGTTTGAATTTACAGATCAGGTGGTACAATATATACATACATACAATTACAATGAATTATTATACAGTTAATGTGGTCAAATACAGCCTGGTAGCTCAATGTAATAAACATTAGACTGATTCTCAGCGCTAGGTCCTTGTAAGTCACTCTGGATAAAAACGTCTGCCCAGCAAAGTAAAGTAAACTTTACAGTGGAACTAAACAGAACGCAGGCTGCTGTCAGATGTTTATATGGGTGAAGGCAGCAGGGAAGAAACTTCTCCTGTGTCAGGCAGTGCTTGTTAGTAGGGATTTGCCTGAGGGGAGGATTCAAATAAGGCGAATGCCTTTTAATAATGTTTTTCTGCTCATGACTTTTTGTATACTAGTCCTCAGCAGCAGGGAGAGGTTCCAATGATCTCTTCTGCAGTCCTAACAGTATGTTGCAGTTGGCGTTTGCTTTGTTTTGTTGCTGCCCCAAACCAAACCAGTTAAAGACAGATAAGATAAAGCTTTATTATTAGTCACATTTATTCAGTTCTAGAACAATAAAGGGATGAAGAAGAACAGAAATCATGCAGTGTATTTCAACATGTAGCAATTTTTCTACACAGTTACCATTTCATTTCAACACAGGTACAATAAAAATGTAAAAATATTATGTCCTTTTTGGAATTAAATCCTATTGGAAGTGCTTGTGTGTGCTCCAGGTATGCTTCGGCGCTGGGACGACAGTCAGAAGTACTTATCAGACCACCCACATCTAGTGTGCGAAGACACTGCTAACTACCTTGTTGTCATCTGCATTGATTTTGAGATAGACGAGGTAAGTGCTGAGGGAAAAGTGGATTTATAGATTCTGGTTAAGAAGACTCAATTCAGCCTTTCTTACAGAAGCACGTACTCATGGAGCATGTGGCCCACCAGGCCATCGTTATGCAGTTCATCTTGGACACGGCTCGGACACTGAAGGTCGACCCAAGAGGCTGCTTCAGACAGTTTTTCACGAAGATCAGGGTCTGTTGCTAAAGATCTTCTGTTGCATGTTTGTGTACTTCCCATGAGGAAGATGAGGTTTGTATGTTGTGGAGATCTAGGCTTTTGAACTTTTGTTTGTGTTCATGTCAGACGGCAGACAAACCATATCAAGATGCATTTGACCATGAGTTGGAGCTGCTGAAGGAGCGAATCCGCATCTGTGCGCAGAATCACCTGGAGACTGCTATGAAGGAGCTGGAGGAGGAGAAGAGGCTGAAGAGACTCGGCCCAGGTGGTTTAGACCCCGTAGAGGTCTACGAATCACTGCCAAAGGTAACCACACATGTACATGTGTATATACAGGTACCAAGCTGGAACATGGACAACGAAAGAATAAGTGATGTAGTGTAACATTAACAGAAAAGGAGTTTCAGTGTGAATGTGATTCATATATTTCATAGAGTTAAAGTATCACTGCAGCTACAGTGCAACTAAAGAAGTGTGTATTGTGTGCTATGTGCTTGAGGTTTCCCATTAGATTCAGTTTGCACAGCACATTCTACACCATCTAAAGCTGAAAAAGAGTTGGCACAAGCCATCTGACTTTCATTAAAAATAAAACCGTATTGTCTTTATTTTTATTTATGGAAATGTTATGAAGTAGTGTGTAACATTATTGTTTATACTCTTGCTAATATTTTATACATTTGCTACTTTGAGAAAATGTATTTTTCCTTCGCAGTTCGTCCATATATTTATTTTCAAATTTTATTTCACTACCAGTGGGCGACAAGTTCTAAAGCGCTATATAAGTGCAGACTATTTACCATTTAGCAGTCAATAAAGAACGTTGGGAACATTATTATACAAGCAAAAGATGAAACTTCAGCAGCAGGGAGAGGTTCCAATGATCTCTCCTGCAGTCTTAACAGTATGTTGCAGTTGGCGTTTGCCTTGTTTTGTTGCTGCCCCAAACCAAACCAGTTTAAGATGATAAGATAAGATAAACCTTTATTATTAGCAAAAGATTATACGTAATATATTCAATTATTTTCGTCTACTATGCAGATATACTCTTTTTCCAGACAGAAAATATCATATTCTGTTTGTCCAGAAGTCTCTCTGTAGCTGATGTGTGACTGAAGCGTTTCCAAATATCAAATCGTTGTTGCTGGATCTCAGAGTCAGTGTTTGTCAGTCATCTGGATATTATCTAGATAATCAGTACACAGCTCAGCAGAAAGGACTCTTCTCTCTGTGCGAGGTAAATAGCATCATTTCTCTCCCTTAGTTTACACATTAGCTTAAACCAAATGTTTGAGTTTCTTTTAGTGACACAGAAAACCTCTGGACAATGAAATAAATTCAGAACTGCAAATGCTTGGAGAAAAATCATGACATTTTGGACTTCTACATATTTAGTGCTAACATGCTACTAGACAGTTCTTTGGTCAGAAGATATGTCGCATTAGTACGTTTGACACTTTTCACAGGAACTACAAAGGAGCTTTGAGGAGAAGAACATCCAAATGTTGCAGAAGGCTATCAACAAACTTGACCCTGAGGTGACTGAGTGTTTGTTACTATGCCTCTTCCTGAAATCATCATTTCTAGTCAAGAAACGTAATCTGACATAGACTGGCACATAAATGTTTTTTTTGACATCTGTTTTTCTACCTCTACAGGAAGGAAAGCACCACCTTAAGAGGTGTATTGACTCAGGACTGTGGGTCCCTGATTCAGGAGAAGGTAGTGAGGAAGAGGATGATAAAGATGATTAACAAGTAAAGCTAAATAAATGGCAAGTAGTCACTTTATCAGAATCAGAAATACTTTATCTCCCTGAAGAAATGATGAGGTCTCCGTTGCTCCTGACAGTAGAGAGAGTAAAGTAAAGAAGAGACGTCAAGTTACAGAATATTTAAATAAACACACACACCCCCACACAATACAATAGATACCACATATTAAGACATAAAACTTAGCAGAGGATGGTTTCGATCCATCAACATCTGGGTTATAGGCCGCAGCATGTACGCTTCTGCTGCGCCACTCGCCTGTGAAGGTTATGAAAACATAAATGTGTCATAATAATAAAAAAGAATAAATAAATACCTAATATACAGTCATAGTGTGTAATGTAGTGTATGATATAGTTGTCATTTCCTTCATTAGGCTACTGTGTAACCAAATAAACAAAAGCTACAGAATGATGTATATTTTTAGGCTTCCTGGACTGAGAGCAGGAGCTATAGTCGCTCTTATTTAACCACATCTGTCTATGCTAAGACGTTACGCTAATATTACACCATTGCATTCAACCTCACTTGATCTGTTGTTCTAACCTGGTCAGCAGCGCCATCTTTAGTCAGCTTTTAGACAGACTAGAGGAGTACAGACCACCTCAGAATCTGGCAATCCCTCTACCTAATTCTCTTGTCATTTCTGTGGCTGATTATTCAATTTGTAATGTATGATAGTAGCATTGAAGTAAAACATTTTCTGAAGTTTTCATGTGTCCTTGGTCATTTTAAAACTATAGAAAGTGGTTCTATAACTTGTCACTCTCAGCATTGTCAGATCTTATACAAGAAATTGTATTATGGAAATGTTACAGACATTTTTCAGGTCATTTAGAAGCAAATTTAAAAATGAAATCAGTCAATTTGTTATGACCTTCAGAAACCCAGTGTTGGTCAGGCGGCAGCAGAGAACAGAATAACGATAATCAAACAGCCAAGCCTGACACATTCTGCAAACCAGTTAGGCTCATTGATTTATTGAGCTGGTCATTAATTTATTATATGAACTTTCAGAGAAGTTGTGACAAAATCCTAAGCTCACAACAACCCAAAACTCAAAACATATTTCATTTGCAATTATATAGAATAAAGGAAACAAAAAAAATCGAGTTTTTAAAAAATGAAAAACAGTTTAATCTTCTGTCAATTGATTTAGAAATCAATTGTGAATCACTTTAATGTTCAAACTGATATGATCAATAAGAGTTTAGGTGTTAGTCCAAGTCATTTCTTTGTTGCTGTCAACATACAGTGTTTATGTGTGTATTTGTCAAACCAATGTTTTTGTACTTGTCACAGTTGTGTTGTAGATTTTGAACAATAAACCAGTCCTAATCTGTTTGCGTTTATTAACTGTTCCACTGGTTGCTGGGTGTTCTCACTCGTTCAGCGCCACACTTCTCTCTCCACCTCGCTCTCCTTCACTTTCATAATTAATTGCTAGGTTGCTCTCTCTCACTCTCTCCCCTTCATAATTAATTGGAGAGTTTGATTTAGTATGTTTTTTTTTGTGGCAAAGCTTCTTTGTGCGGTCACTTTTGTAAATAGAAAACAATCAGTGCAGGCCCACGGCATAAATCAAATCTAGATAATGCCTATAAAAGCTGATGGAAAAGTAACAGAATAACGTCACAGCTTTATGCAGAACTGCTCAGTTTATACTGGTGGGTGTAACGTTAACAGCCAGCACCTCACTTTAATGTGTGAATATTACACTGATTTTGAAAATGCACTGAACCAGCAAAAGTCAGTTCTTTCAGATGTCCTCATTACGTCTCAGCGTGAGGATCATACAGACTTGGCCTTTGTTACTCAACTGAATGTGTTGAATGGGTTTGAGCTGGTTGGTCAAACTAAACAACCTGGTCTCTGGAAACGTGAGATTGCTTCAATTTTTTTCATATTTAACGAAAAGAATAAAAATAAATGTTGATTCAGAAAAAAATCAGCTGGTTAAAAGATGAGCAGTAAATGCAGCCATGTTGTAGCTGAGCTGAAATTGTCAGTTAGTCCATTGACAAAACAAAAAATTAAATCTTCTGCATAAAATTAAAATTCCAGTTGATGTGAAAATGGACTTGTCCTCTCTATATGTTCTATCATAGCCGTGGTAGAAAGCTGGAGCTATTTAAATCAAGAAACTGATGAATGTCTTTTATAGACCAAATAAAAAATGTAATAGGAAAACAATGGCAGCTCAGTAATTAAGTGAAAGAAAACAGTTGTTGCTACCTTAATTTAGATTTTAGTGGTGTATAGGATGTAATGGATAAAAACAAGTAGCATGTATTTTAGGAATTTAAATGGAAATATGTGCTGCCTGTCCTTGAATGGCTTTACAAAGATGTAGTCAGTACGAATGGGGGAAAGAAAATAAGGGTGAGCACCAGAAGACATGAATCCTTATTATATATATTCTTATATGAGCAGTGTGTTCCTATAAAAATCTGCTCTGTGTGGGTGTGTACAATGGAGAGAAATGCCTGACCATTGAAGCAGAGAATCGGCTTGTGGCTACTAATAAAAGAACAAATAAAAGGCATTGCCAGAAAAAAACAGGCATGGGTACCGATGGAAAGCGCAGGAACGGAGGCTGCTGTATGGGATTAATGGACACACTGTGCGTCCGTACGGGAGGAGGAAGGGGAAGAGAGATGGGCTTCTCCACGGAGGCTGTGGTGGTGGTGGTGGTGGTGGTGGTGGTGGTGGGTGGCTGGGGGAGACCACTGTGGCAGGGGAGAAGAGGAGAGACAGGGAGGGAGGGAAGCTGGTGAAACCGCGAATATTCATGAAGAAGCCCAGTGTTTTGTTTTGTTTTTTCTCTCTCACTCTCGCCATGGTGACTAGTCTGCAGAGAGACACTGGGAAAGGAGACGAGTGAAAGCAAGATCAGGCCCAGCCCATCTTGCCATTGATCTTGAGGCGATCAAGGTGAGTGTGTTTTTATTCTTACATGCTGCAGCCTGACTGGGTACATGTGTCTGTCTGACACATCTCTGGCTGTGTGAGTGCACACAGGCATGATTGCAGGGCAGTCCTCATTTATGCATGGTTTCTCTCCGTCTGGCTGTGTGTATGCATATATCTGGATGTTTTGTAACAGAAAAGCAGGCTGCTAGTTGAGCTGCATATTGATGCATTGCTGCTTACCTTGTAGCGGCTCTCATTGCATGTGCATATATATGTCACTGTGTCACTATGGATTTGTTAATTCCTCCACACCAGACCTGATTTTGCTCCGTCAATCTGTGCACAGTGTGGTGAGAAATACCTTTCATTGAGTGGGTGTGTTCCTGGTGACCCTGGTAGGAATCGTCTCCACTACCCGTCTGTGTACCAGATCAATCAGAAACACACAACACAATATGCTGAATCTGTCCTATCCCATGAAATTGGGTCAGCTCGAACTGCTCAGAGTAATTATATAACACCAGGGAGCTTTGGTGTTGCAGTATCTGTTCAGAATTAGCCAAACTGTACGCACAGCTCCTGCATGACCTCCACAGTCAAAATAATATTAGTCAACAGAATCTTCCTTTTCTCACATTAGTCATCAAATTGAACATTTTTGTTACTGGTATTCAATTGATTTTTAATGTTCGTACATGAATGGTCTTTGCGTTGTGGAACAGTTGGGAATTGTTCCCGAGTATGTCTCCGAGGTGTAAGTGTATAAGTGGGTAAAGAATTTTCTCACATTTGATGATGCATCGGATGAATTCATTACATGAAAGCAGGACGGTGAACACTAGATGGAGAGAGAGAAAAGATGAGTCAAGGAGAACATAAGCTCACAGTTTTTTAATTCCTGGCCATACTAACTTTTATTGTTTCTGCAGGGGATTTACACAGAGGAGGACACACTGGGACAGATTGAAGGATGGATCCCAGCAAATTAAAGCAGGAGTTCTGATGTCTGGACGAGTCAGATATTCATTATTTCGCCCTATGCAGCATTTGGATTCAACCGACCGATGAGACTGTGAAAAACTGACCTGAGACAGGACATACATGGTGCAAGGTGCAGGTTTACAGTTTGGAAACATGTGGACGATACGGCAAGTTGGATAAATACTTGGGGAAAGTGTCATGGACTACGGATGGAATATCCCATTGGCTCATCTGGCCAGTGCAAAGCAACATGTAAGCAGATTTGTTCCAAATCCGTTCTTGCTAAAATGAAGTGAGAATTTGGATATTTTCTTCCATCTCCACTCTGGACAGAATCTGGAGCCTCTGCGGGGCTACTAAATGCTCCTTGACTATTTAGCGGCAGGAGAACACCCTGTTTCCACCATCTGAAGACTGAAGTGTGGACACAGTTCGAGGGAGGTGGTTGACTGGAGCAGTCAGCTCCAATGGGGGCCGGTTGTGACCCGGTCTGACCCCGGTTTGACCTTGCAGCGATCTCTGACTTCTCCGGTCCTGGCTCTCCACCTGCTCTGCTGCCTGGGTTCGGGAACGCTCCGCCCTGGGGCCCAGAACGAGCCAATCAGAATGAAGAAGAGCCGCAGCGTGCTGTTGGTGACTGGAGAAGAGGTGAGAATATAAACAATGAGAGGTAAATGCAGGAACGTGAGCCAACGTTGACGCTTGTTTCTCTGAGAGCACACACTAGGCAGAGCAGCCTGACCAACGGGACTGTTAGAGTTTTCAGGCCATACGATGACAAACAAACCCTGTGACTCATATATCCAGATTCTCTTTGTTCTTGTTATCACGAGCTTATGGACACACTCAGGAGTCAGAGTGGACAGTTTGTCCCCAACCTCCACCCACACTGTGTAAAACACTCAGTCAGTTGTGTATGCAAACGAGCCCCAGCTAAACGAAGCTCCATGTTAATGAGCTGTTTTCTTTTAAAGGTGATGTCTTGGCTGAAGGACATAATACCATGCATTATTCAAACACTCTTTTGTTGATTGTGCTGAGCGGCTGCCCCTTCATTTGTGTGTGTGTGTGTGTGTGTGGATGTGAGCATCTTTCCACATCTGGGTCTGAACGACATCAAACGCAGCATGGAAGCAACAGCCCTGTTGCCTAGCAACTGCTACAATTCCCCCAGTGTTTTGTTGCTACGGTACTGCAGTGCAGATCAGCCTCCAAGAGCACGGTCTTTTGAGGCCTCATCCCAGTCACACACAGACCCACACACGCATGTAGCTGAACGCTCGCACAAATGTGTATGCTGTTCATTTTGGTCGTTAGATTTAATAATAGTGATTTTGTATAACAAGAAAATGGTGTTTCATCTTCCCATGTACTGTATGTCTCTCTCTTCATTCCCCTGTTTTCCTCGCCCGCTCTCCCTGCCATCTCACAGGGTAATGACACTGATATAACAGGTGCTGGGGAGAAGGCGGAGCCATCTCGCTACAGCAGATCTTATACGTCTGGGGCCACACTGGGGGCTGAGCTACGCCGAGGGAGGAGCAGAAGACTCTCATCTAGTCTCCAGGTATTAAAAGGAAGCACAGGACAAAAATAATTCCTTCTTCACAGTTGTCCTTCCTGTTTCTACACCTGACAGGATGTCCAAGTATACATTTATTTTTCTTTCTCTGGGATGATGACACAAAAACAAAGATAATGACAATTCTGTTAAAAATGTGTTTTGACATTTACATTTGCCTTTTTGGTTATTATCCATAATTTCATGTACTGTGCACTGTGTATCATTATCACTGTTTGAAAAACGATTACTGTAGGCGAGGAAACATTTCCTGCTGCCATCTTTGTTTTTGTGAAGAGAAAATCCCTGAAAAACAGATCATAACTTATTGAGACCAGAACTGTATTGTTTTCATCTTAAAGAGTTTAAAGAATACCTTAAAACAATAAATAAATAAAAACTGATCAACTAACATGGATTAAGGAGGTTTGTAGTAGACACAAATGAAAAGCAATGATCAGAGAGGACATAAAAAGTGACTGTGTCAGCCTACCTCCACAGGGGGGTTAATAATAAATTATTAAACTCATTAGTAAACCTGTTTTGATAATGATAACTGCCTTAAAACCACATGACACGTCACCCGGGGCCGTCTGTAGCAGCTGACAGCTTTTGGTTGTTCTCCGGTCATCTCTCTTTCTTTCTAACTCTGCAGGTACCGTGCTGGCTTCGCCCTCGAGATCGCACTCGCTCACCAGAGGTCCTCAGCAACGTGTCACGTCCCACAACTCTTCCCCTCCGAATCCCACCACGCATCTCCATCACACAAGCAGATTCTGACAGGTTTAAACACCTTTTCTTAAGTTACTAAGTCAGTTGACAGAAATGTCTTCTCATTGTCCTCTCTAATAATCCAACTTTTCCTCTTCTGGTCCTCTTGTTCCAGTTATGAAGCAGAAAATGGCGTGTCTCCAGGTCACACCCCTCTGGGCTCACAGAGTCCAAGCCTCACCCTTCACACATCCTTCCCCCAGGGCCAGAGACGAGAGTCCTTCCTCTACCGCTCCGACTCGGACTACGACATGTCGCCAAAGACGGTCTCACGTAACTCCTCCCTCGCTAGCGAAGGGTGAGACACAGAAACGAGTGAAAGAACGAGTGAGAGGGAAAGAGCATGTATGTGTGCACCTAAATGATATTTCCATAAAGAAAGCCTCCTATCTCCTCTGCTTCCTCTCTTTTCTTTCCAACTGTCCCTTCCCCTCTCAGGCACACAGCAGAAGACTTTATTGTCACACCTTTTGCTCAAGTGGGTTAAACTTCATTGGTTATTCATTTATCTACATGAAAACCATAATAATGATTCTCATTCTGCTTCCAGTGCTTATGTATATCTTTGTTCACCAGCTTTAGAGTAATTTGGTTCTATAATCGGACAGTTATCTTCTGTTTAGGGCATGTACAGTTCGATTTAGGTATCCAGTGACACTTTGTGATGATTTAGGTACTGGCCAGTCTGCGATCAGTACGGAGCAACTTCACCATCCTTGCCAACGTCTCCACGCCAACAGTCAAGTCAGTAGCACATTGGTTCTTAAGTATCCCACTAATGCACGTCATGATAGCACGTTGTCCTCTGTGTTGTCAGGAAAAGCAGCATTTAAGTAACTCAAATCGATCTGCTGTTCTACATTCTAAGGAGATCTCCTCTGGGAGGCGTGTGCGTCAGTCCTAGGGCAACACTATCAGACCAGCAGTACCAGCAGATCGCCCTAGACACACTGGAAGAACTAGACTGGTGCCTGGACCAGCTGGAGACCATTCAAACACATCGCTCGGTCAGCGAAATGGCCTCCAACAAGGTATGCAGGCATCGCCGCACTCGTGTCAAACTAGTACACTGTATGAGCAGGGTAATACTGCATCGGTGTCAGATATAAAGTTTGTTACTACAGCTCAAGATTTGTCCTAAACTGAGGGTAAACAAATGTGCTTCTGTGTTTCGTTCCCATTCTGCCACAGTTTAAGAGGATGCTGAACAGGGAGCTGTCCCACCTGTCAGAGATGAGCCGCTCTGGCAACCAGGTGTCTGAATACATCTCCAGCACCTTCCTGGGTGAGTGAGACTCGAATCTGATTTCTGTCTAAACTCCTTTTACAGCCTTTGCTTAACGAAAACAATAAATCCTTCTTTGTGTGTTTGTGTTTGTCCATCTCCAGACAAGCAGAACGAGGTGGAAATCCCATCTCCCACCCTGAAAGACAAATCTATGAGTCACATCAGTGGAGTGAGGAAGCTGTCTCACAGCTCCAGCCTCTCCAGCACTTCAGTGCCTCGCTTCGGTGTCAACACAGAGCACGAGGATGAGCTTGCCAAGGTCTGTTTGTCTGTCTGGTTTTCTCTGACTCACATCAGAAAAGTCATACCAGTCGATCCCTGTTCAGACAGTACATTTAGTTTCTTGACATGTTGTGTTCTTTTTGTTCAGGAAGAATCTTCCCTCTGTTTCAGAGATGTGCTAAACCTTTAATGAGGCACTGACTGTGTTAGGATTGGTATGATTTCTAACAGTGTTGATGTCTCAGCAGTTGTCTTTACGTTTTCTGTGTTTTTCCTATTTCACCAGGAGCTGGAGGATCTGGACAGGTGGAGTTTTAACATATTCCGAGTAGCAGAATTCTCCAACAACAGACCTCTGAGCTGCATCATGTATACCATCTTCCAGGTAAACAACCCCAGTGTGAATGTGTGGAGCGCTTTGTTTTCTGCTGGTGCAGCTGGCGTGTTTGCTCATGAATACGATGTACTCCTGATAGACTGTGAGTAAAGTTCTGTGTCCTCTTCTCCCTCCTCCTCCTCCACCTCAGGAGCGAGAGCTGTTGAAGACGTTTCGTATCCCAGTCGACACCTTTGTTACTTACGTGATGACCCTGGAGGACCATTACCATGGAAACGTAGCGTACCACAACAGTCTCCATGCTGCAGACGTCACCCAGTCCACACATGTCCTCCTCTCCACACCTGCCCTTGATGTACGTAGAAGTATTCACTCAGAGGCACACACACACACACACACACACACACACACACACACACCAATACTCAAACCTGTAATTTAACATTCAAACATCTTATATTCTGACAGGAAACATTTAATTGTGTTAAATGAAAAATATATTAATTTCCCTTAAAGATACTGCACAGGTTTTTTTCCTGTTTTGTTTGTATTTCATATTTTACTTTTAATACTTAAGGCACGTTTTCTATTTACACAGACTCAGATAGTAATTTCAATGCATGAATCAACATATAAAATCGCATTTTAATCTTTTTTTAAATCACGGATTTTCTGTAATGTACATATATTTTGTGTCATATATTTTAGATTCATTACACACAACTGAAGTTTATTCCGGCAGGTATTTCAGCTATTGTTCAATAGCTAAATGTTGAGGGCACTTCACCACACCCCCACAGGGGCGCGAACTCTCATATTGTCTTTAGTAAAAACAGCATGTTTTTATTTTAATTCTCTGAATCTGTCTTCTCTGTTTTCTGTCTCCTTCAGGCTGTCTTCACTGACCTGGAGATCCTTGCTGCTCTGTTTGCTGCAGCTATCCATGATGTAGACCACCCTGGAGTGTCCAATCAGTTCCTCATTAACACTAGTGAGTACAAACACACACAAACATTCAAATCTGTTTCAATATTAGCACAAACTGTGTTCACACCTCCTCCCCTGTCCCTCTTCACTGTGCTCAGACTCCGAGCTGGCGCTCATGTATAACGATGAGTCAGTTTTGGAGAACCATCATCTCGCTGTGGGCTTCAAGCTTCTGCATCAAGAAAACTGTGACATTTTCCAAAATCTCACCAAGAGACAGCGGCAGAGCCTGCGCAAGCTCGTCATCGACATGGTCAGGAGCTCGCCTCTCATAATTTACACATAAAGAATTAAATACAAACACTTTTGTTTGTTAGTTTTGTGTTACTCTTTCCTGGCTTCTGTTAGTATTAGAATCTTCTCACTTATATGACATTTGACATTTTAGGTTATTCCTACAGTACATTTTTTCATATTTCTAGAGTTTCTCAACTTGATCAGGGTGTAATCAAGACAGCCTCGGTCGTTTTTTTCTTCCAAACTGCAAAATACTTTACTTTAAAGGCAATCACACACAACTTGTCTTCTTATTGCTTTTCATTTATGTATATTTAGTTTTAGTTTTGAAGAATGTAAACAACATTTTTGGTTTTGTCTCTGTTTCTGTCTGCAGGTGTTGGCTACAGACATGTCCAAACACATGACCCTGCTGGCTGATCTGAAGACGATGGTGGAGACCAAAAAAGTAACAAGTTCTGGTGTGCTGCTCCTGGACCACTACACAGAGAGAATACAGGTGATTGTCATCTATACACAGTAGTCTGTTGCTTCCACATTTAATATGTTCACTTTTGTTTAAGCTGTACAGCAAAAAAAAAATACCATGAAAGCAAAACCATATTATATTAATGCAATAAAAATGCACAATATTCTTTATTCAGGTGCTGAAGAACATGGTGCACTGTGCAGACCTGAGCAACCCCACCAAGCCGTTACCATTGTACAGACAGTGGACGGAGAGGATCATGGAGGAATTTTTCCGACAGGGGGACAAAGAAAGAGAGAGAGGGATGGAAATTAGTGCGATGTGTGACAAACACACCGCATCTGTGGAGAAGAGTCAGGTAAAACAGTTTCGTTTTGTCTCTTACCCCAAAACGCCAAGGCGCTGATGAAAATGTAAACAAATACCTGTGTCAACATATCATTAGTGAGTCTGTGCATGTACGTACGGTAACGCTGTGCTCGTCATAAACTAGTTCACAAACATGGTTTTGTCTCCATGTTTGCGAGAATTCAAGCACTCTGCCTTTCCACCGTATCATTAATATAAGATCAAAGATTAAATTGTCTAACTGAACTTCACTGCATTTTTTTTAAGACATCTATCCGTGTACATTATTATTATTGATTACATGATTTAACATGGATTCACTGGTCTTCAATGTAGCATATGTAAAGAGGTGTCAGCATTCAGATAAGTCAGTGTGTGGGTTCACTTGTCGTTAAAATAGAAATTTAGCAGGTTTGCTTGTTGATAATTGGCCTTGTTTGTTTATTTTTTTATTAAAGTTTGATGATTTTTACTGATGAACAGGGTTAGGGTTAGAATATTTTGTATTTAAGTTTTTCAGGAAAGAGACGAACATGTGTTTAAAAGTGTTCAGTGTTTAAAAGTTTCCATTTTACACCTTTTATTGTATTTTTCCTTTGTGATATTTAGTCAGTTGCCTTTTGTACTTTATGGGACTTGTTTGTTTTGGGATGTTTTTAGACAGACTGGTACCTCTGTCTGACAGTTAGCATAGCTTAGCATGAAGTTTGTACACAGGTGGAAACTAAATACTATAGTATTTTGATGTTATTTTGTTATGAATACTGTTTTATTATTTAAGCAATAGTTTCAATGCAGGACCTTAAAATATAATGATCTATTTTTGCACCATGTTAATTCTATTTGTAGTATAAATAAAGTACGAGAAACTAAAGAAGTTTCATGGCTGCGCACAGTACACAATGAGCTAATATGGGAGCTTTTTAGTTTCTGCTGGCATTTAGTCCTATTCAGATGAAAATAGGAAATAAACTATACCATGTGCTTCTTTTCATGATGTGTGGCATTTCAGGATGTTTCATACAAAAGAAAGAGGAATTAAACCAGCAGCACAAGATAGACTGCGAAAGGCAAAACTTAATGAATGATTATGGACACAAATGTTTATAGTGAAGATAGACAAAACACAATCAGTAACACCAACACATCACTAAATGTACACTGAACAAAAAGAAAAATGCTACATTTTTGTTTTTACTTCCATCTTTCATGAGCTGAACTCAAACATCTGAAACTTTTACTACACACACAACAGACCTATGACTCAAATATTGTTCTCAAATCGAGGTGATTAGACAGCAGGAATATTGCACAGGTGTGCCTTAGACTGCCCACAATCATAAATAGGGCATTGGAATACATAACTGAGAATAATTTCATTTTGTTTTGTTCACTACAGTCTGACGATAATCCAGCAATAGTCACTGTACTGGAAACAAACCCTGCTTGTCAGCATCATTTTATTGGTTCAGTTTTTCTAAATGACAATAACATTACTTACCTGTAGCCGACATTACAGCTGCAAAGTTTATGAAGTCTTGGCCTGATATGATTTACTTCATTTGAACAAAAAAGTCTAATTTCACACTGAGAAAGAAAATAAATTTTATTCCCAGAAGGTCACCAACTCAAGCCTCAGGTACAACCAAGGTATTTAACTTATGATTTTGTATCATTCCAGGTGGGTTTCATTGATTATATTGTCCACCCGCTGTGGGAGACGTGGGCTGACCTGGTGCACCCAGATGCCCAGGAGCTACTGGACACGCTGGAGGAGAACAGAGAATGGTACTTGAACACCATGCCCCAGTCTCCCTCACCACCCCCAGACAGACATCTGCAGCACGACCGCTTCCAGTTTGAGCTCACCCTTGAGGACCTGGAGCACAACAATCACAACCACATACACCAGGGGAACAGTGGTGGAGGGAGAAGTGGGAAGAACGGCCGGAAAGCCTCCGGCGATGACAGCAATCCACACAGGACGCAGCACTGTGAGGTGGAGCAAAACGGTGAAAAACAGAACCACGTGGAAACTGAGAAAGAAGACGAGGAGAATCACAACAGCGAACACAACGGAGTCCAAGATGAAGAGGAGGAGAACAGAGAAAAGGAGGAAGAAGAAGAGGAGGTGCAGCAGAACATAGAGGAGGAAGAGGAGGAGCATGGAGAGGAGCAAGAAGAAGAAGATGGACGAGGGCACACAGAAATAGAAACGGTCGCAGAGGTGAATGAAACAGCAGAAGATGAGCAGACAATAAGAGAGGAAGATGAGGAGGGGGAAAAGGATGAAGGAGAAGGTAAGGGGGGTGAAGAAAATGTGGTGATAAATGGGGAGAAAGGAGAAAATGAGGAGGAAAAGGGGGAAGAAGGAGAGGAAAATATAGAAATGGAAGAGATAGAAGGGGAAAGCGGCATTGAGGAGGAAGGTGACATTAAAACTGAAGAGGGAGAGGTGGAGGAAAAAGAGGAGGGTGAGATACAGGACAATGTAGAGGAGGAGCCAGAGGAAGATGTTGAGCCAGATGAGGGCGAGACAGAGGAACAAGAGGACAGAGAGGAGGCAGGAGGTGAAGAAAAAGATGAGGAAGAAGAGGGAGCTACAGAAGAGTTGAAAGAAGCAGACGAGGAGGAGACACCAGCTGAGGAAGAGGAGGGTTAGTTAGACATAAAGTCACAAATTAACAGGGTAATTGAGGAAAGGTTACAGAGATGTCGCCAGAGAGGCATCGAAAGGCAGCAGCGCGTCTGTGTTCTTTTCAGATAACGTGCTCGGTTCACTTTATCACGTGCCGCTCTCAGCTGAACGCCGACATGTGCTCAGATGTCTCAAATGTCAAAGCTCACAGATAAACATTTAACACAGACTGTACAACTCTGGAGCAGGAAATGAAGGCGGAGCCAGATTGTCGCAGCATCTTGATTGACTGGTAACAACAGAAGTCTTCATGAACATGCATCACTGCCGGAAAAACTGAGAAGGAATCCGTTTAATCGACCTTTTGTAGCTCTTGACAATTTAAAGAAGAAAAAAAAATCTGAATCCATGCAAATAAGTGCGTACCTGTTCTCCCGATGTCATGAATTACTGCACATCGTCTCCGAGTCACGATCTCTGTAACATCCCACAGTGAGCATCAAACCCTCTCTGTTTGTCAGAAAAGTGAAAAAAAAAGCTTAAAACGTCTGGAAAGTGTAGTCCGTCGTCTTATATTTAGTACAAGAACTTTCCACTTGTGATCAGGAAGCTGAATCCACCACTGGGCTCTGATCTAGAAACACTTTAACCTCTTCACATACTAACTCGTTTCTGATTAATACCTGGACCGTTTGTTCAAAGTGCTCAAAAGGCTGACGTATTGTACATGTTGATGTCGGTTTGTGTTAAAAAAACAAAAAAAACAACACCCAATATTCATTCCATCTAAAGGGTCACACATCCTCTTCCAGACTGTGACTTTGATTCCCAGGTGAATCGTGCCAAACTGTCCCACGACCAGCACTGAGCAATTCAGCCTTCCTCCAAAATGAAGCAATGAACTGTGGGACCAGGCTAACGGGTGTGATGGTCTTCCAGAAACCCAACTTTATTTCTTTTCTTTTCTTTTGTAAAATGGTATTTGGCACTTTATCTAACACCCCTGTTACATATATGTACATAATAAACATGTATTTTAATCTGCTGATGTCATATAATAAATATGATCAATGAAGTTGGATTTCTCTTACACCTTTCTGTTCTACTGCATTAAACAAGAATTTACCACATTGAGTTGGTAAGTTTTTGCTATTGTGATTCAGCGTATTTACCCGCAGCATGAATGTGATAACGTTTTACATGTTGAAAAACTTAAATAGTTATGTTGCGTCATTCAGCTTTGAATATTACAGTAGTGCTTCACTCTGTGTCCTGTGTTCCAGGGAGTAGATGACTAACTACTCATCTACTCTTTAAATAGAAATCTGTGGGCCTCCCATACACACAGTAATTAGCTGGAGCTTGTTTTACCTCTGTAGCGCCTCCTTCACTTACACTGAAGCCGCTGAGAAAATATTGGGCAGATTATTACGGCACGACTTTCCCACACGGAACAGTTTTTACAATTTCCTGATGTTTTATTGAGCAAAAGAATAAGCAGCAATTAAAAACAGTCTAAAGAAGGGTCACTCTGATTATAAGGATAAAGGACAATAGTTCAGGGCGATGATGTTTATATGAAGTAGAACTGTCAGACTAATGGGAGGCAGACAAGCAATCCAGGATTGAGTCTTCAGCTCATACCGATTCCTGGGTTTAAAAAAAAAGCTTCAGTTTCACAGTATAAGACTCGTTGTCTTGAAACACTGATCTGGTTCATCATATTTGACAGAGACTTAATGACAGTCAGCAATCGTCTCAAATCTACTGCAAACACAAGAGATGCCTCAGCTGCAACTTACAGAAACGAATCACTTTATTATCTAATCACACGCAGGATTTAAAAACTGTGCTTTCAAGAAGACAACACCGGACACGAAACACTAAACTTATAAAAACGTCTCGTAGGAGGCAGCAAACTGATGAAGATAGCATCTCCAGTAACTTTAGGGTCACACAATCACAAAGGTCAAACCACTCCGTCACAGTCCTTCTGTATTTTCAGCACATTTTTCACTGTTACACCCATAGGCACAAAAGTTCAGCTCACATTTAAAGAAACTACAAATATTTCTATAGCTACAGCACGTCTCACACATACGCAGCCCTCAATATGACCCTGCCAAATGCAGACACATAAAAGTGTCTCTCTTAAGGCACCGACAAATGTATACATAAAAGTAAAAGCAAATAAATACTACATTTTATAGTAGATGAACAGCTGCATGTCAGCACACACACATTTGATGATTAAACTGTATAAAAGTGGGCTTGTGCATGAAATTTGGCAACAGGCTGCAATCACAGAAACGGCAAACTAAGACAGCAGTGATAAATACCTAAACCAGGTAATGCCAGGGATGCAGCAAACCCTCCTCCACTGCTACCATCTTCACCATTTGGGGAATAGAGTTTAGGCACCTGATTATAGCGTAATGCATCCTTTCCACGTCACTATTGCAGAACAGTGTTTAAGGGCAGAACACATGTATTTTCCTGAGAATACAGAGTTGTTTGTTGTCACGGTCATGTAGCACAGAGCCCGCTCGTGTTTTAAATTCCAGATTTTAGGTCCTGTACGCAGCGTTTTTAATGCAGGTGTCTTGTGTTTCTAGTGGCCAATCAAAGTAGTCCAGTCTGGGAAGTTGTCGATCTCTCTGGTCTTGTTCAGCTGTTGGTCTCCGTGCGTCAGTGTCAGTCTGTAGCGTAGACGCACCTTACACTGAACAACAGGAATTTTAGGGCTTTAATTTTTGATACCTTGTATTGTTTGTCTAGTTTGATGAGTCACTAACATCTGGTGGTTTATAAACTCACCTTTTCAGGATTAGCCAATAGCAGGACCTGGGAGATGGCAGGTGGAGGCAGGAGAGGGTTGTAAGGAGGTAGTCGCGTCCCTGAGGCGGGCTGAAGTTTCACTAACATGGTCTGCAGGAAAAAAATATTTTTCATTTAAATCACAGCACAGTGGACTAGACTAGAACAGACTGGTTTGTATTTTATAAAACACCTACGTCATTAGAGTAAGATGTTAGATGAGCATTGTTGGAAATATGTTTGTAATGCCTAATGGACTATTTGGAGCCTCTGCGTGTATTGTCCACCTGGCCCAGCTATCCCAGAAAAGTACAAGCGAGTGGGGCTGTGGTGTTTTGAAGAGCAAAACGAGTGTGACATATAGTAAAACCATAGAATAAACACAAACACAGAGGCACAAGCTCATAAAGCCTCAAGTTTACGCGCTACTCTTGTGGACAGAGTGGACTTTGTCATAGTTCCATTTCCATTCATGCTAGCTGTGCCACTGTGGTAGGTTTGACTTAAGTCTGAATGATTTTATTACCTTTGGCACAGCAGCTTGAAACACAAAGTCTTTCACATCAAGAGCAGATGTGTTGACGGTGGAAATGACGACCACAGCAACACCTGGATGACCTGGTGGAGAGTCTTTAGCGAAATGGAGCGACACATGGACACCGCCATGATCGTATAAAGTGATGGGCTCCAAGTGACCTAAAACAAACAGGAAAGCAGCAGACATGTAGACTGGATACCACAACCCTCTTAGCTAAACAAAGGCTAAACCACCTATTTCTATTTATTAAGGAGAACTTCAGGCTTTACTTACTGGATTTGATTGTCTCCAGTGAAACAAAGACGTGGTTCAGTGAGTGAGGGGGACACAAGCTCTCCCCAGACATGTCGATTGGTTGATTCTCATTCAAGGTCACTGATCTCCACCCTGTGAATTGTTGACTTTGAAGTTCAGACCTGGCAAACAGGAGTTTGTGACTGTGAGTAATCACCGTTGTGCCTTTCAGGTATTTAGTCTCAACTTTATAATCATTCCTTACCAAATATCCATCCCATTTGAGGCGTCACCGTTTCCCCCACACCCTCGTGCTCTAAGCGAAGGGCCTCTACCTCCATCCTGCTCGGCATTGTTCATCTGAATGAATCCGTCAAGCTAAAAGAAAATATGCACCATTTTGAAAATATGAATCAAAGTATTTCAATCTCAATTTGTCACCAAGGATTTAAACCTTACCTGCATTAGTTCTTCACAGTACGATTGTTTTGCGTTCTGAGTCCGTTTGGAGACCAGATTGTTTAACTCTGTAATCAAAGACCAACACAACATTATAAAATAAATCATATTCATCACTGTTGTGGACATTCAAACTGTTTACACAGAGGTCTACTGAGCTGACCTGGTACGGAGAGGAAAGTGCTTTCCTGATAAGAAGAGAAGAGAGGTGAGGAGGATTCAAACAGTGGTGAACCAGTTTTTCTGTGAGTCTCTGGAGGATCCAGTGCCGACAGGTCGATGAGGTGGTAACTTTTAATTTCTCTAGGACTCGTAGGAGCTGGAGGAACAAAGGGAAAAAGGTCAAAAAGATCTCATTCAAGCAGAACAAAGGTTTTAATGTTTCTTTCCAGAGGGACACTAGAGTAAGAGTTTGAAAGTGTGCAAAATAAAACCCACCATCATTCTTTCGCATCACTTCTTCTTCACTTTTGCTTCTCCCTCTTCCACCGTTAGCCTCGCTCCACCTCACCTGGTCTTTGTAGGCATTTACTACAAGCGTTAGCCCGTCGTTAGCTGCCAGGATCTGTGACAGAGCAGCGTCGTCCTCCACCGTGTCGCTGGCCAGGCGGAACAGACTGGGCCTCAGCCGGTCACAGCGCTCATACAAGGCCTGCAGCAGGAAAAAGGTTTATGTGTGTCACATTTAAACCTCCTCTACAGTGAGGAGAAAATAATTATTTAATTTAATCTAAATATATCTTTAAACCGTGTTTTGTAGATAGTGAATGTTAAACTTTGGATAGTATACAGGCAACACCCTGTAAAATACTAACCTCTCAAGTTTTAGCAACAATCATGTAATACGAGTATAAAACAATAGTTGTCTTCAGATTAATAATCAGGAGGATACGGCAGTGTTAATGTCTCATTGCTTAAGGTCAGAGGTTATTGTTACAAGTTGCAAAAGCAATACCTCAAATCCTCTCACTGAAAAAGGGAACTGAACAAGTACCGTAATGAAGTAATGATCAATAAGCCAAAGATGCTGAGAATGAATTAGACAAATGAGACTTTGCAAACAATTTTATAAACGTGAATATCAGACAAAAGTTAAAAATATATAATAAATAAACAAAAGACTACAGGCTACACCTGGGATGGTTAAATGTTTGATTTTCAGCCTCTAAATGATGTATTAATGTAAAACCTAGGACTGTGCATGTTAACGCGTTATTAACTCATTACTTAATTAACACCCATAATTATTATATTGCACATTAATGAACTTTTATTATAATAATAATAATCCGTTGCTCGCTGGATCTGAATACACATATAGACAAACAATAGATCACAGAAGTGGCAGGACATTGATGAGTACCAGCTTTGAGTTGGAATCAAGAAGCATCTCAGCCAATGAAAGCATTTGGGGGTCGGGCCTAATACTGCTGCAGCTTTCCTCAACAGAACAGACAACGACACAAACACTTGAATGATGTCGTTCATGTGTTACTCTTAATGACAGCAGTCAGTACATATATAATATTTTATTTGAGCTACATGATAAATATTGAAGTGCTACTTTGTAAAGTAAATACTGTTGTATTTATTTAAAGTGCAAATCAATCATTACCTCTGTTCATTGAGCGGAATTTATAAATAAATGTGCACAATAAACTACTTGAAGAAGAATCTCTGGAAGAGGACAGAGACAGTCCTGTGGACAGCCAGCAGATGGTGACAGAGGAACAACAGATACAGGACTTCCCGCCTACACAACTTCACTGACAGCTGGTTGATTGTGTGTCTGCTTAGTGTCCAACATACTTTGATGTCATCACTGGGCTGTGATGAGGTTCCAGTGATTTTGTGCTGGTCCAGTAGTTCTCCGAGCTGCTTGGTGCTGCTCTCCACCTCCTTCAGAGTAGATTCGCGCTTCAGCACTTTCTCTGCTTTCTCTTGCTCCTGAGACACACACACATAACCCTTTTTGTACTCTTATTAAATATGTACGCATCTAAAGATGATCACTCCCACAGCACTGCTTACCTCTTTGATGGTGCTTTTAATCAGTCTGTTGGCAGTTTCCAGGTCCTCAGGTCGGGTGCTTTTTAGCAATCTGGCTAACAACTGATGTCACAGAAACAGATGAACATAAAGAGCTTCATGTCATGTAAGGTTTCACTATGTGTGGGAGGACACTGTCTCTAACCATCACATTTTGTTTTGGAGGGTTAATGGGCACACCAACCTCGGCCTTGTCCTGCTGGTCAAAAACAGAGTCTGTGGTTCTTTGCGGTGGAGGCTCCACTATAGGTTTTTCTGGCAGTTTGGGATCCTTCTTCACGATACCTCAAGTAATGAAAATCACAAATGCTTAAAACACTGTAACATGGTTTTATAAGTAGGATAAACACAATACTAATATCTAATATATCTTGTGTAATTTTCAGGTTTGTATTTAACAAAACTCTATGTCCTGCCGTGGTCTCCGTTACGACACCATGTGTACTCACAGTATAGTAGCAGCAGATTATCATAAAGAATGCTAACAAAAAAGTTACCTCATTAATATACATGCTTATTCGGCAAAGCACACAAAAATATAATCAGATCATGTTTTCTGCGAGGGCTTCATTTCGCTACAGTATGAAGTTTTCTAGAGTTATTGAGGTTACAAGAACGTGTCAACATATTGTCCTCACTACCCTGTACCACAGTGGCCTGACATTAAAAAACATTCTGACTTATCTGTAGTACAGATCTCCATCAATACCTTGTTTCTTGAGCATGTAATAGGCTTCCTGGATCTTAGGTTCTTCTTTAAGCCACAGCGTCCAGCCGTAGAGAACCTCAGTCACTCTGTCTTTCACTTTCTGGGGCATCCATGCTCCAAAGTACTGCTCGCAAAACATCATGCATATCTCATGAGCGTCTTTCACACATCCATGCTTGCTGTTTAGTCTGTAAATCTGCTACTTCCAAACATTAACACAGATTTGGTCATTTTCTACTCTTCAGACACAGAACTATTTAATGTAGTTATGAGTTCATATACTAGTTTATGTGTCATTGTTGAATTTACTCATTGTAATTTTGTGCTTTGTTTGAGCTCCAAAAGCAAAGTGCTCTATAAATATACATAACATACAAACAACATAATAACATTATTGCATATGTATTAACAGCGTCGTAATGGAACTGTAAAAATCAGCATTGAATTCATCTTAATTCTTTCTTTTAGCTACCAACAACACCTGCTCCTCTGTGATCAGCAGTACCTTTGGTGTAAGGACTTTGATGAGCTCATTGAGAAAGCGAAATTTGGCAGCCTCTCCGTGGAACCTCTTTCCACAGTTATTCATACAGGCCTCGAGAACCTGGAAAGTACCAAATCAG
Organism: Microctenopoma steveboyesi; assembly: GCA_032359275.1. Taxonomy (NCBI): domain Eukaryota; kingdom Metazoa; phylum Chordata; class Actinopteri; order Anabantiformes; family Anabantidae; genus Microctenopoma; species Microctenopoma steveboyesi. The sequence goes on from JAUMHF010000001.1 coordinate 3,767,674, forward strand.
AATGAAGAGCAGTAAATAAGAGCAGAAGACCTTCTTGTTCTTATGCAACAGAGGAGGTAAGGGCAGATTTTGTCAGTGCATGTCTGTGGTTCACCACAGACTTATCACATGACACAAAGCACATGAACCTCGAGAAGTTTCTTCCAGTTAGATTTTAAAGTGAAACTGCAGATTTCTTAATGAGTGCTGTCACAGCAAATTCAAAAGAAGATCAACTCCACCACATGTGATAAAAGTTAGTCAAAGTTGATATTCAACAAACAAAACCTGTTTCTCAGAGAATGACCTGTAGTTTTATAGATGTTGCCATGACATACTTGTACTCGATTGCTTATCACAACAGACGTTTTAAAATGTTAAGAAGAAACAAACAAAGAAATATATGTATAAAAAAAGGTAAAAAATACTGGATTTGTTGCCACTTGCTTTTGGTAAGTTCGCAAATAAAAACACTGATATTAGGCAACAGTTCTGTGTAAAAACCACACAGATAAGAAAAGGGTTACTTACAGTGAGAGCCTGCAGAGCCTCTTTCTCCTGTGGAGACTGAATTTTATGAGCTAGAAGACGAACAGCTATCTGTGGCCTGTAAGCAGAATTAAGTTTGTGGTTTGAATGCTTCAAACATGTGTGAAAAGACTGTGGGCAAATAACATGTTTTTAAAAAAAAGCTCAATGGGTCACATAGCGTTTTACACATTACAAGCTTGTTTACGCAGCTTAAACACCTTAAAAGCAGGATTAATTAACACACTACATTTGATAGTAATTAAGCTTGTTCTCCCATCCATACATATTATATTCAGACTCTATGATACATTTATACTGAGCAGAAAAAAAAGGGGTCAAATAAAAAGGGTGATGTAGCTCGCCCTCACTCTTGCAAGATGCTGTAACTGATAAACTGTTGGCGAAACATGCATGTGAAGCAAGACTTTCCCAAACCCCACTGTTGCATTATACTATGTTTCAGAAACAGGTGGCTGGCCTTCAGTTCTATATCATTTATAATTTATTGTGTAAACACTCAGGTTGTATTTACCCATCCGGCTCTTGGTTGACGAGCTGGTAGAACCCCTGGATGCAGTCCCATTTGTCCTCCTGGTTATTTGGGTCTGTAGCATGGTCTAGAAAAGATTAAACATTCATAAATTATTTGCAAGCTTATAAAACTACTCCTTTCCTATATCTTTAGACTTATCCTGTGGTGAAAGTTGCCATAGAAGTGCATGGTGAGCCCAGGTTTCATGCCAGATGCCCTTTTTAAAGCAGCCCTCTCCAGTTTTGCACCACGCCTGGGACCAGCACCCAGAATGCACTGGCTTTTGTGAATGCAGTGGCTCGGGGTTTTTGGGGTTCGGTGCAGAGTACAGGGACACTGACCACTGAACCACCAATCTTAAAGTTAATGTCCCCTTAAATTACACTATTTCACGAAGAAGCAATAATAACCTGCACATAGTCAAACAGGAAAATGCTGCTTGTAATATGATTACTGGGTAAAAAGTAATTATAGGAAATGCATAAAAAACTTTGTAGCTGATACAGAGCCTCAAGGATATATATAAGATTATCAATTATTCTATTGTTTTGGTGATGTGAATTACAACTACAAGATGCTATCTTATAGTTACAATGCATTTCCTAAGCAACTGATTAATCCAGTCGTTGCAGCTTTAGTATTTAGGAGAGTTATTCATACATTTTATTCCTTACACATCCTAATGTTGTATCAAATTACTTACTATAGGTCTTAACCTAGCGCTCGTGTATTTCTCTGTCGTGTTTTTCTCTTTCTAAAACACAAAAAAACAAATGTGTTTCATCTTATGTTGGGGGTTAGGATGTCTTTCCCCACTGTGAGCGCGCATAGCGGAAGCTGACACAACACGGCGCGAGCTGAGCGCTTCACGGGCACGAGCACGAACTAACCAACTTCCTGCTCCAACTTAGACTTTCTGCGCAATGTTAAACTCGTTTATTAGAGTTAAAATAAAGCGACACGTTCACAAATTATGCGAGAATAAAAGACATTTCTTCGGTAATGAAGCCGGGCTGCCGTCATGAGTTGTTAGTTCCCAGAAGCGGCAGTTCGTGCAGTTAACTGTCGGGACATTGCGTTGGGTCCTAACAATCTGATGTTAAGCTGCTTAAATTAATTAAACGTTTACAATTTCCCCAGTTTTACTTACTGAGCCACGACTCAAAGGTTGCAGGTCTGTCACCGCACGCCATTGTCGGTGTCCGCAGATACTGAAGCCGCAGATATGTGTGTGTGTGTGAGTGCGGAGAAGGTGTTAAACTGCCGCGGGGACATGTGACGGTGACGCGCAGTCAGTCACGCTCCCGACACGGATGGTGTGCTACACACCCCCTCCCCTCACCGCCTCTATCGCATTATAGTGGCTCCAACAAACTCGGACGGAGGTTTAACCATCAAAAACACCAACTCACACAAACAAGAGCGCAAATGCGGGTATTTCAGTTCAACGCTTCGTTTTCGGGGGCAAATCCGTTTGTATGCAAAAGTTTGGGAATAAAAAAAAATCCCAGAAAGCATCTCAGGGCTGTTGCAAGTACAATTTACTTCTCTTTTTCATTCACTGCACATATTTAGGTTATTTACTAGTTATCTTTACATATAAATCAAGTATAATCAACTAATGCATTATCTTTAATTATTAAGAGTAATTAATCACCTGTCAGCACAAAAAGTGGTTGAAATCAGTTCCTTTCCTAGTAGTGCTGCAAAGTGTTATCTACATATCTCAAATTCATAATGGAGTATTGCGTTTTTGTACATTATAGAGGTGTAGATAATACAATTTGACTTATTTCCACAAGGAAGTGATATAAGAAATACAGATTAAAATATACAGCATGATTGTACGCTACTTTAGAGGCCCCTGGTTTGGCAGGAAATATTTAGTTGATTATTGATCAGTAGAGAAGTAAAATTTATTCCCTCAAACAAAACAACCTTAGAATAAAATAAAGTACTCTAGAAAATGATTTAAAAGTTTCCGTGCTAAAGTTGGAAATACCCCTGGCCGACAGTCTTTGCAAATGTCTAACTACTGAGCTCTTAATGCAGGAACATTGTTTCCTTATCTTACTCCTTTTTAAATTTATAAAATCAAATCTGCATTAAGATTAGTGTAGCGGGAAGGGTCATTTTCAGGCTCTGTTTGGCTACTGCATGAAATTTACATCTTTGCACAAGAATAAATAAGCAAAGCATCAAATTGCCCAAACATTTGCATACAACTGTATTCCACCAACTTTGAATTTAAACTGTTCCCACTCTGTGCATCTCAGGCATTTATGACTTTTTTACATTTGAAATCAAAGATGTTGTGCAACAGATTGATATATTACAGTCAAGTCAAGCAAAAAGATATTTGCATAAAAATCCCAAGGTACTTCCCACTCTAGTGTGCACGGTGTCATATGGTCCTGTAGAGTCTCACAGTACCAAACCAAACAAGCATTAAATTAGTCTTCAAGTGAGGTATAATACAAATCAAGTATGATCTAACTAGTATAGGTGGAGTGTGAGTTTAAGCAGGTAACTCTTGACATCCCTATTAGCAGCTCTTTTCTTCATTCGGCTTCTGTAAGTTCATGAAGAGTGTGTTGAGTCTTAACAAGTCTCTGGAAGCTGCAGAAGTTTCTGGAATCGATGGATGATCTCTGCCGGCCCCAAAGACACCATCATCTCGGCTACACTGGGACCCTGCTGCAGGCCAGAGGAGAACACAGGTTCAGGAGTCTGTTAAGTAGCGCAATCAAACCAGACGGTAGCAAAACGAAGAGTAACATCTGTGAAATGCAATCAGGAACAGCTTCCTCTTTGTGGTCACTTTGGCATTTCTGAGGGTTAACTCATCACTATCATTCAGAACATGTTATGTCTTAAGCTTAGACATGCCACATACAGAATTAGAACAGGTCACATGCAGTTTTAGCAGTCTACTCCCTTTGATGATTGCAGCCAAAACTGTCTGAATATGTTGACGTGCAGTTAAAAAAAAAGTTTGCAGTTTGAAATTAAAAATAAAATTGCAGAAATGAAAATTGCAGAAGAGCTGGAAAAAAGTGAATGAAGGTTGAAATCAGTTCTACTGAGAGTTAAAGTTAACACAGTGCAGGTGGTGTGTGGATAAAACCGTCCCTAAGTGAACAGAGAGCTAGAAAAGTTGGTTTCTAGTCCATCTACCTATCAGGGGCATTAGAATGACTACCAGCAACACAGACCTTCCTGCAGCTGACACAGATTACATAACTAAGATTTACTAATGATTATCCCACTGAGAACAGATTGGGCTTTAAAAACGTTTGAAAAGAGCTTTGCGTTTGTCTTGGGAACTCCTCCAAACCTGATAACGTTAAAGGTATAGAAGGTACAGAATACAATGAGAGAGCAACAAGTCTGGAACATGAGAGTCTTGTCGAGGGATTTCAAGGTTTGAATTAATTAACAGGCTTTCACTGAATACAACCTTCAAGAAAAATAATCCCACTTTTTTTTCAGTCAGGAAATGTTGACAGCAGAGAGCTTAGTCACACACATATATTGTGGAATGTGTGAAAAAACAAGCTGCTGGTGAAGCTCTGGGTTAAAGGTATGTTACAAAAGCAACAATGACTTTATCCTGTTACATATTGTGTGTATATAAATACAAATCCAGTTGGAAAAACTGCACAGTATGTGTCGACATGATAAATTCGCTGTGATCTTGTCATCAGAACCTTTGAAAAGCTAAAATATCCAGCAATCCTCCACAGTTAGCCTGAATTTGAGTTTAGCACAGACATCTGCTAAATCAATTTCAGACTCACTCAGTGTTTGATATTAACACGTGACTAGCAGTCATAACACGTAAACGGGATCAAGTCCTCAGGTACCTGCAGACCACTGAGAGCCAGACGTAACAGCTTCATCACGTCTCTGTACTTTGTGGCTTTAGCTTGTTTGGCCAGAGTCTTCAGGTCTTTATTGACTTGATCCACTGTCAGGTCCCCGTCTCGCTCCTCTATCAATCTAAACACACAGACACATAAATATCCACAGACCTGCAGAAAACACTAGAGCTGTTGACTTAAGTGAATTGTGTGAGTTGTTAATACTTCGTACTTCAGCACCAGTGAGGTGATGAGCTGCGCTTCTGCAGTGAGCGCTGCCACCTGCTGGCTGGAGAAGCAAGGACGCACCCACAGGTAGGAGTAATTAGGACTTAAAAGTTCCTTCAGGGAGGATATGTGACCCTGCAGAGAAGGGAAGAAGACTGTTTTAATATTACTGGACAGACAAGAGGACAGTACTGGTAAAATACCGTGAACTCAGCATTTGTTCGTTAGCAGGGAGACAGAGAGGGAAGAGAAGCTCACTCACAGTCACTTTAATAAACACAGTGTCATATTTCTGTGTCAAACACTGTCACATTCACATACATATCAGCACCTCCATGAAAAAAATGTCTAGTACAAGAATTCACAGTTCCATCTTTGATATCCACCAGTTTTACGGCCTCCACATACCAGAACATCAAATCATCACCCAGTCTAAATGATTGAACTTTACCTACTCCTTTCTTTGCCTCTGAGCTAAAAACAAAGAGGACCATCAAAGAAACAAGCTCAGGCGTTCCCAAGTTTCAGGCTAAGTTGGGTTTTGTTGCCAAAACTGAACATGCGGGTAACACGCTTACACTGTCAACGTGCTCTTTTCCATCTAACGTATAGTTAGCATGGCGTGTTGTCACTGTTACCTTACGAAGATGTAGCACACGCCTGATATAATCCTCATGCAGGACGTCTTTGTGCTGCATCTCTGCAGCGTAGGTCTGCTGAATTTGTTCCTGCAGGCCTTTAATAAGCAGGAGGCACTGCTCCTCATCTTCAATATGCTGCTGCAGGTGAATCCTGTAACAACAGTGACGAAATGTAGCTCAAGCGTGGCTCGAATATGTGTTGTTAAACAACAAACATCCCACGAATGACCTAAACTACAAGTCTGTAAACATGCTACATCTATACATCCAGGTAAAAATGTTTCCTGAGGGCCTGAAGGTGGCTTTACTTATTAAATGTCTGTATCTGTGCATCTAGCCTCAACATTTTTTACAGGAGAAGAAAGATTTATCCTGCTAAAAGTCGTACTCTTACTCACTCTACAGCATGTTAACTACAGGAGATCAGAATACCAGAGCTGTGAGGAGAAATTACTTCACTCAGGTTTGTAAATATGTTTAACGAGGTGAAAGTGTACCTGACTGAGAGTAAAATTACTTTTATGTTTTTTGTATCTTTGTTATTTTCATTCTGTTTTTCTTGGTCAATGCAGTACAAAGAACGACATAGAGAGCTCTGACCTGTTGAACTCCAGCAGCTTGTCCAGGTCTAACAAGGCAGAATGTGTTGTGATCGTTGAAGGATTAAACTCAGATATCAGCTCATCTATGCTCCGCCCCATTCGACTGGCTGTAAAGTGACATTAGCAAATTAGAAACCTACAATAGTTCTTAATGAATCCCTTTTAATATGATGCAAGAAAACTTCACGTCCGTTTTTTTCCTAATGACAAATCACTGTATCCACATTATTTTAAAACCTATATATGTGTGTAACTACATACCATTTCTTTACATTCTTTAATTACTCCCTCCATTACTCACTGTTGAATCCAGATCCACAGTTAGTGGTGATATCCAGCAGAGCCTCCGGCAGGACCCCGTCTCTCTGATAGCTCTGGATGAATATATCCCCCTGCCTCTTGGACAGTTTACTACCGTCTTTGTTCATTAGAAGCGGCAGGTGTCCGAAGGTGGGAGGCTGCCACCCGAGCGCACGGTACATGAGGAGATGTTTGGAGGTGGAGATGAGCCATTCAGAGCCCCGCAGTACATGGCTAATCTTCATGTAATGATCATCTATGATGTTAGCAAGGTGATAAGTGGGAAACCCATCTGCTTTTATCACTACAGGGTCTCCTTCCACCTACAAGAGAGGATGCAAAGTATGAAAAAAAAGAAAAAGAGAGCAAAACTGAGAGACGATGAGCCAGACGAGTAAATTATATGCAGCAATTTAAAAGAAAACACATAAAATAGCCTTTTGCTTCCTGCTATTCACTACAGAACCGACCTCAGCCACATCATGACGATTCCATCCAAAGATCAGATCCTGAAAAGGTTCGACGCCTGCTTCTAGGCGAAACCTGATCACATGCGGCATGCGGTTAGCCAGCTTCTCCTGGACCTGGTCGACCCGCAGATGACGACACCTGTTGTCATACCTGGAGAGAACAGTAAATCTTAAATCTGATAAAATCATATCCCAGATTGTATGTTGTCTATAGGTCTATGAAAATATGTTACGATGAAACTCTATTGTTATTTAGTCACCTGGGAGTCTGTCCAGTCCTCAGTGCCTCTTTTTTAAGTAATTCTAGTCTCTGTGTGCTGCAGAAACAGTAGTAGGCGTGACCACTCTTCACAAGCTGCTGAGCGGTCTCACTGTAGAGGTCAAGTCTCTGTGACTGCAGATATGGACCTACCGGCCCCCCTCGGCGAGGACTTTCATCAGGAGGTATGCCTGGAGGTGACTGTAAGTTTAGGTACTAAGTGGAACAAGTCTTAAGAACAACTTAGCAGCAAAGACTTTTTCTGCATGCACTGATAATTAATCTAAGTAACTAAATGGGTAATATTTTTACTAAAATTGCAGATTGTGATGATAATTAAATAAATAGGAGTACACAATATAAAATAGTAACTAGATAAAAACACAAAGCATGCACCCTTACATGTATAGATATCTCCTACAATATTTTAAATTAGCATAATATAAGAATAATATGCACAATCTGGCTTACCGGCCCATTCAAGCATGTCTTCTATGGACTCTGCTGCTCCTGGTACCAGTCTACTCTGATCGGTGTCCTCCAGCCGCAGGATGAATGAGCCTCCATACTTCTTTGCAAATATATAATTGTAGAGAGCGGTCCGGAGACCTCCGAGGTGCAAGAACCCTATGATACGAAGCAATATAGATCAATATCAGAAAGACAAACAAGACAAATAAATAAATACCTATAGAAAATTGTTTTCATATGCAGGACAGATTAATAACATTTTATATCATTTAAAAATGATATTGCTCTTTTCATTCAACTTGTAGCGTGTTACTAATCAAATCCAAAGGAACGACGACAATGTTACAGAGAGACACATGAACAGCAATAGCAACATTTTATTATTAATAGTTTTTTAATTTCTCTTGAAAAATGACTCAGTAGTATATAACCAGGGGATGGAGGCCTCTGAAAATGGACTATGTTTTTTTTAATTTGTTGATCTTTGGTGTAAAAAAAGCATGCCATGCTAAAAGGTGTCTGTGCACGTAGTTACACCTTTATGTAGAGTTAAAGCACATGTAAACACCGTGCATTTCGGGGAGGACCTCACCTGTCGGACTCGGTGCAAACCGGACCCTCACCTCACCCTGTACCGTGGAGCAGCGTCTCGATTCCCCGGCATTCAACAGCTGAGCCCATGTGCTCCTGGGACACTGAAAACGTCTCCGCAGCGCTTTGCTGTTGGGGCAGCACCGCTGACATGACCTCAGCCACATGGACATGACGACAGAATTACAGTAAGTGAAGCGACAGCGTTATCGGTCAGTGACGCCGGTAACATGGCATGACTGAAGCTTTACATGTGCCTTACACAACCAAACAACTAAAAACACAAAACGCTATAACAGTACAGTTTTCTGTCACATGTGACCATTTTCTTCAGCGTTCGTTTGCGTCAATATGACAGACGCGCCGGGAAAACGTGTCTTCTTCGTCTATGCACAGCCGGAAGAGAAAGAAATGAGCATCGTGTGTGCGCACACCGCCACCCGGCGGAGAGGAGCGTCATAACGTTACATTTAATGACAGCACTGGGCACACGTTCATACTTACACATACAACTAATAACTTTAATGTAAAATCTGAAAATGTTTTAACTCTTCAGATTGAACTCAATTAAAAACAAGAAGCAATATTGCCTCATGGCTCAATTATTATATATACCCTGTCCCTGCATTGGACCACACAGTTATTCTTCTTCTCTACAGTACACATATTAGATAGTACAGATAGACATAATAAGATAGATGATTTGTAGATAAAGATAAAGATAATCTGTGAGCACTTTCTGTTATTTATTGTCTATAACTGTACAGAATTATGTGGAATCACAAATAGAATTACATAGAAAACCAATATTTCAGCCAAGGAATTTCATTTCCCCCTTCTATTTGTTTTCTACGGCACATATTCCAGCCACAAACACAGCACAACACCAGGATCAGCGCTAAAATAATGTATTGCAAATCATGCTTGACAAGTGTCAGAACACAGTATATAACAAATTTATTAAACTTTTACACCACCAGGTGCCATTATCTTCACTTAGAGATAGAGAGATAAGAGATAAATCTTTTTTGTCATTGTCACTTTTACGAGGAACAACGAAATGGTATGTGCAGTCAACTCATTGTAAGGCAGAAGACTTAAGGGAGAAATAAATAAAGAGTGAGGTAAGCTATAGATATATATAAATTGCACATGTTATATATACATATTCCGCTAGTTATCTGTACCATTGTCGAGGGAAGCAATATGATAAAAGGCTATCCAACTAAAATAATAAACTTATAAACAATTAAGTATAGCTTAAAATTTGCTAGTGAAACATTATATGAGAAGTATAATAAGCTGTTCAACAGGTTTAAACTTAGCTTAGCTTAACATAAAGAGTGCTAAACTGGCGAAAACAAAACGAAACCTGATCTGCTCAGCAGCACCTCTTCAGAGCTTTGTAAAATGATACAGTGGTAAAATTCATCTTTTATATTCCTGCACAATTCTGCTTAATAGCATAAACTATTACATATTTGTGTGGGTATTTGCTGTTTATACACTGATATGCACACAAACAACTTACTCGTTCAGCCTTCATTCAAATGTAAATCTAATTGGAATTTCATGTGCTGTTGGTCTTTCTTGTCAACACGCCTTATAAATCTGTGAATGATTGTATCAGCTTGTCTGGACCCACCAGTTTGCTGTTTCTTGTCCCTTTCACGTCTAATGATCCCAAATAGTTTGACTCACATGATGAGCAAAGCAGTTTAACTTGATCTGCACGAAAATGGGCGTGTGTGTGTCTGTGTCCACTCGTGTGAATACCAAAGTCTTGTTCTAATAAAGTCAGTGGATCTTCACAACCTTTACAATTCTATGTGTGGCCTCTTCCTCATTATTTGAGTTTTTTTTTTGACACAATAAAATAAACGGATGAAATATCCCTTTTTTTTACTTTTGTCTGAACTGGTTTCTTGCCAGGTTATTATGAATAAATATATGAAATCAATGTCCAACTTCCAAGATAAACACTGCACATCTGTCTGTTTAACAATTAAATTCCAAATTATATTATTCTTACTTCATATCTGAAAACAACACACTTCTCCATTACACTGAGAGAAGAGCGAACCTCCTCCTGCCATATTTGGCAGCTTGGTGACATCAATAAGTGTAGTCATCACAAAACAGCACGCCCTACAGTGCACAGGTGCACACCGGTGTCTCAGGTATCAGGTAAGACGGTGTTACAGGCACGTTAATGCACCCATAAGATACTACCTGTAGACAGGATTTGGTAAGAGATTCAGCTTTGATTTATTTTAATTTTCTCATTTTATTATCATTACCTCCACACGTACATCGTAAGATCTCTGCCTAATGTCTGAGATTCAGTCTTATTTAAGAAAAACACAGAATAGTGACTTGACAGTGTAAACAGGCCGATGTAGTAAGTGTGTACTCCTGAGAGCAACGTGCCGATAGGGAATGTCACCTAAGGGACTAATGAGATCTGCCTTATTAAGCTGGTAAACTCACTGGCTTCTACATATGAGAGGATTATAAAGAAGAAAAAGTATTTAGGTAAGTAAAAGTATTATTAACATTACTGTAACATGTATGTTCAAGCAGAATTTACGTGATGCTGTCATGGTGTAAATGAGAGGACAGTACAGTTGGACCGGAGTAGAAACACGTTGTGTTAAAATGTACAAAAGCTTCTTCTTCCTGATGCACAATCATGATTTTGATTATCACCCAAACGCAGCACTGTCACAAACAAACCGTTTGAACCAATAGAATTGGCAGTAACCATGAAAATTTGTTAAAACGTCCGCACCACATCACAAAAAAACATTTACATCTTAAATACTCTATTTATTGATACCAGTGCTCTCTGTGTGCACAGCTGTCTCGGACCAGTTTGAGCCTGTTATGTTGTTAAAAAATGTTTTAACTGTATGGGGCATGTTTCCATTGCTACAGGCTTCAGTGCAGCCACTCATTAAAAAACATAATCATGTATTGTCTTAAACTTTACTAAATTAATTATTTTGTACTATTCAAATATATACTTAATTAGATTTGTGTTAGGATGTGTTATAAAAATAAAACCCCCATGTTGCCATTTTGGTAAGTTATATATATAAAATATCCATCACCACTCATCAACAAACTACAAAACATATTTTAATGTGATTTAATATAATATAATCATTTAGTTACATAACTAGTTTCTGGTTTCTCGAATTTCTCTATGCTCTTAATGGAGTAATTCTCATTCAATTTGTTCTACTGGAATTACTTTAGATTATGACGCTGCCT
>JAUMHF010000001.1:3799654-3888440 GCA_032359275.1 Microctenopoma steveboyesi
GCACACACACCCTATGTTGTCTGTCAATTCATGTTGTGTATTGTATACTGTGCTGCATGCAGCCCCTGTTGCACACTTCACCTTTTTTTCTTTGCGCACCGTATGTTGCCTGTTTGTCTGCTGTCCATTGTCTATTATCTCATGTTGTGATTGTATGTTGCACGTAGCACCTTGGCCCTGGAGGAACGTTATTTCGCTCCACTGTGTACTTTGTATATTGTTGAAGTGACAATAAAGCTAGACTTGAATCTTGAACCAGTAACTGCATTAATATTAACTATTATATTACTCATTTTGTTGTTACTTCTCATGCTGGTAAAGCTACAATTTATTGTGATGTCTTGTTTGTGTTTTTAAATTGTGTTGCTGTATTAGTGTTAAAGTGTTCTTAGAGTGTGCAGCACTTTTTTCAGCCTTGCTGCTTTGTCAAATGTGTTTTATAAATAAACTGGTATGGTATCTTGTTAGTAACTCTAATCCATTATGTTAATACTGTTAACTTAATAGTAATATATTCTCTTGGTTCCTCCTGAACCTTTTTACTTAGTTTTAAATAATTTTTTACAGACTTCCAACAGTCTCTACCCCACATGCAGTGTTCGCTATTTAACCAATCAATCTAAATTAAACCGTTTTTCTTGATGTGACAAAGACAAGACATTCTCTAATCCTGAAAGGCACAATTTAATGACGTTGTTACTCTGTGATGTAGTTTTATTTGATTTAAATTTGAAATTGTCTGACTTAGCTCGGATTGGATACACATAACATTGCGTGACTGACGTCGCTCCTGATTGGGTTATTCGCTGTAGAAACGGCCTAAGTGACTTCGATTAGTTCTTCTCAATCTGTGCTTTGTCGAGGTAAGTCCTGCTTTTGTCTTGTATCTGTATACAAGTGATAGCAACATAAATTCACAAAAACCACAAAGATTGAGTTTACAGGACAAGAGTCTTGGTCATGACATGTACACAGTTGTGGTTACATGGCATGTTGAGGTACCATGGCAACGTATAACGCCAAAAACCACACAGGATGACTTCACAGGAAAGACTGTAGATTCCTACCACGCATAACATATAGAAAAACAACAAGTAAATCCTGCTTTCTGGTCGGGGAGATTGGTCTAAACTTCAGTGGTACAGGTTGGCAGGCACCTTTAAAGTTTCTCCAGGAACTTTCTTGTTAATTCATATTATTGTGATTATTAAGGGACTTTGTTAAAACATGTGATACAGACTGGAGATAAACTTTGACATAGATTATATGTTTCCACACAGAGGTGTCAATTAACGAAGTACATTTACTTCATTATTGTACTTTAGATTTTTCAGGCATCTGTATTTTACTTGAATATTTATTTTTCTGACAACTTTTTACTCTTACTCCCTACATTTCCGGACTAATATCTGTACTTTCTGCACTTTACATTTTCGGAAACATCTCGTTATTTCCATTATGAAAACAATGCAACAAAAAAGTTGTAACAAAAGGGGACAGAAAACAGACGTCATAGTGGCGATGAAACTCAGACTTCAATGAAACAACAGTTTAGACTAGACCCACACACACACACAGTGCTGGCTTCTTCATCATTTTGCTGCCTTTGATGTGATTGATAATGCAGAGTAGATGTACAGAGGGGAGATCTGTGTGATCGTCAGAGAGGTGATGACAGGAAGTCCCGCCTCTATGTTTTCTATGTTGTTCTTTCCTTGGCTTCATCGTTTCCGCCTGCACATGTGCAGTTGTTTTTTTGTCAATAAATCAGTGTTCTCGGGAGTAATCTGATTACAGAATACCAGGTTTCTCATTTACAGTTCATACCATACTGTAACCTGGTCACTGTAAAGTCCAGAATGTCATAATCACATAATAACATGCAGCTGTTTGCTCTTTGTCTCTGCTGCACACTACCTGACAGACACACTTAGCAGCGACTGTCCATCAGCAGGTGCTGGAGAAAGTGAAATCATATCAACCTTAATTTTCTATTAAGTTCTAAAAGGTGAGTTTGTAATTTGTGTCCCTACACGTTAGCGTTTCTCAGAAATCACTTCTTCAACCTTTTACATGGGGATGGAAGAGGCCATCTCAGAGTCAACACATCAGCAAGCTTGTTAAAGTCATACCTGTCAGTCTCTGACTTCTACTGCGTCATTTTGCCTCTAAGACACGTACACACACACACACACACACATACACACACAGCAGAGTCATTAAGTTAACTGCGGAAATCTTGTGATCAGAGATTCTGTGCTTCAGTTCTCCAAAGATCACACACTGTCTCCAACTGCCCCTGGGAGGCCTTTGACACACACACACACGCACACGCCCTGGGTGGCCTGTACATCTTTGACATAATTTAATAGACTCACATGATCCAAGTTAATCAGCTTTGTCTAAGTAGCTGCCTGGTCATCCGTGAAGATTTATTCCAGGTTTCTATTAATCGTGTGATTATGTCTCACTTTTCTTTACTCTGAAAACATTGTGAGACTTCACTCTGAACATTTTTATCATCAACAAAATGATTATTATTATAACAGCCCCACCACACTTTTACCCGTATTACCTCATGTCAGGCTTTAGTGCTGTTCACACAGTTCTTTACTCGAGCTGAGCTGAAACATAAGTCAAACTCATTAAGACCATCAAAGACACACATGCTGCACTTTTTTTTATAATTTACACATCCACTGTGCAGTATCAGTCCCCTTATCCAAAAACGGAGGGAAGTATTTTAATGAGAAACACATGACTGTATAATCAGTTATGGTGACAAGACTTCTTGTTGTTGCTGCACACACACATTCACAGCCTGAAGAGACACCCCCCCACACACACACATGCTGGAAATCATCCCGTACAGCCAAAGGAAATTTTTCTTGTCTGTGAGTTTATTTATTCAAGAGAAGAAACAGAAGGTCTCACATTCAAAACACACACATATTTCACTCTTAATGTGGTTTTAATAGAATTACAGTATGAAAACAGGCAGATGATGTGAAACACAAGCGGCGAGCAGGAAACCTTTGGCATGCACACTCAACTCGGCCCTCGTCTGATCAGTGGAAAGTATCTGCAGCATGGCACACAATGAGAGAGACTGTGAAGTGCAGACAGGGGATCTGGTCATGAATGTGCTGGATGGAGGAAAACCAGAACAAAGAGCAAGATAGATAAAAATAGAGGCGACAGAGAATGATGTGTGCTCTGTGTGAAAGGTCTGTCTTTCTCTCACTGCTCGACACTGAAATACGATAGTTTTCTGTTCAAACAATGGCAGAGTTACTGAAAAAATACAGGAAGTAAAGTGCAGACAGAAAATACCATGAAATCTGTTAGATAGATTGATGTCGTATTGTTGTAGCTACAGAGTCATGGACTACAGCAAATACAATAGAAACCACGTGCACCAGGCAAGACAAAAACCTCACAGGTCAAATCATACTGATGAAGAAAGATTTTCTTCATCATCACTGGAGGAAACCAGACTTATGGGACCAGTTAAAAGCAAGAAGATACCTAATCCAATCCAACTGCTAGTGTTGCTAAAAGCCAAATGCACACAGTACTTTTAGGCCTCTGGGGGTCTGCAAACTCTGCTTTGCCCAACTGCTAATGCAGCAATTTATGCTGAACCTAAAGGCTGGAGACCGGAGAGTTGAATGAATCTGCAGAAATAGTTTGATAAACTCTTTGACAGGTTTTTGATGCCCTGGCTCTTCTCCAGCTAAAGGCCACAAAGCCCCCTTTCAAGTCTACTGCCAAGACAGATCTCTTTAATATTCACACAGGCACAAATACACAGACAGATGAATTGTTTCCTGATCCTCGTCTTTTTTTTCCTCAGCAGCATAATCAGTGTCACATTGTGAACCAGAATCCCCTGAAACCGTGACTGACGCCACGCTAGCCACAAAGCTCCATCCCAGACTGCGACCTGGGACATATCTAACTGACTCTTCTCCTCTCCCCCCTCACCCCCCGATCACTTGCCTCCTCCCTCCTCTCCTCCTCTAGATGTGGTCTGAGAGCGATCCCTCGATCTGGCAGGAAGAAACGAGGAAAACATTCTTGCTGTTTGTTCTGCTTCCCACTTGCAATCACACACCCTCCGTTTCTTTTTACACAGAAAGAACCACATTCAAGACGCAGCGCAGTGTCAATTAATTTAATCACGGAGATGAAAGTGACCTTGAAAACTCAGGACTTTGTGGTGGTTTTTTGTTATTTTTTTTCAGCTTGTGTGTATGTGTGGAGTTTGTAGAGTGAGAGGAAACGGGGGAAAAGTCCCAACTTGAGGCTTGGAAAACGGTGACCTTGCACTCTGAATCCTGCAACATATTGACTACACGATGAAACAACAGAGGAGAAAACTAGGAGGGAGGCAAAACAAAGACAGAAGAGGGATAATGGGGGAGTAGAAGTTAGAGGGGGGTTGAGCTAGGGGAAGATACAAGGGGGTTTCTGCAGCAGAATGGAAGAAGACAGAGGATCAGCATTAAGGTCGACTGTCCTTCTGTGTTACTGAACCATCGCTTTGCTCTAAACAGACAAAAGCGATCAGCACATGAACGAACACACAGCTTCTGACAAGACTGAAAATAGAGATTATTCAATCCAGGCTCATTCAACAACCACAACATTCTCCACATCCTCACTCACAACCTCAGATCACACTGATACGTTTCAGAGGAAACTGAAGCCGTCATAAAGAGTGGGGTTCCCGTCTATAAGAGCATGAACGGGTCAGCTGTTCTGCAGGATCTGCAGGAGCACGAAACCTGTCGCAACTTTAAAAGAATAAAGATGTTTTCTGGGAAAGGCAGGAGATGTAACGAGAGGTCGGGCTTTGCTCATCTCTTGCTGACTCTGTCTGAACCTTTGTATCACTTGCAAAGCAGGAAATCTGCTTCACATAAGATAGTAAAAGCAGAACCAAAATCAGTGATCATGCCACTATTTGTTTTAGTAGCAAGATAGACACAGAATTTACTCCAGATGATCAAGCTAGCACTGTGCATGGTAGCTGACCGATGCTGGTGTGTGTGTGTGAGCGAGGCAGTGTGAGGTAAACTGTGTGCACTTAAGATACAATCACAAGTCATGCAAAAGACGGAGAGGAAACAGAAAGAAGTCATGGCAACAGAAGAAATAATCACTTCAGAACCAAAGAAAGTCATTTCTTCTAGATTTTGTTCCGAATGTTTATGTCGTCCCTGACTTTTCCTCTAGCATCATCACAAAGCTGTCAATGTCAACAAATCCTGCAAAAACATCCACAAGCATCTCCGAGCTGATAATAAGTGACGTCTGTGAATCCAGAACTGGATTTAGTTTGTTCATTCATCTTTATGGCTCCATTGTGTTCTGTGCACTTTATACGTAACGCTGTGAGCTCGATGCTACAATCAACAGGAAAATCTGGGACAGATCCACCGGGACCGAGCGTTAACTTTGTAAGAGGGATTGTTTACCATACAAACTCTGCACAGACCTTCACTCAGATGTGAAAGCAACACATCTACACATACAGTTTCTGAGAATACACGTCTGTTTGTCACTTAGATCTTTAACAGTAATGAACAGGATGTGTGATGCTGTGACAGTCCTTATCTGAACGGCTCCAGTCCCAGGTCAAGCTGAACGAGAGGTTGGGTACGTCCTGGACAGGTCACCAGTCCGTCACAGCGGTCACACGTAGAGACAGATTATAACGACACACAGCCAGTTCAGAGGCACCGGTTGCTGTTTTTGGACGGTAGAAGGAAACTAACCCAGATCCTTGTTGTTAGCACAAACTACTGCACCACTACGCTGCTAGAAGAAACACAAACACACTTTATTCTACTCCTATAATAACACCGTCAACACAATGGACAGAAAAATGTTTCCATAAAAAACAAATCATCTAGTTTCTGTATTATTATTTTTATATACAGTGGTGGAGGAAGTTCTCAGATTTGACTCAACAGTGTAGAAATACTCAAAAATACAAAAGTACATTATAAGTACAAATTATAATCTAAAAATATACTTAAAAGGTACAAACGTACTCTTCGTTATTGGATCAGAGCTGACTTCCATCTCATCCCATCCTTTTGGTGATGACATGTTTTCAGTCTAATCATTTGAATGTGTGTTTCAAGTCTTTTTTTAAATCTTGGTGTTAGTAGTGAGAGAAAATAATTCCTAAATGATATTTTAGGATTTTTACTGGACTTTTAACTATATCACACAGTTTCACTAAATTCTCACCATCCACTCAAATCCACCTCTGCTTCTTCCTGGAGCGTGCGTGTCAGCATCTTCCATCTTCATGGCCACAGAGAAAACTCCACACAGATGAAGGCCATGTGATGCAGCTGAAAATCTGAGAAAAGTGCAGCTGTGTTGTTCTGTAGTGAGATGTTACCATCCTCGTCATAAGGACGGACTCACAGTCTTCCTGCACATTTTCTAAAATGAAATATTACACTGACTTTTCAGGACGGATTAGCACAGATATGCAGCACAGACAAACCACACATTTTTAGAGAGGAAGCATTCCTCAAATGGTTGGTGGATCTGGCAACCTGGCTACTTGGCACGTCTGCTTCATGTGTGTGTGTGTGTGTGTGCGTGTGTGTTGAGCTGGCAGCACTACACACACTCAGGAGTCACGGTCTTTTTCAACATCTGTCTACTTGGAGAAAGACCCACCAGACTTCCCCACGAAAGAACTTGAGGCATGTCATGGCTTTCATCCTCTGCAGCTCTCCGCGTCTGCGCCGTGTGATGGTTTAATCCTGCAGCATCATATTCAACCCCAACATCACTGGAGGTGAACGCTGACTGGGAGGATTCCTAAAGTTTTAGTTCATACTAAAATTCTAAATCCATTTCTAGAGATGTGTTTGTTTTTCTACTTTGGAAATGAAATGGTATGTTTCTGTCCAAACATTTGCCGCCTGTGCTGTAGAGAGACATGTTTTTTGTGGACTGTCCTGTCAGAGACCTGGTCCCACTCTGTGCCCACTCACACAGAGCATATTAAAACACACAGGTTTCTACTTAGTCAGCGTGAGAAGCGACCACGTGCACGGTGCTCCTCGGGCTCCCACGCCCACGATGAGCGCTCGGACCGCTCATTGGCTGAACAGGGCCCCGTCCCGCCCACTGGTGGACTTCATAAAGCAGCAGCTCGCGGCGATCACAGACGGAGAACCGGGGACTGCGAGGCTTTGTCCCAGGTCCGTGGACATGCGGTAAACTCCACATAAGAGCTTCTCGGACGCTTCTCTGTCAGTGAGCGACGCTGTGAAACCCTCCGCTTCGCCACCATGTGGAAACCCGCCAGGGAAGCGAAGCGCGCGACCCGCGCCGCCGCCGCGGTCACCTGTCTGCTGGTGACCGGGACGCTCATGCTGACCGTCGGAGACGCGGGGGAGTCTCCAGCTGCAGCGGCAGCGGCGAGCGGGAGAGTTTTCTCGGCGTATTTCAAGAAACTGACTCGCGATAGAAGAGCTATAAGCGTCCCCCCGCGGAGCAGCGGTCCTCCCCCGTCGTTGGAGCATCTCTCCTCCGCTGACCTGGTCATAGCGGTGAAAACCACCGGGAGGTATCACCGAAAGAGGCTGGAGCTGCTGCTGGACACCTGGGTCTCCAGGAACAGGCAACAGGTGAGCAAAGGCTGGTGACTGGAAGCCCAGCGAGTCAGAAAAGCCTCTGCTGTCCTGTAGGCTGACGACTGTAGATGCTGTGTTTGGGAAATGCGAACTTTTATGTGGGGCCACTCCTGGTCCTTTTAGATCAGTGCCTGATGATGATTTCGGCTACATCCTGGGTTAAATGTGGACTTCATCTTCATAGTGAGATGAGCATGAGTCCTCTGACTCTTTGATCCCGTGAATTGTAAATCAGAGGCTTTTGTGATGTATGAGGGAGATCTGACCACACTGCTGCTGATGGGATGACATAATACAAGCAGGGGACTCAAAGAGAGAAGACCACAGACATGCACCGGATCATATGCATGAGCCCAGGATCTCTTCTCACATGCACATTTGTCTTTAAAGCTGCAGATGCAGCACAGCAGTCAGCCAGGTTTAGTTCAGGCTGGGGTCAACGTGCCAGCTGCAAACATCACAGGAACAGAAACGTGTTGGCTTTGAGCTAATACATTGGATTTTTTAAAGTCTCAAGTAGAATAAAGGTGCATTTTCTAAACACATTTTCCTCTGCTCTGTTTTTACCACTCACTTGTTTGGCAATTGTGAAATATGATTTGATGGCAGTAAACTGCCCCACAGGCAGAACGAGGAGTTAAGACAATGATTCACCTGGATTCAAACGGTGACAGTGAAAGGTGCACTTTCACTTTTGATACTTAGCTGCTCAAATTTCAGTTTTTCTCAAGGACATTGTTTAAATCAAAGTTGTTGCTGCAGTCTGATTCATTATCTTTCAAAAATAGGAAATTATTTTCAGATTCAGGACTGTAGCTTTTGCAGATTTTTTTTGACTTATTACCCAACCAGTGCTGCTACATTTCTAAATCCCTGAGTGATCCCTGCAGCTGTACACCACAATCCCTCCTCTGCCACTTAGAAGCAGTTTTTTTCCAGGCTCAGGATTAAGACACTGGTCTTGTGATCTGGAGAAATTCTAACATGACTGCTGGAGTTTAAAGTGAGATGTTGGCCCAGTCCTAGAGCCTCACAGATGCATATCTGAGATCAAACGAGATGAACAGAGGCAGCTTTTTGGTCTGAATCACAGCGGTGAGTGAGTCAAAGATGAATCTGCTTCTATGAAACACATGGGATTGTGGTAAGCTGCGCCCAGCAGCTTCAAAGGTCCTAATCAAATGCAGACGTGACTGTGGATCGTGCAGCGGTTGTTGTGATTTCCATTAAAAACCTCAGTTTAGGTCAGGCATCATGCTACACCCAGACTGTTGACATCTAAACACACCGTATGCAGGAGAAATCAGCTGGTGTGTCGGTGCGGCGTGTGACACGTTTCTGCATCAGCTCTCACGGTCAGGTGTGCGTAACTCTACCTGTAAGACTGCTGAGTAATGGAAACACACACACGGTCTGGGAACTCACCAGGCGTCTTGGGGGAAGTCAAAATGTGTCTGCTCACAAGAGTAAACACGCAGACCACTTTCTCCTGCCTCGCGCCGTTTCCTGTCTTAAGCTCAACTCCTGGTGACCACCCACCTCTCTCTCTCTTTCACTACACCCACCCCCCAGCCTCAGCTCAGCATGCACACACAGACACACTCATGCAGAGGCAGAAGCTGACTGCTCTCAAGAGGCTTAAGAGGCTCAGGGTGGAAACAACAGACTGACAAGAACTCACAGCTGCCAGGACTCTCTCGCCCTCTCCGTCTCCCTCTCGCCCTCTCTCTCTCCCTCTCTGTATTTTGGCAGCGACGGATCACACAGTGCTTGAGCCAAAGATTAATTATTGAATTTGTGCTGCATGGAAGGCAGGTTGCAAAGTGGAATCCCCCGAGCCTGATCTTCTCAGTGGGACAGGGCCTTTAGAGCGTGAAGACGTTCTCCCTGCCTCACATGTAAAGGGAAGCACTAAGATAAGTGCTGAGTTTAACCTCAGGGTGTTTATGTCCATGCCAGATGAACAACACGTTGGTCGAGGCAGAGAGTTTATCAGGAAGGCTCACAGCAGATCCTCTGACCGTCTTTCCCTCTGGTGAAGAGTGAAGGATTTTTAGATGCATTAAAGTGACTATTTGTGTGTTTGGCGTTCAGGGATATCTACAGCACAGTTTGTTGATCTAGCACGATATCTCTCCAACTATTTGGGCTGATTGCTGTGAACTTTGGTACAAACATTCTGGGACCCCTGAGAATAATTCCTACTGATGCTGGTTGTTCTCCGACTTTCCTCAAAAGCCCTCATGAGAATGACTTCTGTGGCTCCGAGTCAAATATCAGACAGATTTTCAGCGTTGAAGGATGAGATTCGAATCACTTCCTTAGATTCTTTTTTTCTAGTGTGAACGGAAGGTCACATTTTTAACTTAACTCTTTCAACATTTGCTGTAGTGTCAAACCCACCGTACAGACATTCCTGCTCTCCACATGATCAATCTGGGTTATTTCAGTAACCTCTTGCTCCACATCATCACTACCAGGAGGATGATCTATGAAACATGATCTATTAAAACAACAAATTGATAAATTATTGTAAAATTTGGTAAAGACAACAACAAATTCATGGTCTCCAGGAGACGAAGCCCCAGAGCTGCCAACATGGCTGTAGACTAGTTCTGTTCGAGCTGCAAATC
Organism: Microctenopoma steveboyesi; assembly: GCA_032359275.1. Classification (NCBI taxonomy): domain Eukaryota; kingdom Metazoa; phylum Chordata; class Actinopteri; order Anabantiformes; family Anabantidae; genus Microctenopoma; species Microctenopoma steveboyesi. Next base: position 3,809,961 of record JAUMHF010000001.1, read on the forward strand.
CTCTGGCACACATCACATCACAGGTAACTTTTTTACGTCACGTTGACTGACGAGATGATTTTACTGTTTCTCCTTAAGACTCAATCTGGACGTAATCCGCCTCAACGCTGTGAGTCAATTTAACTTCTCTGTCACCGTTTCATGCGTAGACAAAACCTCAGACTATTTAGCAAGCGCTCCGACAGACACCCAGCATGTGTATTTACTTCCTGTTGAAGGTCTCTGTGGCTTCCTAAGCGCACAGCCCGTCACTCATCATATACACACACAGCTGCTCCGTTGCTGATAGAAAGGACCCTTAACCTCGCGTTGGCCTCCATCCACTGTCGTCATTGCTCGTTGTTGCCACGTGGTCTGGAGAAATGGGTGGAGTCTCACCTGAGACCATAAAGCAACATGTGGTATGATACTGGTCAGTAGGAGCTGCTGGAGTAATTTGGGGGTTTTGTTTTTCCTCCACAGACGTATGTGTTCACTGATGGAGAGGACGAGGAGTTGAGGAAGAGGATGGGTGAGTACACACCAGCAGTTCTGCTGACTAGCCACAGTGTTATCTGCAGCGTAAGAGGCAGGAAAGCAGGAACCAGGCCGCTGACTGGGCAGTACAATGTTTCCATGAACACAGGAAGTCACAGCAGGTTAATCAACAGGCCTTTCCTCATCTTAGTCATGGAATTGTTTGGTATTATTTTCACTATCAGACACATTGTTCATGTCAGTGTACAACAAGAAAATTCACAGGGTTGTTTTCAAGCACTAGGATCACAATGGGATCTAAACTTGTCCCACAGATTTCTTGCTTCCCTTCACAACTCTTTCTGTTCCTATTATTTTGAACATGGCTGTGTTACGGATGGTTGTGCATTTCTGCTTTTATCATCAGGAGCTCATCTGATCAACACCAACTGCTCAGCGGCCCACAATCGGCAGGCACTCTCGTGCAAAATGGCCCTGGAGTATGACACCTTTATCAAAACGGGCAAGAAGTAAGACGCAGTCCAGACCTGCAGCAAGACGCTCTCTGTGAAGATGCACGAACAGCATTTCACTAACTCTCTGCACCATCTGTTCCAGGTGGTTCTGTCACGTTGATGACGATAACTACCTGAATGTCGGCTCCCTCCTCAAACTTCTGTCTCAGTACAGTCACGCTCAGGACGTTTACATCGGCCGGCCGAGCCTTGAACGGCCAATAGAGGCCACAGAGGCGCTCGGTTCCACTGAACTGGTAAGTTGTCCCAATGAAGACGGCTTCGCCTTAAATGTGTTCTCGTCAGTATGAGGTTTCTATTTAATTCCAGTCAGTGTGCGGTGCTGTGGTTTTCTCTCAGCCTGTAGTGACTTGTCCTTCTCTAACTGGCTGATCTGTAGCGTGCTCCTCTGTTCATGCTGCACGTGTCTTTGCCTGCAGAAACAGGTGCGTTTCTGGTTCGCCACAGGGGGAGCAGGCTTCTGTTTGAGTCGGGGTCTCGCTCTCAAGATGAAACCTTGGGCGAGGTAAACCCTCACTTAGAGAAATCACAACAGTTTTTCACCACTCTGTTTAAACTGTTAAATTAAACCCTCCACATGCTCTGCGCTTCCCTCTGTCTCCAGCGACGGTGCTTTCTTAGCGACCGCTGAGCACATTCGCCTCCCAGACGACTGTACTGTTGGTTACATTGTGGAGGCGCTGATTGGTGCGAGCCTCACCCGCTCGGCTTTGTTTCACTCCCACCTCGAGAACCTGGGACTAGTGTCAGACATACACAACCAGGTAGGCGCACATAAACATTAACACACACAGTGATCTCTGCTACTACACACGTTCTCGTTGTCTAAGCTGCTGCATGCTTCTGCTTTCTTTTTCCCCTATTAGGTGACTCTTAGCTACAGCACTGTAGAAAACAGCAGAAACACAGTAAATGTGAAAGGACCATTTTCACTAAACGAAGATCCTACAAGGTAAAATACACCAGCAACCACTCACAGTGTAAGATAACAGAGGCCAGAATCAGCAGAAAATCAAATGACCACATGAGGAAAATGATCTGAAGCATGGCTACCGTGACAGTTCATTTACCACGTTTGACGTTTCAGCTTGTTTCCTGTTTGAACAGAGCCTGCATCAACGCTGCTATCTTTGTAGAGTATCTGGAAGCCTTATGTTCATTTTTCCGTTGGTGCCTGATCAGACTTTCCTTCTTAGTCTTCAAAAAAGCTGAATTTGTTTTGTAAAATGATTACGCCTCTGACACTAGGTGAAATATTTATTCAGTTCTCTTCTGATCATTTCTGTTGGAGTCCATACTTGATTTTATTCATCCGTTAGTTTGAGCAGAGGAAGAAGCACCACTACTGCAGAGAGAAACCACAAAGTTCATTGGTGATGATAATAATTGATAATTTATGGATCCCCTTGGGGAAACTCCTTGTGGGCAGGCTGCCTCTGTAAGGCACCATGGGTCAGGGCATCAGTGTCACTCACCCTCTGATCTAAAGATGGCTGCACTATCACGCCCCAACGACCAGCAATGATCATTCTAACACAAAAGGCCGTTCTGTCTGTAATTATTTATCATACACACGCTATAGACCATTATTGGGAGACGCGGCATTTATGCAGACAAAACAATACAAAGGGTAAAACACGCTCCTGACATCACAGGGTTTTTTTGATTTTTTTCCTTTAAATGCATCATTGTGTATCGATGTAGCTCGTTTAGAGACACTGAGGGCGGTGTGCCTATAAAGGGAGGGCTGGCAATAAGATAAGCCTTCTGATCTATTGGTGGATATCTTTTTGACACAGTTGTTCTCTCATGTTTTTTACTTAATCCATTCCTAAAACATGTGTATTACAATTCTTCTTTATGTAAGGGCTTCTGTTTGTGTATGTTTTACCACTATGACACGTTTCCCCCCTTTGTTCATTTTCCGTATGTGTATGTATGAATGTGTGCGCACCACTAATTGTATTCGCTGTTTTATTTTGAAATCCCCAGTTGGCGGCTTCCAGGCATTGTGACATTCGTTTCCTTCTCTTTCCCAGGTTCAGGTCTGTCCATTGTCTGCTGTACCCAGACACCGCTTGGTGTCCGAGGCCCTGGCAACTTTAGCACCTATTTACAGATAAAGGGGGAGGGGATGGACTCGAGGGGAAAACGGTTCTGTTTTGGACTAAATTGATCTTCTCAGATGCAGCAGGGAATTATTGCAGGAATAAAGCTAGGAAGTCCCACTGCTGCCCTGTCCCGACTCCTGAAGAGTCTCTGATCCTGCAGTAGTCTGCCTTTTTAGGAAGCAGTACCACTTTATTAGTTTGACACCTGAACTCTGACTGGGACTCAAACGCAGCACTGAGTCTTTCATTCATCAGTGGGAAGCTAAAATGAGCTTGGAGGTTAGCTTAACTCTGATCTACTGGAGCTTGTCTCTTTTTTGGGGGCCATGATTGTACTTTTTAATCTTCAGTTACCCGTTTCCTCTGACTGCTTTATTTTTGTGCCAGGCTAAGGGACAAAATATTCTCCTTAAAATGGTTGGCATGACTGCTTTTTATTCATTTTAACTGCTTCTAGTATGTTATAGGAGAGCAACAAATGATCCCTCTGGAGGTTTTATTGAGACTCATGTTGGGTCGTCTTCTGTTTCTGTGCTTTGAAAGCAGTTGTTGTTGCAACTGAATGAAATGTAATAAGTTGAATTCTGTCCATCGTTAAATGAATGTATTATAAACTGTTGCTTCTGAAGTGCACATGCTTTTTTTCCAGTATCTGGACTGTATGTAGACATCATGAAGTTGAAGTTAATAAACCATTTTTGTTCAAATGAGAAAGTGAGTCTGTGCTGTATCTAGGATTTTCAGTTCAGTTTGTGATGGTCATAGCTCCGACCTTGTTTGTGAGCTGTTTGGTTCCTGTCTGGAGTACACCCCCACCACCACCAATGCACACACACACTCTTCACCCATAACCCCACAAATTCCACCACCCACCCACTCACACACTGAAACAACAGCAGTCCTCTTATCTGATTGAGCCATACACATGTCCTGCAGAGATAAAGGCAGAAAAGATTAGCACACTGCATGTGCATATGTGTGTGTGCGCGCGCGCCTGTGTGTGTGTGTGTGTGTGTGTGTGCGCATGTGTCATGACCTCCCTCCCGCTGTGAATTCAGAGATGCCGGGCTGTATGGGCCACGGGGAGCATTTAGACAAACCGACAGTAGTGATTTAATGATATTACTCTGAGGTAAAACATTTTTCTGAGGACAGTGACACCTTCTGGCTGCCTTTGATACTGCAAGAACTGAAAACAAAGTTTTCCTTGGACCCGCTCCACTGCAGCTTATGTTTGTCCTGTGCCATGAAATAGATAAACCTCTTATTACAGATCATAGCTTGTTTAACCATCTTCTCAGTACTTCCTAAGGCTGTTTCTGCATGTCACAAGTAGGTTACTGACACCAGAACAGAGAGACAGGTGTGATTAATTCTGTGGTAAACTTTATAATCTGGCTCGGAGCACTGAATACGACCTACTCACAATTTGAAGAGATGATGCGCTGTGATGTGTGTGTGCGTGTGTGTGTGTGCAAACAGACAGCTGCTGTGATGCATTACAGTCAGTTAACAGCGTAAAGCACATGGTGCATCAGGAAGCATAATGTGGTTTGAACAGCTGTAGTAACAAGCAGCAAAATGAACTACTTGTGTCTTTGTCACAGTAAATGGTCAGTATGTATTTTCTGGCAGGATGTTTGAGTGGCACAGTTTTAGATCAGTGGATTCTCTGAAGCAGCTTTAATTCGACTGAATAGTTTTAGATTGCAGAGTGAGATCAGTTCCAAAATGAACACAGGTTACTCGGAATCACTTCTAAAGCTTTGCTGTCACAAATGCTGTAAGGTATTAAGAGTTTGTGGTGACGAGGGCACAAAATAAAGAGCCTGATTCTGTCTCACAGAAGCTATTTCAGGAATTACACTCTGGTTTTCAAAGAAAGGAAACAAAACTGCTTCTCGGCTCATCTGACCTAAAATGTAAATGTATGTTACCTTTGTGCTTTGTTTCCTTGAATGAACTGACCCCTGAAAAAAAGTTCCTATCTGCTTTGTGAAAATGGTTAAAAATAACCCATAGTCGTGATCAGTATGTTAAAGTTGCTTTAATTTTATTTTTTTAACGTTTATTCCAGGCTGAATGATATCATTACCACAGTTTTGACATGTACATTAATATCTTAGTTCAACTATCAGAAAATTAAAACAGCCATAGAAAACATTGTTTGTCTGTCACATCTGGACAGAGGTGCATTTGAAGTCCTGTAAATACCACACGTACACACAAACATCGCTGACACTTAACATGAGCTTGGCTCTTCTTACATTGGGAAATACTGTGCGAGAAATCGCAGTAAGCATTGCACAGGAATTCAAATACAACTTTGAGTCAGGTATGCAGATTACACTGGAATAGTTTTATTAAAACATTGCAAGACAGAGAGTCATTCACCATTAATAAGAGAGGAAAAACGCTGCTCTCGCCTTTATTTCCCTACAAAACAGCTAGCTATTATTTAATCTTTAAAGTTTGATTTTACAAGACAGAGAAAAATAAAAAAAACATGTTGTGGTATGAAGAGTTTAAAAACATTATGAAAGGCCATTAATCAGTGACTAGTCCCACAGATCTTAACACTGTTTGCATCAATGGTGCAAAGAAACACTGTAAAGTACTAGACCATAGGTAGCATTGTTACCATAACATGGATATTTTCTTTTGAGTAAAGTCACACATGTAAGATTGTCTCGCTATTACGAGAAGTGGTCATTGATTAATAATAAAATATTAAAATGCTGTGCAGGTATGACAGTTGAAAGGTGTTTGGATGTTAGGGCTCTGCCTACTTAGCTAACTACGAGATTCCAGGTTTGTCTGAGAAGCAGTTTCTACCTACTACATCACCCATAATGCAATTGGACATCGGTGCGGGAGGGTGTGAGGTTACTACAGCTCTAGCATGTGAATGTAAACAGGACAAAAGAAGGGAAAGATGGACTTAACTGCAGTGTGTGTTGTATCTGTCCGTGTGTGTATAGAAAGGACTCGGGCTGGAAATACTGGCCCTCGCTTGCAGTCAGTCAGACACACTTATCACTGTACTTAAACACAGTAACACTGAGATAGAGCAACAGCCAATCACACTGCAGCAATGTCACACACATGGGTTCACAAGTACAAGTTTTATACACTGTACACAAGTTGTACTCGAGTTGTAGCAGGAGGAAAAACCACTGGCAGTGTTGCAGGCAGTGTGTTTTATTTCTCCACCACGTAAAGTCACCTAGAAGAAAATTTGTGCTTGTGGGTACGAAAAGGAAAGAAAAATAATCACTACAGGTGGCTAGAGGTTGAACCAAGGTCACCAGTTAACAAAGTACAAGGAAAAAAAAGACAGAAAACGACAGTGGGCCACGGTATTACATCCCGAATGTCAGCTTAAAACATTGAAAATACCCACTTGCATTGAGTTTGAAACACATTTATGTAACAATATTTATCAGGGATGTGATTTTTTCAGATTTCGGGACACAATTTCCACTCACTAATATTGGAAAGATTATTTTACTGCTATATTCCTGATCACATCCCTGAAGGTAAACAAAACATTAAAAAGTAACGAAAATGTTTCCGTCCCTCCTCAGTCCTGAACATCCTCTTGGGCCTTGAGTGGTTTACGTAGCACCTAGCAAGCATGTTGTCACAACCATCTGTCCATCTTGTTCCTTTTTTATTTACATGTGGAGGGATCACATTCTGCATTAGTATTTTCCCTTTTTTTGGAAATATCAGGAGGCAGTAGGAGAAGAGGACAAACCAGGCGTTCCTTATTTTCAATATATAGTCTTTTGGCACAGGTTGAGCCATCTTATGACCTTTGTCTCTTGCTCCATTTCCCACAATTCAAAGCAGTTCTTTAACAACAGGATTCCAGGCTCATGTAAAAAAAAAATGCAGTATTCGATGTGCGTACTGTATGCACATGTAAGCACGGCCACACGTTTCAAGCTTATGATTCAAGTCTCAGACGACAATGTTAAATGCTAAGGAGAAAAGGTGTGTGTGGTGGTTTTTATCTAAACATGGCTTAATGATTTACTGGTTTATTATTATACAGATGAGTGTTCAGTTAGACTATCGGTCTACTTGTATGTGTGTGTTTGTGAGCGATACAGCTAGAGTTTGCACACCACATTACCAGAAATGATACAACTGTCTACTTTTAATGAAACCAGGATAAATCACACATTAAATATTTACACCTCTGTACAGTGCGTGTATGTGCGTGTGTGCGTTCGCCTGTGGGTTTGCACGCGGTCTGAATGTGAAACTGTCAGGGGTTTGAGTGGTGACAATGATGTGGCCGTCTCCACTGGAGGGCAGTGTACAGATCCCAGTGGATGAAGAGGAGATGTCTGAACGGCGGGGCCAAGGCGCTTCAGTAGCTGTGACGTGTGGGTATGTGGGCTCATCCATCACAGCAGTGGTGGACTAAGCAGCTCATGTTGTGTGTCTATAAAGAAAAAGAGAAGTAATGGTCCTCTAAGATGTGCTGTCCTTTACCGATGTGCTTGTTTGATGAGTCCTGGTTTGTTGTTATAATTCTTGTGAACCGGTTCTAGTAAAATTCTGTGGATCTTTAGAAACTGGGGTCCTGTACTTAAATCACTGTTGAGCACTGTGTTGTATCTTGTTGTTGGCTGTGAGAACTTCATTCAGGCAATACTGGGGTGCAGCTCTGGTCTCTAGTGAACTGAGGACTGTGGTCGAGCAGCGGGGTGAGGCCGGCTAGCCGGGTCCAGTTGGTCATTAGGAACGGAGCGTCGGTTCTGGTCTGGTCGGTTGGTGGCAAGGTACTTGGCTCTCATACTGGAGGTGTACTAAAGAAGTGGAAGACATTGAGGAAAAAGAAAAAGAGGGGTAGAAGAGAAAAGAACCAAGAGGTGAAAGAGAGACAAACATGTAGACACGAAGAACGAGCAGAGGGAGAAAATGGGGTTAGAGCAGAAACCAATGGAGAGAGAGAGATGGAAATAGGATAAAAATGAAAAAAAAACAGCGTGGATTATGATAAATCCTCCTTTACACTGAGGAATATAAGAAGCAAAGTAGACATTGTCTCACGGTTATACATATATTTATGTAAAGATAGATAGATAGATAGATAGATAGATAGATAGATAGATAGATAGAGAGATAGAGATAGATAGAGAGATCAATAGATAGAGAGATAGATAGATAGCTAGAGAGATAGATAGAGATAGATAGAGAGATCGATAGATAGAGAGATCGATAGATAGATAGATAGAGAGATAGATAGATAGATAGAGAGATAGATAGAGAGATCAATAGATAGAGATCGATAGACAGAGAGATCGATAGAGAGATAGATAGATAGAGAGATAGATAGATAGATAGATAGATAGAGAGATAGATAGATAGAGAGATAGATAGAGATCGATAGATAGAGAGATAGATAGATAGAGAGATCGATAGATAGAGAGATAGATAGATAGTTAGATAGATAGAGAGAGAGATAGATAGAGAGATAGAGAGATAGATAGAGAGATAGATAGATAGACAGATAGATAGAGAGATAGAGCGTGTGAAGCACACACAAACAGGCACAGGAGAAACACTATGAAGTCATTTGGACAGCCGGGGGTGTTTGATTACAACAGTCATTCATTATAAAACAGCTGATTAGGTCTGGATGATGTTACTGTAAATTAGATGTGGTTCATTTTTGTCAATGGTTTGTAGTTAGTGCTCTAGTTCTGATGTAGAAGGTTAGCCTGGCGTGAGTTAGTGGTCTGTCGTAAGCAGCTCGCTAGTAACAATTGGGAGGTCTCTGGTTTCCACATCGCTGCAGATGAGTTCTGAACAGGACACCTGGTTGGCAACCTAAGAATGATGACTCTGCTACAGTTCAGTAGTGGCAGTGGGTAACGTGCTCCTGTGAGTGTTTAATGGTGAAGGGTGAGGGTGCACAGAAACAGAGGACACATACACCTCGACCAGAGAATGCACACATAGACACACTGTGGGAACAGGGGGGAGAGGGAGCAGGGTCGTTTTAGGTTTGGGCTTTTACTCAGGGGTGAACTGTCATAAATTCACTGCAATCGTTCACTGCAGAGTGTGATCAGGTGGCATGGAGAAAGGAAAGGTGTGCAGAAGTAAAAGAGCTGGATTGTTGTTGGTTATATAGTCTCAAATGTATGTATATACTCAGTACTGCATGGAACAACATCCACAACTACAGACCCAGCAGCGTGTTGTCAAAGCCAGTATATTCAACCAGTGGCAAACCCCTAGAACGAGGTGCGGTTCATATGTGGAAGACTGGCGGACTTACCTTCTGGAACTGAAGAAAGAGTCTGAAGCACTATAGAACTATGCATTAATATTTTGCTGTTTCAACTCCTCTCAAAATCCACTGATGAAACTAACCAGACTTTTTACATCAGAAATAGAGAACAACGTTTATCTACCATGTATGAGACTGACCAACAAATAAACTCGAGTGAAGCCTCTCTTTTGATGCCCTTTTCAGATCCTACTTTCAATGTGTATCTTTGAAAACTTCCAGGTAATCCCAGGCTGCCAAAATGACCTTCATGAGGACAATCCATCATCACAGACTAGTTTTAGCACAGAGGACACTTGCAGTGGTGTAGGGATAGGGGACTATCTTCCAATATCCACACTAGCATGACATTAAGACATTGGTGCATCAACATTGTGCTTCTTGATTATGTTCTAAAGATGCCATATGTTGGCTCTGTGGGTTTTGAGTATTTCCCAGCAGCACTGTAGGTATTGGAAGATAGTGGAGGCAGAGTGTGATCTAGAAAGTGTGCACTTACAGAGGGTGGAGGGGACTCCCTGCCAATCAGGGGGGTGTTCTCACACCGAGGGTTCTGAAAGTTTGCGTTCTGGCTCCTGCATTATAGAATAAGAGGTTACTGCATGTGGTCACCCCGCCACTGATGCTGAGCAGCTGAGCTGTTGATCTGTGGTCTGCTCATGATTACAACTTAGTGACTCTCTGATAAATGGTCTCAATACGTCTCGCGGTACCATACAAGCTCAGTAAAATAGTACTTTTGTCAGTGAATAAATGCTGTTCTCTTTTAATCCAAATAGTGTGTGTATGATAGAATCCTACATATACAATACAGAAAACAATCGAGGAAATTAAAAAAAATGTTTTACCAGGTAGCCTAATATAACAGAAAGAAGTATATTTGTTACGATTCAATATTTGTAGCAATTTGAAAGAAATGCATGTTTATACAAAACATGAAGTCACGGTGCAGAATATGATCAGATTTTCAGAATAAAACTATCTATTTTAGTATTTACATTTAGATTTAAAGTTGCAGGTGTTTGCTTGAAAACCTGTCAACCACATTGTAATTGATAAGCTCACAGCTGAAACAGTGGCAAACCATACTAGAGATGCATCTGCTTTCTCTTCTGTATATATTATAGTTTTCAGAGCAAGCAATCGCATCCTTGTGGAAAACTGTAACATGTAGCAAGCAGGTGACATTATTGACTTATTCTACAGCAACTACATATTTACTGCTTTTTTCTGGTTTTTGCTTACACTGTGGACTGAAACAGGCAGGCTGGCTGATACAGCAAGCATCGATTAACAGCATCATGTCAAGAGCTAGTGAGGGTTTGTAACTCACTGCATGTACAACAGTGTGTCACAAAGGACATGCGAGCCGTACATAGCAAAGAAAATTGCTATTTCTATTTAAATGTCGCAGGCAGTGACTGTTGCTATGCTGCTAGTCTGGTCATATGGGGGCAAGCATCAGCTACCTATGGCAGGCAGTGTATTGATCCTGCTAGCATCTAGCTAGCGGTGGGTGCTAACTCACATGTATTCAGTGACGGGGGCATTGCTGACAGTGTGAGCTGTGGCGGGCAGGCTAGCTTCGCTACCATAGCTGGAGCCACAGCTGTAGAGACTGGGCATGTGAACGCGGTACAGGTTATCGTGCACACCGCCCCGTGAGGCGCCCGACTCGTCCTCTCCGTCTTCCTCATCCGTCCTTCAATTGGTTAGGGTAAGGGCAGGGCACAAGAGGGCATGATGGATAGGAGGGGAAAAGGTGAGGGGGAGGGAGATCCGAGAGAGACAACAGAGTGTAAACAAGTGGTTCAAGAGGAGGTTAGGAAAAGGGAAGATGTACTATGAGGAGTCCCCTCATATAAAAGACTGGTTAAGGACATGCCTCCAGCCCCAAAGCAGCTGAACAAGGAGAAAACCAACATGGACGGCATTCATCTACAAAACAGGTCCAGTAGACGCACAAAGTAGTCTCTCACATTACTACACAGCCTAGAGAGGACTCGTTAAGTAGTATCTTGTTTCTGTGTGTGGTTACAACATTCAACTGTATGACGCTAGACTCAAAGTTCTCTTAATATGGAGAAACATGCAGCCATTTTCTTCATGCAGTCATCTTGTATATCGTTGATTTACTGTCCATTTACTGTCCATTTCAAATTGTACAGCGTCAAATGTATTATCTGTTACATAGTTCATGCATCTCGAGTGCTCCATGAAACTTAAAGTGAAAACGTCAGGAAAAAGAAGATAAAACCATTTTCAGACATAAAATGGTCAAAAATGTAAAACGGCCAGCAACGTAACAGAATGAGGCATCAAATAAGATATGTGCTGATTTGGAAGTTTGATCTCTGGCTACAGAAATGTACTGGCTTCTACAATGCATGGTCAATCACAGAATACATGCACGTGTGCATTTACATATGTAGACCCCATTAAGTTGATGTTTTGGGAAGTCTTTACTGTTTATCCACATGCTAAAAATGTCGCACCAGGCTGGAAATATTTCTGAGGTGTAAGAGGGTAGGGCACTGAATAAAGAACGTTTCTGAAAGGCCCTGCATTAACAAAGACAAAAAGGAAGAAGGGGTGTTACTTCCCTGATTGGCCACCTGATGGAGGTGTTTCAGTCATTCAAAATAGAGCTAGCTGTGCAGCCCATCAAACAGACTCAGCAGATGTAGCACAGTCAGTCTAAAAAGCAAATGAGCCACTGAGCAATTATTTTTGCTTTACACTGTGGATTAGATTAATACCTGTCAGGCCATACAGTAGTTTTGCCGGTCATTCACACCCAGCAACGGCTCGGCACGGCTCGTAATGATCGTGCACCAGAGTGAAAACCACCACTGCATTTATAGTCTAAGGCTTGTTGCACTGATTTAACCACAGAATTACTTGGTTGTTTAAAAGGCAAAATGAATGGGACCATATATTTTAATTTCCAATTTTCTCAATAAGCACCATCATTCACTGAAGCCCAAAGTATTTCCAAATCAGGACAGGGAGAGAGGAGGAAGGGAAGGAACAGAAGGAGGAAGTGGGGCACATAAAAAAAAGACACGAGGTGATACACAATCTAACACACCAATGGTGCTCCAAGTCCACAACAGAGAAAGGAAACTGAGCAATGTGTACAAATAGAAACATCAGCGCTAACAGCAAACAATGAAATAAATAAAACCTGCAGAGACTGTATGGATGCAAAGACAAGCAGGAAGACGTACGAAAGGATACAACAGCTCAGGGGACAAATACACCATAAGTCTGACATGCATGGGCAACTAGTAGATTCTGTTTGGGTCTTTCCATTAGCTACACTGAGTTGAACCATCACGGTAGCAATTGATTAGAGCTAGTAACGTGTTAGCTGTTAGTGAACAGATTAACTCCAGAGACAGGTTTAGGAACGTGTGGTGTGCATGTGTTTTTCTTTACCTCTTGCCAGGCCAGGTATGTGGCACACTGCACACAATGGAAGAGAACATCAGAGCAGTGACAAATGAGAAGAGAACCAGGTAGATGAGACCCTCAACTCCATCATAGCACAGGCCCGTCAATGCCTGAACATAGTCCTGCAAAGGCAGAGGCGAGAAGACGAGAGGAATCAGTTGAACGTCTGGGATTTGAGAAGTTATCTTTCCTCTTAACACAACACACATGACTCACCATGTGTAGGCTGCGACAGTCAACCAGTGCAGTCAGCTGGTGTAAACCCACCTCAGTGGAATTCAGCACAGACTGGATCTGCTCAAGATTCCCCTGCATACACAAAGCAAAGCTAAGGTTACACATGCATTTTGAAATACAGATATCCGCCTCCATGGACACACCAGATAAACGTGTTCGCTAGGACTTGTATAACTTCCACTTTTATCACGCTCTCACGGTCTCTCTCAATGTGAATTAACTCCTGCGCGAATCTACTGCACACACACACACACACACACACACACACACACACGCACACACCTTGGTGCTGGCGTAGTCACGTGTTGCTGATCTCAGTAGCTCTGCCACATCATCCTGCATCTCCACCAATGCTTTGTGACTCCCTGACAGCCTCTACAAAACACGCAGAGATAAAAGGGTCACACATACATAAACATAACTTAGTCATTACAGTTTGCAGGTAAGTAGGAAGTACGAAAATCCTTGAAATACAAAAATAAATGTCTCGTTTTGTACAATAGCAACTGAGTGCAGTTACCTGCTGGAAAGGATTAAGTTGGCCAGAGTTGCACCTCAGGTAATATTGCAGAATATCTGGGAACATACAATAAATGCATATCAACATTTATAATGATGCATCCATTTTATATTTAAGTAGTAGTGCTGGGCAGTATACCATTTCATGCCAAAAGAACTTTGTTATGACATGGATTATACTGCAATACCGGTTTAAATAGTGTAACAACGTTCGGGGCGTAGTGCAGTGGGAAACTGTTTGTGGGGGCAACTGAGATATTGAGCAGTGAAAATGAACAGAGATGAAGCAGACGGTGAAGTTGAACATGAGGACACAGAAGGACCTTTGCTTGTCTGTTTGGTGACTTTGGTTTTAAAAGCTCAGACGTGAACCAAACATCTATTTAAACATGTCACCAAAGTTGTGTAATTTGCAAACATACTGTGGAAACCAGGAATGTCTTAAACTAAGAACGCCACCCACCACAACCTCAGGTAAAACGGAAAAAGCTCCACCTATTCCAGCCAGACATCACTTGTAGCTGCGTTTGCTAGGGCTTCTTCTACGTTTACAGCGTTGTTGATGTAATGACAAATTAACAGTGTGTACACCACGCTGGATGCAGATATTCTTGTTGCTTTACAGCGTTTGTGATGTGTGCTCTCTCTCCTCTGTTAGGAGCCTGCGCACATGTCTGTATACACGCATTGACACAGATACAGAGGATCCCGCTGTGCGTGACACAAAGCAGGGAAGAATTGTAAACACACATTCATGTAGTCACGGACCCGACATGTCAAAAATACCTTGAATTATGGTCATACCGCCTAACTCTATATGGTAGTATATCTCTATGGAACATGATAGATGTATTTCTCAGGGACAACTGTGTGTATTTATATGTGTGTTACGGGGGCAGCATCTGGGCTCTACAGCAGACAGAGTGGAAACAACGGGCAGACAGACGAACTCATTAGATGAGTGCAAAGAGGGAAGTGAGGAAGGGCAGGAAGAAATAGAGAAGTAAAGAGGGATATAACATGATGAGGTGAGAGAACAAATCAGATAATGATCCTAAGTGAAAAAGCAAAAATGTGCTCTGATATTTTTTCTACAGGCGGAAAAACGCGTGAGCAGGGTTGCTGATGCACTGCAGTCAGCAGAGAGAGAGGATATGAGCTTTTAGATGTCAGCCAGACACAGTCACATTGGACACACACACACACACACACACACACACACACACACAAACACTTGTTTCTTAAAATAGAGACAAACATGTCAGGGCGAGAATCAACTGTCAGTAGTGAAAATGGAGTCTAGTCTAAATTTACTGCTTATTTGTATAGGTTACGTCCTTCTATTACTCCCTTTATCATCTAACCACAAACTCTATTAATGATAATACTGTTCAGAATTCAAAACATGACTTTTATTCAATTATTTGTCTGTCACATTTTTTCTAATATAATTCATTGTTTCATTGCCACTAATATATTCTGAGAAGAAAAGATTCCCTTACTCCTCAAAATACACATTTTTAACTTGTATTCATAACTTGTTGTAATGATACACAATTCTAAAAAGCCCTGTTTACCTTGGTTGATGACAGCATTTTCCTTGGTTACCCTGGTGATGTAAGTATCCGGGGAAACGCAGAAGTCACTGGCTGACTGTAAAAGGGTAAGCACACATGACACATCAGGCTCCACAACATCCGCGCTCAACACAGTCGCTCGAGTAGTTGATAGGGATTACATCACTGCAGAGCCGGAGAGCTCGGTGGTGTTGCCATGGTTACACTTACAGCAGCGACAGCCAGCTCCAATCCGAGAGAACCCCAGCTGATTATCAAAGTCAGAACCCCGAGCAGACACACTCTGAAGGACAAAGCAAATACACATCATTAAAGTGAGGATTTGATTTGCCAACGTCTCCTGCGTTACACTGTTTAACAGGATTTAGTTTGTCCGCAGGGGAACGTACCCTATCAGAGTGCCTCTAGAGTTGCGTATCAGGCCGAAGAGCACCAGCAGACAAATCAGTACATCAAAGAGGAGCAGGCCCAGGTACCCCAGCCACCTATAAACACACACACATATTTATCACACAACAACATCATTACCTGGGATTTTTACCGTTTCACCTTTACAGTCATGGTTAGATAAGTACTGCACTGCAATGTCTGCATGGTTGGTTTGAATGGTTTTGACATACGGTCCTCAGCAGTTCCATATTAATATTATAAAACACCTATTGAGCAAGCTCACAAGAATGCTCGAAAAACTTCAGCAACTGTTACTACTGACCTGTAAAAGTCAAAGATCTCTGTCTTGCTTGCCAAGTCCTCCAGAGAAATGTCAGTATTGGACCAGAAGGGGACATCCACCATCAGCCTCACCAGCTCATCCAGCTGGCCCTGCAGCTTTTGGATGATGGACATGTAGTCTTTCTGCTCCTGGAAGGCGGTCTCTAACTGGACTAAGTTTTCCTCCACTGTCTGGTTTAAGGCTAGGGCGCTGTCAGAGACCTAGGCACAAACATTATTTAAAAGACTGTGATCAGTAACATTTTCATTTAGTTAGTTTCATTAGTTTTTGAGGATTTTTTAAAAGTGAAACACAGTTGATAACTTACCAGCTTCTCCACCCCAGATACAGTGCGGTTGGCATGACGGAGTGAGTATGCCAAACGACTGGCTCCATCACTCGACTCGCCATTTCCATAAAATCCTACAGCGATGCCAGCGCTGCGAGGCAAAATCAGGAAATGCCAAATGTTACCACAATGACTAATTCAACCACCAGATGGTATCAAGTTTGTCAGTATGAGCGAATATTGTTATTTCACAGTCATACATGTAACACACAACAAAGCTGCACAACAGTTGAGCTATGAAGCGCAGTTCATTTATTAACCTGCAACAGGCAGCGTTGAGCTCCATGTTCTTTGGTGTCTGTCTTCATGGGCAAGAGCAGGACTACCAGGAATGATTCACACACACACACAGAGACAGAGTCTACTCAATAATTGGGTCACCAGACCGCACATAATATATCCTTTTGCAGCTCAGCACCCACATTCACACACGACACACGTTACAATATCGGAGGTATCTGGCCTCAACACCCTTTCTTCCAGATCTGAATACTGTTCAACCATGTTCGCACCGCAACTAACCCTCACCCACCCAACACCACCACCTACACAGAAATCTCTTTTACACGCTTTCTTTCATCATAACTAACTGTCACGGTCTCCAGCTCGAGCCGTTAAAACCCCCCCACCCCACCCCTTTCACCACATATCCCTCCCCACTAAGCTTTTAATTCAGTTCAGTTCAACTGTATTTATATAGTGCCAAATACAACATAATTCATCACGGGGCACTTCACAATATAGAAATGTATACAGAATATTTTCATTCCTCGGTCCTGTCCTATAAATCACTCTCCCCCTCCCTCTCTTCATGTACTGCTGCACATTTGAGTACATTGTTTGTATCCACGATGCCTCTGTCTGCACAATAGCACTAGCCAGATTAGTAGAGGGAAATTTATGGCCATTGTTAAAGCAATTCATTCTAGCCCATTAGATCTTGAGTGGCCCCATGTTACAGCCGGGTTTACACACACTCGCCATTGTGTAGATATGTGAATGTTTCCGAGCTTTACGATAGACTTTATGTGAACATTTGAAATAAAAAACGAAACTGACTTGACCACACAGAACAGAAATATAAATGTGAATATTAATAGTCATTAATGTTAACATGTTCTTATCTATTTCCCCACCCATACCATCCCTGCATCCCACCATCTTAACTCCATCCTCCATGTCATCTCAGTTTTAACACAAAATAGTCTCACTCCACTCATGTTTACTCATCTCTTTTTTTCTTCTCCTAGCGCCCTTTCTCTTGCTCCTCATCTCTGGCTTCCTCTCTTCATGAGTTTTATCTTTCCAGTTTAATAAATCTGACCCCTGCCAAGGGATTTCAGGACTTCATTACCCAACAGCTTAGGATATGAGACATAAATGAACAAGTCAAATAATTGCCTATGAACACTGGCTAGCTGAGCTATAAACCACACAGAAAAACACACATACATTAATAAGACATCTTCTTGCCTTGGAGGAACAGCAAGTTCTGAATGATGCTAACGCAGAGAGATAGAGCTGCTTTAGTTTCGGCTTGAGTCCATTTTCAGCTGAGATGACATCATAATGCTAAAAATGCTTTCATGTACCTAGTCTTCCTAAGAGTAGACTAAAAGCACTTTGTCATGGCATAGTAAATGTATACGAGGAGTCTAAACTTATTCACCTCCATCACGTCCTAAATAAATGCCTTTAATTTGAGGTTGAGACAGTGTACATATCCTAATGTGACAGTAACAAATAAATTAACAGTCGTGCTATTCTTGCTAATTCTCAAAACTTCATGAACCCCATTTTACAATTTTCAGTTAGCATTTTTCTCCCTATTGTAAGAACTACCTACTGTGCACCAGCGGCAGTGTTTTGTTTGTGGCCAACAATCCAAAGCCTTAAGATATTCAGGTTATTCTGGAAACAGCCATTGTGTTTAGAAATGACCGAAAACAATTAAATCCTAATCAGAATTCCTGATTATTTTCTGTTGTTCAACACAACAGCAACAACACAGTAATCTTGACAAACTGCACCTGCACACAAATGGAGGAAGTCCACATGCACTTGGTGTTATGCCAAAAAAAAGATATGATGTCATATTAAATTGTGTACACAGACACACGCACAACATTCAATCACAAAAGCACACACAATCACAACCAAATACATATACGAAATATTCCAAAAGAAATATTACAGCTAATCATAAAATATTAAAACCTACAAAAACACTCTTCAGCAGTCACTCTCTGTCTCTCTCTCTCTCTCACACACACACACACACACACACACACACAGCTTTCCCTGACTGTATAATTCATTTCTCATCTCTGCTTCTGTCTCCATGGCAACCTTTCTAGGCCAGGGAAGGCTGAACAGAGAGAAATAATAAATAACAGAGGCTGACTAACAGAGATGTAGAAAAGAGGAGAAGGACAAAAAGTCAAAAAAAAGGAAGTAGAAAAATGATGAGAGGGTCAATGAAAGAGGAATACTTTGTATGTTTGCGTATGGCTTTTTGTGCAAAGAAGATCAGAGTCTATGAGACTCCACACAGCCCAGTGTCATTCATCTGTGGTCAAAATACACTCTACCGCACTGATAAACACAGGGTAGTGCAACCACCTGGCTGTTACAGTTCCCCCGCGTGGGGTTTGTGCTGTGTACATAATGTATGTCATAATGTTCACCAGTGGTGCTGAGTTAAAACTTTGTATGTCAAAACTATCAAGAATGTAGGAAAAGAAACCCACAACCTCTCACCTGCAGACGAGTGTGGCAATGATGACGCACCAGGCTGTGCAGCAACAGTCAGCACTGGGCTGCTGGGAATGGGAATGGGAGTGCGAGGATTCATCACTCTTGCGTCGCCGGCAGCACAGCCAGAATGAATAGAAGAGAAGAAACAGGAGGTCCAGGCACAGACAGACCAGCGCCACAGCACCAAGCAGCAAAATAGACTTAAGAGAAAAGAGAGTGGGAAAGTAACCATTAGTCACATGGTATGGTATGCTTGTTTTTTTTTCAAACTGTGGCCCTGAATCATTCACCAGACAAACGTTTATGGCTTGAGAGTTGTCCTCTGCACAGGATAGGGGACAATTTAGGAAGTGATTTACGGATACAGGAAGCACATTAGCTGATATGAGCAGAAACCAGACACAGCACACATGATTTCTTTTCTTATATGTGAAGAAACGCACACAAACATTTGCTCTCTCCAGCTACATGTGGCCAGAGAATAGTGGCTGTGAAATGACCGTGAATGCCATGGAAAAAGCATTTGCACACCATCAAACAGGCACACCTCGACAGAGTGAGCGGAAGCGAGACTGTTGGAGAGCTGTGTGTGCTAGAGACTCACCGCAGAGATCACACACCTTCTAAAAGCTTGGAAGTGAAAAGAAAATGGTCAGTAGGGGCCAACAGAAAATGTGAGACAGAAAAGAATGGAGGGATGCAAGAAGACTGAACAACAAGACAGAAAAGGTTAATAAAAACACAGAGATGAGCCTGTAACTCACGAAACCTTGTTTCATTACAAACACACACACAGTAAGTTGTCTGGAAAAAAAACATCGTACTGCAGAACTGTGCAGAAACAAAGACATGTTAAAAAAAACTAAACCAAAAGCTCCACCTGCTATTTCACTTAAGACAAAGGAATCCCATCACAGTTCTGCCCAGTCAGTAACAGCAACATAATCTAGGGTCCTCCTTCATGGATGATAACACAATCTAACTCCGCCTCCAAGATTCACACAGATCTCCTCCCTTCCCACACTTGTAAACTACTGATTTTTCTACTGACCTAATTTTTTCCTCACTGGTAGCCAGCAATTTCCTCACACTGCAGCAATTTCTACCTTTACTGTAAATATGCACATGCACTGTATCAGTGTACTGCCCAAAAGGGAAGCACATTTACATATTTTGTACGTTTGTGGTTGATTCAAAAATATCAGGTATGCAATCCTGTCAACGTAAAACATTATATTCTGCAAAATGTCCAAAAGTGGTCACGTGATTATTGTAATTATATTATTTATGATCTATTATTGACAAGACAACAAGTCTACATCCATGACAAGGACCACTAAACAAAAAGAATAGCTGAGGCTAAGGGAAATGTCACTACTTTATCAGATAAGTAGTAGTTTTCAGAAATGGAAAACATTGAAATTACAATTCTGATCTGATGATGATCATCCTGAGAGGATGATTTGACATGAATGTTTGCACAAAACCTTACAAAAAGCCACCTACAGCATAGAAAAGTGTGCTTTACTATTACGACTCCGGACTGTCAATGTAATCTGTGATCTTTTGTTCATCTAAAAGACTCTTAAAAACTGCCCTTCTTGTTTGATTTGACTCTCTGTTTACCCTAGAACATTCCTGAACTGTAGTGACATCCAAGAAACCTCTCCATTACGTGGGAACTGCAGCATGCGTATCACAGTTCTGACTGGCTTCATCTACACTAGCCAGGTTAGTGGGTCACTAATCCAGACCACTACAGCACACAGGACACAGCACAATAGGATGTGACCCGACCTGTATCTCAACTTTCAGTCTTTAGAGAGGAGTCTAAACCACAAGCCCTCAGTCTTTAGAAAGCAGCGGTGTCTTTTCCTATTATAAGCATTCAAATTCCACTCAAAATAACAACAGTATACATGTGGTGGTGGTAATTTTATTTTTTGGGAAAATTCTAAGTGTGGCTTTGTCCTGACATTACGATTTGAACATCCATTTGTACAGTTTTGAGTGGAGATGTCAGAGTATGCATGTGTAAATTCTGTGCCCTGTATTCCAACATTGTTACGTTTCCATGTGAAAGAAGTGGGTAAACTCGGGCTGAGCTACAGGTTAAAAAAGATAAGCGGAGCATGGGAGGACAGAATCTTCATGTTAGAAGAAGAAGAGATAAGCTCTGTTGATTACTACTCTCTGGTATTATCCTCCGTCATTAACTATGGGCTTGTCTGGTGATTGTGACATTGTGCTGTGGTTAAGGCATATTGTGTTCCACTAATGCACTTTGATCTCTTGCTACTTTAAAATCTGTATCAGGGCTTAGTACCATACAGTATAGAGTCAAATCCCTTACGCTTTGCACAACGACAAAGGAACACAATATACTAAAACAATGCTGAATGTTTCCATGACATCCATCAAAAATTGTGCTACAGGAGCAGTACTGGAACGGTACAGGGGCAATAATTTCCCACAGAGGTTACATGGGGAGGGGAGAGAGACGCCGTGTATTTATTTATTATTATTAATATTATGTTGACTGAAACTCATTGATTAGGC
This sequence comes from Microctenopoma steveboyesi, assembly GCA_032359275.1. NCBI lineage: Eukaryota > Metazoa > Chordata > Actinopteri > Anabantiformes > Anabantidae > Microctenopoma > Microctenopoma steveboyesi. The sequence goes on from JAUMHF010000001.1 coordinate 3,831,543, forward strand.
TTCTCAGAATTGTGTTTTTAGTGTATTTGTGTCTTTAATCTTTGGGTTTTCTATAATCTGAGAAGAAGAAGAAGAAGAATCCACTTTATTTTACAACTGATACATTTTTTACATATTAAAACGAAATGTAATCTTTGTATTTGACCCATTAAATGCAGAGAGCAGTGAGCAGCCACAGGCGGCGCTCGGGGAGCTACCGCTGAGTGTCTCACACCTGGTATGGGGGATGGGTTGGGTGACTCAGCTGGGAATCGATCCTGCTATCTCTGCATCCTAGCCCTCTGCTCCAATGACTCTGCTACCAGGATCAGAAGATACATCCAGTGAATCTGGGGTATTTCTACATTAGTAAATTTGTATAATTATTACCTGACTCCCCATAAAACAAAACATTTCAGTACTAGTATTCAGGTTTGCAACAACTGATCAAGGACTCTTGGCATCTCATGAGCTTAATGTTAAACTTCTACAGAACTATCAGAACGTCTCTATCCTTACTGTGTATGACTGCTGCTAGATTAACTTTCAGGCAGACAAACCATCGGATCAGATTAAGCATGGATCAATTAAGTACTAACAGAGACGGTGAGCTTGGCTGTGCCTGTACGTGTACTTAAAGGTAACTGTGTGTGTGTGTGTGTGTGTGTATGCATGTGCATCTACACTGCAGAAGATCAGCTTGCAGGCTGGAGGAGGGGCTAAGTGTGAAACATCCAGGCACAGTGATCTACTTTCAATCTGTTCACTTCAGTGTGTGTACGTGCACGCCTGTGAGGTTCTGTGTGCATTTGAGCTGACAAGATCAATCACTTCCACTTCAGTGACTTGTCCTTGCACTCTCCCTGTCTGTTATTCTGTAGCCCTCTCAGTTTCCTAAGGCACTGACTGACCTCAAGTTCATTCCAATATTCACCTGAACTAAGGTTCAGAAAGCAACCAACACAACAGCAGTAAAATCCGTGTCCAGACAGAGGCAGATGGCCCTAATTAACAACACGCACAAAGCAGCTGTGATTGTGATGTTATCTCCCGTCTATTGTGGTTCATGTAAATGCCCAATGGCAAAGTGCAAAAGGGCTGGCTGAGGACTAAAACTCAAAGGGTTTGGTGAATAAATACTCTTCTCACTCAGTTAAATCACTTATTGTTCTGAAACAGCTGTGCCCATCGCAGAGACGCAAGAAAACAACAGTTCAACAAATAAAAGCAGCTTCTGCAAGACATTTTTGTTCAGTGGATGGTGCTGTTTTTGTTTTTATTTATTTTGTTACCATGTTAGAAATAAATGACATGCAGTTTGTCCAATATATTAATTTTTCCATTGTATTTCAATTCCACTTGAAGCCATCAATGGTCAAATCATAAAAAAAATGTGACACAACACATAAAGATTAAAAAGTGTCAGGTTTTGTCTTTAAACCCCTCTGATCCTTGGTATGGTGCTGAGATAATGTCTTCCACTGTACAAATAACAAAAAACTATTTAAAATACCATTTACTGACTTACTTTCCACAGCTGGGAATATGTATGTGTGTCATTACAGGTCACATGATTCCTCTGTAATGTTCTGCAGCTGTTTAACTGTGGCTGGTAGCTGACTCTGCTATTCTACCATAATACAAGCAGTCAAACGCACACATGAAGACACGCACAAGAAGAGGCACAAAACAGTACTCTAATGCCTCGCAAAACCTCAGGAGAAGAGCTCCTATTTCATCGATTCAAGAAAAACAAACAAACCAGTTTTCCTATGAAAAGTCACAGAGTCAGCATCCCCAATAAACCCAGTAAGTGGGTGAGTGAGTGAGTGAGTGAGAGAGAGAGAAGAAATGATTGACCAGTATCAGAGCTGAATACAAATTAACCTGTGCTCAATCACAGCACAAAAAACACTACAGAGAATGAGCTCTCTCTATTGTATAAGACTGTGTGTCATATTATGGTCTGGTGACGAACTGTGTGGTAGCTTGTTTGTATGTATGCCTGCGTATGCGTGTGTGTTTGTGCTTTTTCAGCTGGATGAGTGGATGCATGAAAGCCTTTGAGACAGATAAACTAAGCCAATCTAAAGAAGGGATCCAGTGAAAGAGTGAAAGAAAGAAAGAAAGACAGCAGTCTTTCACAACAGACTACAGCCACACCCCCCCTTCTCTCCCTCTTCACTCCCTACGCCTATCCAATTCAGACTCCTTATTCTTGTTCTTCTCACCCTCTGTCCCTCCCTCCCCCGTCTAGCCAGAATTAATGATTTCACAATGAATAGAACCCCTACATTCACTCACACACAACCCCTCAGGGAGATCTGTGACCTCACCGCGACAAACAACACTAAGTGCTAAATACTCACTGACACAGAAAGTGAATATGCTGTATGTGATGCATAGACATATATCCACAAATAATAACTAACTACCAATAATACAACAACATGCAAACCTAATCTTAGCGCTGAATGCTCAGTGACATAGAAACAGTCCCATCTGCTAAAATATGTCAGGATGTAATTAGTCTAAAAAGGGGGTCCTTAAAATTCCAGTGGTCACACACATTGACACACACACACACACACAAAGGCTCTTAGTTAAACATTGAATAGCTCACAGGAAGTGGCTATTTGGCAATTTACAAGCGCCTCCCATGGCTCATCAAGCAGTCTCTCTCCCCTAGCCTCCAATCAGTCCCTTTTTATCTTTCTTACTCCTCCTCCTCCTTCCTGGCTTCTCTCTCCAGCTCTCATCTCCCTCGTTCATGGTCGTGGGTACCTTCCCACGCTCTCCTCTTGAACTTGCACGCCCTCCCTCCACTCCCTGTACATGTCACCAAACTCACTGATGGGTGACTGCAGCACATGAAATGTGAGAGTCTAAATAATGTGCCTGTGCCTCATACAGACTTCAGAGACCGTGATGTTTGCTGCAGAGACCTGGAAGTCACCTTGTTTGAGGATTCTAATGAAATGCAGGAAAACTGGGCCAAAGCCCTTCTTTGCGATAGAGCTGCTCTCGAAGACAACGCTGCCGATTCAGGCAATGTTTGATCAAAGAACAGCTGCAATTAGTTTTATCCTTTTAACTGATGCTAATGATTGTTTGTTCTCCTTGACTATTTCTTTAGTAAATATGTTGATTGTTTATCACATTATATGTCAGAAATAAAGATGAATGTCCAGATAAAGTATCCTGAGCCCAAATGTTGTCCTAAAATTAAAACAGTCCACAGATATTGAATTTGCAATGACATGAAGCAGAATATTCTTCCCTTTGACAATCTGGCAATGCAAAATGTGCTGCATATCTCTATGTATTTCAATAGTTTTTTTTTTATTATTTTCTATTTATCTCAAAAGCCCATCATCAGGGGTCTGAACCAGGTTGGGAAACACCTTATTATGGATTAATCGACTAATTGTTTTTGCACTACATTTATTTGTACTGATGATAAAGCAGGTAGGGGGTCACTGTCGTGATCAAGGACATCTCTTTCTTGCAGACTCACATACACACACAAACCACACTGATCAATGCAGGAAGTCCCACAACTCTGCGGTTGCGGGACAGCCTCAGTCACTATTTGGCCACTCTACTGTGAAATTACAGTGTGGGCACGTGGCAGGAGGTGGGATGACACGCTGATGCTGCGTGATGAAGGGGATGATGAATTCTGAGTGGGAGGTAATTACTCCACCATACTTGTCTTACCTTCTGGTACTCAGAGTCCTCTGGTCTGAAGTCGCTGCTCACCGGCTGAAATTCCATATTGAAATGAGGTAACCGGTGGAGCAGGTTCACCCACCAAGGTGGTGAGTAGTTCACTACAGCTGCCATCCTGACGCAAACACCTGCCGGCTGTTACTTTGCTCTCAAACCCAATTCCTCACACAGATGCTGTAAAGCAAATTACAACAAGTCTCGGGTTAACAAGCACAAAAATGACTAAACGCACAATACAAACTACCTGTCATGGCAAAACCTGTTTCCATCATCTACAGGGATTAATGATGACTGACATGATCACAAGGCTTATGGTGAGAAACAGTCAATAGCTGGGGTGGGAAACATCAACAAAAAAGCAACACAATGGACCCAATTATGACAGATACACTGGCATAACTAGCATAACATTTATTTGAGAGTATGTCCTCTAAATGCCACATGTTATATTTCGTTCATTTCTAAAAACTGGAAAGATTTGACCTATTTGCCTACACATAAGTACATGTTATCTCAAAAAGCAACTGGACATGTTGTTTGTAGTTTATATGGGTGCAATGCACAATCAACATGTTAATGTACCGCGATTACATATTAATAAAATATACATAACATAATTTTGTGCCACTTGTTCTTTCACAGGTCCAGTTGTGTTGCGGTTTACTGCTTTGCACAAGTCGTATAATGAATCATAACCGAACACACCAGTGTCCAAATATGAACACAAAAAGCATTATCTATTATATTATTATGACCTCTTTTTAAACAATCCAGTTTAAGCGCATCTTACCTCAAACCTATGAGGTCACGCTGTATTTGGACATACTGTACATGAATTATGACATGGACGTAGCATCAACCAATTTACGCCCATACGGCAGCACACTGGCGTCGTGGGATTCAACGGTGAAATGGCCGTTAAATCAAAGCCCACACAGAACCAGGCCTGTTTCTTTCCCGCTGATTTTACTGTGCCATAACGTGCAGGTCTTTTTCCCTCACCTACTCCAACCACCAGCATTGTTTATCCGTACCGGTCAATAAATAGTTAGCTAAACCGGGATTAGCTAGCTTCATCCTGCTTTGTCCGTTAAAACTACCGCAGTCTCGCGGAGTCGTCAAGGCAACGAGAAGGCGAAATGAAAAGAATTCGCCCGAGGTTCGCTCCGTGTCTGTGCACATCGAAGCGCCTGTGCTTGGGGGAGGTGGAAATGAACCTACCTGGTGAAGTCCAAGAGGTTGGAGACTCTTGTTTAGTGCAGTCGTGGGAGTCCGGGCTGGCGAATATTTCACCTATTGTCTTCCCAGATCCGGTGGTGGATTTGAACACCACAGCCGTGCGCTGCTGCATCAAAGCGGCCGTACCGAGCTAACTGCGACGAGCGAGTCGGCTGCAGTCTCAACCACATTGAAAATAACGGAATATAACGGGAGCTACCCCGGTCCGCTCACATGCCACCTACCCGTTTAGGCTACCTTTTCCTGAGAGCTGCTACAGATAATGAGGGGTTAAACTCACTGACCCGCAACCCACTATCCGTGTGTTTTTTTAACGATGCCGTCGTCGTGTTGTGCGCGTGGTCGCTGCTCCCACGTCGCCCGTGTTCGCTTCAGCTCATCTCACGCTGCGGCTCTTCGGTTGGATAGTAATGTCGGTGAGCGAAGCAAACACCGAATTTAAATTAAAAAAAACAACTGGAGGACGGGGTATTGCGGCAGCTCCAGCTCTGCATGTGTGTGTGTGTGAGAGAGAGAGAAGGGTCGGGGAGAGAGAGGACACGCGCAGACGACTCCCCCCCACGGTGACATTACGGCGGTGCAGGTTACAGTCAGGACTTAAACCATCCAGCAGAGGTGAAAGACGGGTCCAGGTTCCACCAGTGGCCCTGCTAAAACACCACACTACACCGGACAGAGCGCTAGGGAAGGAAACATACAGGTTACTTCGAGTGCCAGAAGGGAAATCCCTGCTGGAGCTGCTTTTACCCTCCTACAAGCTGTTAAGAATAAATATAAACACTGTGTAGCTTCCGAATTTCCTATTTGGGACGATAAAGCCTGTAAATGTAAAAAATGTAAAAGTTAAAAAGTACCTCTAAAATGTTAGGTATAAAGAAGTAGAAATAGCAAAAACCTGAGAAATTAGGAATACTAATTTCAATAGTATACCACAATACCTCAGAATTGTGCTCAGTACAAACACATAAATCACAAAACATGCAAAAGCTCTGAATTAACATCAGCCCTGTTTAATTACAAAATGCTTTCCCAAAAAACAAACCCAAAATGTACTATGTAAAGTACAAGCCCAAAATTGGACTTTGCATATAACTTGTACTTAAAGTAACAGGAGAGTTTATTGTAAAAACAGTATTTTATTGAATATTTCAAAAATACAGTTACACACAACTTTCTTTTTGTTGACCTCCTTATACATCATCTGTGTATTCCAGCACATTAAGACATTACGGGCATTAGATATAGCCCCTGCTTATCCTCCACTGTGCTGACAGTGTGTTTTAGTATTGCAGCAGACTGATCTATACTTTATTCACAGTTTAGCTTAATAGTGCATCAGTTGAGTGTCATTCCTCAGTCATAAGTCTAAATCAGCATTATTCGTTAAAACACACGAGAGATTAGTGTACTGATGTTTATGTGTTGCAAATCAGACGTGTCACAATATGATTCATAATCATTTCAAGGCTGTCATACGAAGGAATTTTACAGTGATGTGGCTCACTAGGGTCACTCACGTTAACAAAATGAAAACATGTAACTACTGTAGTTTTACTATAAATATCCATACAGTAGGCACTTTGGCAAGAAAACATCCATGAAGAATATTTGGCTTAAACAATAAACCACAAAAACGTAACTACATAATGAGATAAAAATGAGAGGTGACCATTTCAAGTACACATAATTACTTTTATCTCGGTTTAAAAAGAAAAGGTAACAGCTTTTAAAGAAAGTGGGTGATCATTCAGTCAAGACACTCACTGCATTTATTTATTTTGACAGTATTCTAAATAACATGATTAAAATGAGGTCCTTATGTGCCATTATAGCCCTGCGATAGACTGGCGATTCCTCCAGGGTGTACCCTGCCTCTCGCCCGAAGGCAGCTGGGATAGGCTCCAGCACCCACCGCGACCCGATTTCGGATAAGACGGAAAACAATGGATGGATGGATGTGCCATTATTTCTGTCATAAAAGATGTGTCCATTGGACTTGCCAGAATATTCTGGTTATTACTGTAAGAGAAGCTCTTGCACAGATGATAAAGTAAACAAACGGCAAGTATTGTATATGTACCTTTCTAACTACCCTGGATAATATTGAAATATTCAAGCCATTGTTTGCAGGTTCAATAAAAAAAAAATCCTGACAAAAACATTGCCCTCTCCCTCACTCACACACACATTACGTCAATCACGCAACTTTGTCTACATGATTAAGACTTCAGACTTCAGACTTCTCAGTGGACGCGATGGAGACACAATGATGTCGTCTGAATCGTCAGAATCGACTGCTCCAGCCTCAGGTGTGCAATGGAGCTCTGTTTGGTCTGCAGAAGACATAAAGGAACAAATGTGTTTAATGAATGGGCATCACTTTAATTAACTGAATTTAACCTCGCTTTATTTCCTATAACAGTGTCAGAAGATAATACAAAATAGTGAATGTTTATTGTGATAGTACTGTATGTGCTTTTAATTGTCAAAATAAAGTGATCCGTGTACTGTAGATTCTCACAGTGACCTTTTGTGGGTGTCATCCTGGAGGCATGAGTGCTTAAGACAAGCAAATCTTCATCACCCTGATATTTCTCATTATCATGAAGTGATACAGCACCTTAAAAACAAAATAACACAAAACTACAGTTGCAGTTATGATAACCCTAAACAACCTTGAGCAATATATAGTCAAATGGAGCAGTCCAAAGTCTCTCAGTGAAGCCTACTGCAACATCAAATGCAGGGTCAGCTTGTAAACAGAGGCAAAAACCGCTGACATAGCTGCTTTGCTCTATGCACCCATCTGCCGTCAAGCTACAGAACGGGAAATACTTAGAGATGAAGAGGAAAGTAAAGGGAAAAGCAGTGGCGTCTTCCAAGGTCAGTTAGGTCACACAGATGTCTACAATATGGCTCATATGAAGAGGCAACTTTAGATTTCATGGGTCATGTGAGGTAGCAATCCTACTAGTCCACGGGGCTGAGGGAGTGTCATCTGTCTTTGATGGCAGGCTGTCAAACCCGCAATTATGTCAGCATGCTAGCGAGAGCCAGAGCCCTAGAGATAGCAGACACCGAGGGGTGTCAGACGATAGCTGGTCACGTGACGCATTCACTCTCAGCCTCCAACAGCTTGAAAGGGGTGATTGAGATCCATTATAAAATTTTGCAGCAGAAAATACATTTGAGCAGCCTTGTAATTATGTGTTTTAAATCTATGACTGACGGTGGATTAACATTTCCTTTTCAGCTGTAATTATGTTAGCTATTTGAAGGCTCCATGGTCTTTATAGGGTCTATAGACATTTTGTGACTCTGCTTCTAAATGCACCCTGGTGAGAATCACGACTATGCACAAAGCGCTGGGGCAGACATTATTAGCTAGTCTGAGGTTGAGTAGAGTAATGCCATCATGATGTATATTGAACCAATATCACACCTGAGTCATAAATGATGTTATTGTGCATTTGTTTTCTGTTAGTTGCCTTTCTACATACACACCAAATGTGTGTTTTTGCTTTGTTCTGTTCATATACACGCAATCAAATCTGACAACAAAAAGTACAGGGGAAACTCACCTGTTTGGCTGGGTGTGTGTTTTGAGCGAGCTCTTCTTGCCAGCATGGGTAAACTGTTTTCCACTGGAGAAGACGCAGAGAACTCTGGGCTAATGCGCACACATAATGCTGTATTACACACGGTTTGCTTGCATACATCTGTTTCTTAAATCTTTTCTGTGTATGAATTACTCACCTTGCTACAACAAGACTACAACGAGCTATGTGTCCTCTAAATGCAGACTGTAGCATCGTCAAAGCACCCACATCCACCTCTGTTTCTTCAGAGGAAGCTACACTGTGCTTTGCTGCTCTTACAGGCTGAAAAAAAGAAAGTGATGAAGCCAAAGAGAGAGAGAAAAAAAAGGAGTACAAGAGAAAGGAACGTTCAATCGTTGAGACAGGTAGATGTGAACAGACAGCAGGCAATTGCGGTAGTTAAAGCTTTGTAGAGCCATCTAGTGGTTGTTTAGCTAAGCTGCACGTGTCATTATAAGAGAGGGACATACATGCCATTTCTAGTTTAATTCCTGTGTAAGGATAGATTTTTGCTCTATGTTGTGTATGAGAGTGAGACCTTATGGTGTGTGTCTTTCAGCAGGTCCTTAATCAGCGACTCTCTCAGGAGATGTCCTCTTAATGCTGATTGCAACATCACAATATCCTTAAGATAGAAAATAGAGAGAAGAGGCTATAAAGAGAAATCTGGGACACAGACATTTACATTTTTTCTCAATCAATACCTTCTTTTACGTAATTGTGTTGTGTCACTTACCCCGTTCCTGTGCCCTCTCCAGTGTGTCTGAATGACACTCGCTGCTTTCTCTCTTTTATAATGTTCCCTTTTTTCACTCCTCTTCTTCTCTATATCTCCACCTAAATTTCTGTTTCTGTTCCATTGCTTCTGTCTACCTCCAATGTCCCTCTCCTCTCCCTCTTTCTGACCTGATCTGACTTGAGGGCTGTCAACTTGTTTTGCTGTTGCAGCAGAGAGAGAGAAGAGCTCAGCTTGTGCAGGTTTGATTAGATCCTCCTCCACAGTCTGACTCCTCAACCACAACTGTTCCAACTCATGCCTGAGAAACACAAACACAGACTATGCAACTAACAGTCAATGACTGGTGTATTTCCCCACCAGCAGTCAACTAATAGTAAAAACATAGATACATTTAAACATCATGATTACAAAAATGTTTCCTGTTTCATTAAATATACTTATGCTGCTGTCTTTCTTTGTCCCATTCCTTTGTTTGATCAGTCTTCCATCTTTCTGCCTCTTTCTCCAGCTCTTCTCTTTCTGTCCTCAACTGTCTGAATTCATCACTGAAAACACAAATTTCAATATCTGTAGGGACATATCTACTGTACGAGGGGGCAGCTCATCATAGGATGGTAAATTGGGTCCTTTAACTTTCCAGTGGCTTGAGAATAAGATTAAATATTGTACTAGAAACAAATAAACACCAGTGAACTGAGAGTCTTGTGTTGCTGCTCACTCACTCTTTACGTGACAGTTTCTCCTGAAGCTCCACCTTTTCCTTCTCCGCTCGACTTAGGCGTCCTCTTAAATCTAAATTCTCCTCCCCATCTTCGGTCATTGTTCCCACAGAAACCACTGCCTCTGTTGCCATGGTAAACCCGCGAATCTCAGTGGGCCTGGCTTGTATCTCACAATCCAATCGTCTACTGATGTTTGCTGCCGGGGCGTGTCTTCTGCTGTCCTCCAGTCTCTGATTGGTGGAGATGGGAGTCAGTTTTTGATGAAGCTGTAATCTCTTAACCAACAGTCTGATACACAAGACTCATGTATGTTTGCAAAGACAGTTACCTTCTCTACTTCCAAAAGTTTTCTCAGCAGTCTCTGTTTACTCCAGTCTCTGTAACCTAGGAGAACATTATCACACACAGGCACATTTTCGCATCAGCAAATATGTACTTCAAGTAAGTCTACTACACACACACACTCAAAATTGTCTAGCACTAAAAAATTCCTAAGCATGTTCTTTGTCTTGACAAGTTAGGCCTTATCATTGTTCTTTGTTGTAGTGTCTCAGATTTTATGGGAACCGATTGGTAATTGCTGGTGTCTTCTCCTTGTAAGTCGCTTTGGATAAAAGCGACTGCCAGGTAAAGTAAAGTAATGTATAAATACAACACCACAATTGTTTTGTTTGAATTTTAAGCAGTATTGGACAGTTGTCACCATATTATTATCATATCAAATATTATCATTACAGCACAACTAAAGTTTTGTTTTTTAATGGATTAATAAGGGATTCCACTGATTCTTTTCCAGTAGCCAATTGCTCATTCAATCTATAAAATAAATGCATGTCTGATATTTAGTTTGTAGTTTTTATTTTTTATGAATGTAGTTTATTAAATAAATATTTAACTATTTAATTGATTAGATTCTTAACCAGTCTGTGTATTATCATATGCCTCTCCATAAGGTAACATATGTACAGTAACCCCAAATGTTAGCCTTACTCTTATTTGGAAAATACTGTGCTTTTTGACATAACTTACCTCTGATATATATTACCTCCATGAACACACGAACACCAACAACAGTAAACAACTGGTATTATCTGCATTTCTGTGGACTGGAATGAAGCTGGTGTGCCACATTTAAAGTTACAAAAATAAAGCCAGAAATAAATTGGTTAGGTCTTAACCTGGTCTGGCATGTCAATGTGTTTTTGTGTGTGATAAATGACCTTTGAGTCCTCCAGTGGGACTGTCAGTGTTGAGCTCTTCTTTGAATGCCGAATTCTCCTTTTGAAGCTGCTTCAAGTTCTCAGACAGACGATCAACTGTGGAGCTTAAAACTTTCTGTTGCCTCTGGGAGCATTTAATCTCTGCTCGGCTACTGCAGACAGAAAGGGGAGAGAGAGTAAGAAATGCAATTATGCTTCTTTTTTTTTTTACTTTGTCTCCACAACTTAACAAAAAGGGTTCATCGCCACTTTCCTGAGTGTCGATAAAGAATAGTAGCAAGTGAGTATGGAACTCACTTTTAGATGTGTTTAATATTCTAACATAATCTCGCACTGATTAGTCAATAAAATAAAAGTAATGGGCCTGCTAATAATGAGGCCTGCAGGTGCAGTCAAAAATCAAGTATGGGGTTGCAGGAATCCTAAAATATTTTACAGAAAGTTAGGATCAGTTTTATTTGTTATTGTACACTGTCCTCCTGTCCCTTCCTTTTAGTTTTTACCTGAATTCTCAGACTTTCTATCTCAATTAGCTCTTAGTACAGAAAAAGTGATTATATGTTGATAATAACTGTCTCAACGTTGCATTTAATTATTTATTTAATTAAGAGACAATTGTAGTTTTAATCACACCCTCAATCATGTTCTGACTTATGGAGTAGAAATTGATAATTTAATAGTTTTTCCCTCTGCTGTCTGACTGATCTTTTAATACAGTTTTAGTTTACTATAGTAACCTTTAATTGTCTGAAAATGCTGTCACCAAATTTAGGGAAATGATTCCATTATCTTTCAATCCTGTGACTTGTACCAATACAGAGGGCAGTAATCTTAACTTTACTCCAGTACAGGTTGATTATCTAGTTGATAAGTCTGCAGCTTCACTATGTTCGTTACTCGATGTTGCCTCTCTAAATAAGAAAGTAGTTAAATATGATCCTAGTGCAGCAATGCAAACCTTTTCTCTGATGCTTCTAGAAGATTCCTCAGTTGTTGGATCTGAAAAAAATACACGGCAGATAAACATGCAAATTACACGTACAGGTGCGATTTCCTTTTCCACAGCTCAGCTCACATTTAGCAACCAAAGTAAATGTGATGATAACACTGATTATCACAGCAAGGTGAACACAGCCAAAGAATAATTATTTTAACACTGCACTATTTCAGCCTTTTTTATCTCACTTTTTAGGTGGTTATTTCGGGTGTTCTGCTTTGGAAAATCTGTTTGCACATGCCAAGTTTCTTTTCTTTACCATTCCTGAGGACAAAAGAAACACTGGGCTTACTTCTTCAAAGTGTTTTTCTACTGTGATCTTCAGCTCCTCCAGATTAGTAGTCCTCAGCTCACTTTGCAGTTTGCTAAAAAAACAAAACATTAAGCAGATTATAACATTATTATGTTTCACAAATGAATCGATGAATAGACATAGTTTGACCTCAGTGCGTTTTCTTTTTCTCTACACTGCTGCTCCAACTTCAGGATTCTCTGTTTCAGCCCATTGACAACCTTGAAGAACAGAAAAACATTATCAAGCCTGTTTAGGATGAGTTCTAAATTAATACATTCTTGTTCGTCAACCGACTACTCACCACACTTCCATCTTTTTTCTTATCCACCAAACTGAGAGTATATTCAGGTCCCTACAGGGAAAAAAAATCACAGTTTTCTTTCTGTCATTCAACATTTCTTTGACCAAGACTACATCAATAAATAACCATACTTTAGTGGGATCCAGCAGTTCTTCGATTTGTTTCTCTCGTTTAATGTTATCTTCCTCTAGGCGGCGTAGTTTGGCTTTCATTTTCTGGTTGTCAGATTTTTGTGTTTGAAGATTCTGCCGACAAGAGATCCAGCGATTATAGAGGTATCAAGGCACAGAAGAAAACAATCATTCACAAACATATAAACACTGCATATGCAAATCCTGAGCTGCCATAACTGGATAAAATTATAAAAAATGGAAATGTCTAAACACCCTTTTTCTTTTTGCACGGGACTTAAAGTCAGCAACAAAGTGGCACACTGAAGTGGTAGGCATTCATTGGTTTGTCCAAGGTCAGTTCAACAAAGAAGCACATTTAGTGCTTGACGCTGAATTTGATGCAGAAAAAAGAATTCTATGTTTCTCCTGCTGACCACACTACCTTGTTGCAGAGTGTTCATCTGACTGTTTTTTTTAAATACATAGCCTTAAATAAGCTCTTTACCTTCTTGAGGCGAATAATCTCATCATACATGTCCTCCTTCTCTCTGTAGTCACCTGCGCTGAAGGTGAAGCCTGCAACACACAGGGAGATACACAGTTACACACTTCAATCACATTAACACCTTGCAACTGATGGCGCTGCTGTCACATCAGTTTTTGCAATATCCACAAACTGCTCTGTTTAACACAAACCCTGACATGTTCAAAGACGGACACACCTACACATTTTCTCACCATTGGATGCAGAGTGTAGATGTTTGTGTTTCCTCGCGCTTAAAGTCCGTTTCAAGAGCTCTGGCGTTGCGTCACACTCTGATCTCAGCGTTTGGGACAGATCTGGAAAAAAGGAAGACCGAGAGGTTCTGTTTTTACACAGATTTATTTTTTTTACATTAAACATCAAAAAATATCTATCAGCTTTATACTTTATAGTGCACCTTAGATAACCCAATATGTATTTACTTTACTTTACTTGGCAGACGCTGTTATCAAAAGCGACTTACAGGGAGCTAGCGCTGTGTGTCTGGCTCAGGGACACACCTGGTAGGGGATGGACCAAGAGTCAGACGGGATTCGAACCTACAACTTTCTGCATCCCAGTCTGACGCCTAACCCATTGAGCTACCAGGCCGCTGGTAGCTCAATGCGTTTTTCTGCTGACTCGTGCTGCATTCAGATGCCCTTAATGGCATAAAAATGTAGTACTGATTGATCGAATATAAATCAACACTGCAACATGTAATTAACACCTTTTAGGAACACAGTGTATTTATGGTGCATTCTGTAAAGCTCCACCAAAAATGTTTAATTTATTACAATAGATCAACTGTCTACTGGCCGTAATGCACCTTTAAAGAGGTCCTAAGTCTGTTTTAGTTTATTGTTTTGTTTCCTGTAGACATCGTATCTTGTTTCTGGCAGGTGGCTGTTTACAGACATATAAAGTAAGTAACTTGCTAGTTCATGAAAAGAAAGCTACATACCCAAATATTTGCTTTTATATTACCAAAGACACAAAGACTAAAAATTAGACTTAAACATGACTCAATTAATAATGTTGTTGTATTGTGTGATAACATATTGTAGAGGGCACTGCAGAGGCCCTCTCCCTCCACAGGTTGGCCAGAAAAAAACATTTAATACTGAGACCAATTGGACTTTCTTATAGCAAAAAAAAATAATAGATTAAGTCAAACTGAATAGTTTTGTAACACGTGTTGCTTATTATCAGTTTCCTAAAGAGACTGGAGGCAGCTGTGGCAGCACAATTGATTGGCTGAACAAAAAGTCATCTCTCTTTCCGTTAGATCTGTACAGACTTCTCTGATGTGGAGAGATGCTGTCTGTTGTGTTTATATGTTGCCTACCATGATGACCGTTGCTGAGGGATGTCGAGCGAGCTGAGACACTTACACCCAGGCGTGTCCCCTCTGGTGTCCCCTAAGGAGGTCCTCGGCAGTCTCCAGGCTGCCACTGCTGCTCTTCTGCTGTTCATATTCAAACTGGACAAGTATGGAGACCCTAAACATACACAAAGGTAGATAAACATGGAATTTGTAAAGCGTACTTTGTTGCAGTATCTGTAAATATTCCACACAGAGCGAATAATCAGTTCTCACTTGGAGAAGCAGGAGGTTTCCCAGAGGGTTGTTTCCTCCTTGTTTGCTGCTATAGGACAAAAACAGACACAAACACACATAAAAAACAAAATATCTTAGTAAAACTAAGATATAAAAACACACGCCTTATCACAGCAGATTTATCATTAACAGCAGATTTGCATACCTTTTCAAAAATATCAGCAGAAAAGGAGAAGCTGTCATCTCCCTACGTTGGACAGAGGATGAGAGGCAGAAATAGGTTTTTATTTATAGAGAGAAACAGTAAAAAAATATAACTTAATTTGTGACATTCAGAGATCCAATGTTACTAACCTGACATAAGAATACCCATAATCAACATCATGTATTGAATTACTTCGCGTAATGATAATAAGAAAAAGAATTAGCATCTTTGTTTACAATTACTGTCAACAATGGAAAGAAGCAGTCAACTCAAAAAAGGTGAAAGCAACTGTGTTTCTCTTAGTTTCAGCATGTGAGACAACTTGCAACCAAATAAATAGGAGAAATTAGAAAGTCAGAAGTTTTTTTTTACCTAACCAAAGCTAAGTAACGTTACTCACCAGCTCCTCACAGTCTTCGTCTGTCTGAATATCACTCGCCTCCAGAGACATCTTAGCAGTGGCACTAAACATAGTTTAGGAAACAAACGCTATGATAAGTTGTACAACTTGACTTTCACCGTGTGTAATGGTCTCATGTTTACCGAGACAAACAGCTCACTGCAGCTTCCTCCTCAAGCTAGTAGTAAAAACATGGGGCAAAAAAGATACGCTAGCTTCTCAACAACTGGAAACCTTCGTCCACAAAACTACAAACTCCCAACGTAGTACTGCGACAATGCGGTGACAGACGTTGTTAACCATAGTTTCCTGAAATGAGTTGAAATATAGTTTTCTTCCCGAACAGAGGTTACTGTTTTCACATCAGTGTTGGAGATTGTGTGTCTAGCAACCAGGTAACCGTTAACGAGAAGGCGACGAAATCAGAGGGGGCCGGAAACGGCATGAAACGCCTTTTAAATAAAAGCATATATATAATTTACTATTTTAAACTCTCATCAAATTCTGTTTACGGTTATACTTTGATGTTCTTTGATAAATATATTATATTCTGTTCAAAATTACAACAAATAACTCAAATGTATTATTTATTATGTCAAACTTTTTTTTAATTAAAAGTTTATTTTGAAAGTCCAAGACAACTAAGCATTTGCAGCTGTGACACCTTGACAGAGCTAATGATTCGGGCACGAGCGAAGGAGACGAGGAAATGGGAAGGTGGAGGAGAGGAGACTTGTGATACTAAGCCAGTGCCCACATAGTAAAGTATCGCGGGTGGAGTGTGCCACAATATAAGCATTTAAGTGACCATTTAAATAACCATTTAAATGTGTCAAGTACTGAAATTAATTTACACATAATTTATTAAATGTATACATATATATACATTTGTATAAGTATGATCTTAACAGGTTGGTGAGAGACTTTCTAAACATGATATTAAATCAGGAGTTGCTGACACAGAATATGTCACCAGTAAGACAGAAGATTTTATTGGATTTCTTGGAGTTATCAGTCTTGTCGTCTGTGAACTGCAGAAAGCGAAAGGGGAAAAATGGGCATGTTCCAACCATTTTTCTCACTCCTTTCTTTCCAAACCCCATGGCCTCTTGTTGCTGTATCATGTTCTCATACACAATGTTTATACAAGTGGTGGACCCCCAAGGCTACACACCCAGGGAAACCAGCATACCTTTGTTCAGGGAAAACAAAACGTACTGTAGTCAGATCTCAACTGAAAACTGTAATATTTCAAATGTAGGTTTTTTACATTTATCATGTATTGATTAAATACACATATGTATTTAACACAATCCATCACGTCTTTTGACCACAGCTGCAGAGATGATATTTAATACTGAACAAATATGATTTTACCACATGGCTTTTTACACAAAAGAGACTTTTCAGTATGATATATGGTTGTTTCCTGAGCACAACTGTGCGAGCAATTCTCTGCTGTTCAACTTTCCCCAGTCATCATTTTGCAGTGATGACTGTGGAAACACCCAACAATGTGGACGATCTGCTGTGCAGTGTGGGTGACCAACCTACATTTGCAAAATTAAATCAAACAACCATTGAGCAATATCATCAAACAAGAACAAAGAGTCAATGTGTCTTCTTCCTCTCTAAGTTAATAGCGTCTTTTATTCAAGTATTTTTTCACTGCTGCTGAATTTTATCTGTTTCAGGGTGATGTAGGATTTATCCATGGCAGAGGGCTTATATTGCAGTGCTGCAGTTAGTGAGGATAGTCTGCCATCTAGTGTCTGTCAAACTGTACTGTAGTTTGTCTTCAGGTCAGAGAACCAGCAGGGACTACAGAGCTATGCTACACACTAACTCTAACCCTGTATTATTATTTTACCAAAAACAGTGTAGAAATAAAATATTGCATTTTCTTGCTGAAATAGATGATGCTGTTTTATCTTGCTAAACAGAGGCCATATCCAAATCCCATCCTTAGTCCTAGATCTACAGCTGCGTTCCCAGGTGCATTATTTATCCACATTCACTGTTTTACACTGGATAAATGTATGTTTTGTCCACACACTGAACCAAAAAACATATCACACAGATTCAGGTATCAGTTAGCTCTTACACTTGTCTCACAATAACAAGAGCCAAGTTTTATACCATTTTATAAAACATTATTTAACATAAGCTATGCAACTTCCTGCAGTGCCAGCGAAAGGGAAACTGCATAAATACTGTAAATAACAAAGAATAATGTAAAATCAGAAAGGCAGACAATTAGACAGGGGCAAATAAAATCTAACTTTTAGCCACTAATAAGCAATTTCATTATAAATATTAGATTAGTAATGTTTAAACAAAATGTCAATGTAAGGGTTAGGGTTGCTGCCTAAGATTTTATTTCAGCTGTCAAAAAACAAATTATAGGGCGCTTATACCAAAGATTGCTTGAAAACAACTGTGTAATATGTTCAATAACTGTAAGATGAGCCGACAGAATATTCTAGCGTATTCGACCAGTATTTTGCATTTGCAAAACAGACACAGTGTTAAACAACACACAGATGCAACCTTATGTAAATGATGTGCCTGTGAATCACTCGAGTGGAAAAGAAAACATGCGGGTAATAGTTTCATTTCAGTTGCACAAAGCCCATTAGAAATAAACTAGGTAACTTGTTTGTATGATTTGTGTGGTGGGTGGACACAACAGTGTGGTAGTAGTTAGATGTTAGATACAGATAACTTCACAAAAGCCTGCTGAGCGATGATAATATTTCAGATCTAAAACTGCCTGAGGAGAATAAAACTGGACAAACTGGTTTGGCATTACCCTGCTAATATTATTGTATAAGGTGTAAGGAAAAGATAAGCACACATCTGCACACTCTCACTCCAGTGTAAATAAAGATGGATGTGTGGGCAGACCCAAGAGAGAAGGACGGAAGCGACGGACGGGATGAGCAGGCCACATGGAAATGGGCAAAGTCACAAAGATGAAAAGCTAAGGAAACAACTGAAGCTGATGACGGAAACTTGTTTTTATTTCCTACAATGGTGCAGACAGTTTTTACTCAAAACTGTCCCGCAAAACAAAATATTTTCACTGCTTTGTTGTGAATACTGTGTCATAAAGTTTGCGAAAGACTGAGCGAGGGGAGTGAGTAAGTAGACATAAGCTCTCATGCGTTACCATGTAAAGGTGTCACCACCAAAACAAAAAGAGAAGAGAAGCTCGGGCAAGACGCCTAATGGGAGAGGTTAGGAGGTCAGTGGTATGTGCAGGCACTAAACTGCCATGTCTGCCTTCAGAGTTCCTCTGATCATCAGTTTCTTCTATGTTCTATGTTGATTTTCTAGTAATGTCTACCTTTTCCTCCAGTCTCAGCACAAACACACACAACCTTGGAGACAACCAGTGGCCTGTCAGCGGGTGAGTCGCTCCATCCAGTGGAGCAGATCTCAGTTAGAGGGAGGTAAAGTAGGGGGCAACATGGGTGTGAAGCAAAGTTAGACACGTGTAATGGTTTGGATGTTGTGTGTAGATATACACTGAGGCAGCAGTGGGTTTGCCAAAATTGCAGCAGTCAGTCCAGCTCTACTGCCTGTATGTGGGGCGTTCACCGACTCAGAAAAAACTCCTGCAGCCCCAGAGAGGCAGTCTGGATTTTCAGTCAGGGGACACTCATCATCAGTCCACACAGAGCGGCTCCCTCTCTCTGTCCCTCCCTCAGACACCCCCACAGTAACTCGCTATTTCGCTCTGCCCGTGGCTCGGTCCCTCTTAGCGCATCATCGCGGGTCCTTTCTCTTCCTGACACACGACCATCATGTCTGCAAACGGCGCCGACGGTGACCTGCTGCAGATCCCTCTGGGGCTCATCAATAGCAACGGTAAGTATCTGACGGCCGAGACATTCGGCTTCAAGATCAACGCCTCTGCCAGCAGCCTCAAGAAGAAGCAGACCTGGACCCTTGAGCAGACCGGGGAGGACGGCAACGCGGTGCTCTTCCTCTCCCACCTGGGCCGCTACCTCGCCACGGACAAAGACGGCAACGTTACCGCGGACAGCGAGACGCGCGGTCGGGACTGCCGCTTCATCATCACCGTGCATGAGGATGGGCAGTGGTCGCTGCAGTCCGAGCCCTACGGTCGGTTCCTCGGCGGGAGCGAGGACCGGATCACCTGCTTTGCGCAGGCCGCCTCACCGGCGGAGAGATGGAGCATGCACCTGGCTGTGCATCCGCAGGTCAACCTTTACAGCTTTGCGCGCAAACGCTTCGCCCACTTGAGCTCGCATGGGGGACGGCAAGAGGTGTCAATCGACCGGGATGTCCCATGGGGAGTCGATTCCCTTGTGACGCTGGTCTACCGTGACCAGCGCTATCACCTGGAGACATCTGACAACCGCTTTCTGCGCAACGATGGCAGCCTCTCCACCAAAACGGACAAGAACACTGGCTACATGCTGGAGTTCCTCTCCGGAAAGGTGGCATTCCGTGACTGCAACGGTCGCTACCTGGCGCCCAGCGGGCCCTCTGGCACAATGAAATCTGGGAAGAGCACCCGGGTTGGGAAGGATGAACTGTTTGGCCTGGAGCGCAGCCACGCGCAGGTCGTGCTGACTGCGGGAAACGAGAGAAACGTCTCCACGAGGCAAGGTGAGGCTCTGCAGCTGCACGGAGCCAGCAGGGGTGGTGGTGGTGGGGGGGGGGCATTCACTGCATAGCTGGGCACACAGCACATGCAGCTGTTGAATGATTTTGGTATGTGTGTGTGTGTGTGTGTGTGTGTGTGAGAGAGAGAGAAGAAGACTCCCATTACTTCATCCTCCCCACGCCATGTGTTTTTCATTATCTCGCTCTTATTTGCCCCCCTCCCCCTGTTTGGCCAGTGTCTGCTTAGCCTAATATTATTCTGCAGTAATTCTACCCCATGTGCCTGTTGGTATGGGGTCAGCTTCAGTCATCCATCTTTATAGAACAGAATAAGAACAGATAAGGAGACAAAAGGGAAAACATGGAGGACAAGCAGAGGAAACAGAAAGACGGGAGGTGTGACTCAGAAAGTCATGCTGAATGTGGATCTTTGTTGCCACATGTGACTCCTTTGTCTTGTCGCCACTCAGTCTAATGTGCTGGGACTGATCCTTGACAGGAGACACACAGTCAGTGTGTATTAATGCATGCATAGCGTGTGTGCCTGTGTCTGTGTGTCTGTGTGTGCTTGTGCATTCCAGGAGAGGTGGATTATGAAAAAGGAGGCTAATCTTTCTTTGAATGAGGTTGGTGTAAGGTCCCGACTTGTGACCCGGCTTTCAACACATGCAATATAAAGGCAAGAACATATGTAGTAGATTCTCATATTTCTATTTAAATGACCTGCTCTGCTTTAGTCTCTTTACACAAATGAGACATCGGTGGATTGCGTGGAAGCATTCAGAGCTGTTTTTGCTAGGCAATAATCTGTCCCTGTGGAGTTATTATTGTGCTGCCCCCTGGTGGCCATAAAATCCAACCTCTCCTGCTTTAACTGGGGTCATACATAACATTTACTACACATGTGTGATTAGGAAGCATTGGAGTGTGTGGCAATGTGGCACCTCTTAAGTTAATGTTGTAGTATGATTTTGCTACTTTAGGCTTCAAGTCTTCAAGAGTCTACAAATTCAGAAAGTCACAGTAGAAGACACAGAGTTGTTTATTTCTCCACAGAATCCCAGTTAGAGAAACCAGAATGGCTTATTGCCTTTTTGAATAACTGTAATATTTCATTACTATTTAAACTATCACAGTTCCTCTCACCAGTAAGATCCATTCAGGGAGGAGGATAATAGTACAGCATGATACAACAAATCATAAGGCTGCAGTAGCTACAGTCCCTTCAGCCATGTTTCACAATGAATGAAAACTGACAAGGCTCTGCCCCAACTTCTAGGCATGGACCTGTCAGCTAATCAGGACGAGGAAGGGGATCAGGAAGTCTTCCAGTTGGAGATGAGCCGAGAAGACAGGAAATGTGCCTTCAGAACAGCTGCCGGAAAATACTGGACCCTGACAGCATCTGGAGGACTCCAGTGCACTGCCTCCACCAAGTAACCACACTCACACAACAGAGCATGCTGTAAACAGCACATTATCTGACACATACACATACCTTACGGACTGCTCACCAAGGTCTGTGTGTGTGTGTGTGGAAGGTCTGCCAACAGTTACTTTGAACTGGAATGGCGTGACGGTCGTGTGTGTGTCTGTGCAGCCAATGGGAAATATGTGACGGCTAAAAAGAACGGACAGCTCGCAGCCACTGTTGACAGCACAGGTCAGTCATGTTTGTTTGTTTGATGCTTCTGAACCCACTGCCTTCAAAAGTCCTACATTTAATTAAAGTTGCAGCAAAATCCGTTTTAAGTTAAATGTCAGCTGAACGACTTAGTAATCTTAGATGCGCATGGATGACGATTCAGAAGTGATTTCATCACAAATCTAACCACCTTGTCTTTTCAGGGGAGGCAGAACAGTTTCTGATGAAGCTGATTAACCGTCCACTCATCGTCCTTCGTGGGGAGCATGGTTTCATCGGGGCTCGTAAAGCTGGAATAGCAACCCTCGACTCCAACCGAGCATCCTATGATGTCTTCCAGCTGGAGTTTCACAATGGAGCTTATTCCCTTAAAGGTGGACAAAAAAACTGATGCAGTGTCTTAACATGTTTTACTAAAGACTTTACTAAGGCATCATGGCTGAACATTTTCCAAAACATAGCCCAGTGTATATAAAATAGAATAGGCATAATAGGCGGTTCTAGGGGCGGGGCCACAGGGGCATTGGCCATCCTAGATCCGCCAATGATAATAGGCAAATATAGCATAATATCCTGCTGGCTTTTGGGCTGTTTATATATTAAATATACAAATACAAATACAAATTTTATTTGTCACATACAATCTTATACAGTGTACAACCTGCAGTAAAATGTGTTCTTCTGCATTTA
Source organism: Microctenopoma steveboyesi (assembly GCA_032359275.1). Taxonomy (NCBI): domain Eukaryota; kingdom Metazoa; phylum Chordata; class Actinopteri; order Anabantiformes; family Anabantidae; genus Microctenopoma; species Microctenopoma steveboyesi. The sequence goes on from JAUMHF010000001.1 coordinate 3,854,141, forward strand.
ACCCATCCCCCTTGGGGGGAGCAGTGAGCAGCCACAGACGGCGCTCGGGGAGCTAGCGCTGGGTGTCTCGCTCAGGGACACACCAGGTATGGGTTGGCGACTCAGCTGGGAATCAAACCCGGGGCTCCTGCTTCCCAGCCCTCTTCCTTAACCACTCTGCTACCAGGCCGCCATTTTAAATATAAACTAGCATTAATGGTTATAAGAGTTGTCTATATTCCACTTTTATGGTATTGAACAGAATGCACTGCCAAACAGATTCTCTTTATTCATACTAAAACTGGGAGCATCTGCGACTTCTGAATCAGATCCCCGTTATCTTGTGCAAACACACCCTGTGGCTTTGATTAGCATTTTATGACAGTGCATCTAATGAATGGAACGATGCAGGTTGTCAGCTTTTAAATCAGTGCTCACCACAGTTGTGTTTAAATCCACTATGCTGCAGAGGAAGTCAATGTTTAAAATGTCTAATGGGAATGATTTCACTGCTGTGTGGACCAACAACTATCAATCATCTGAAACCTTTCACCATTTCAAAACTCACACCTGAATAATGAATAAATAATATGTACAATGTTTCATCTTAGTGAGAAAATGGCCACAGTGCTGATAAACTATAGGTGCCGTGTGTGAGCCCGGCTTCATTAAGTGTGTGTTGTTTGTTGTCCAGACTCCCAGGGGAAGTACTGGTGTGTTGGAGACGACACAGCAGTGGCCTGCAGCAGCTCCACTCCTGTCCAGTTCTTGTTCGAGTTCTGTGACCTCAACAAGATGGCCATTCGTGCTCTGGGGGGAAATTACCTTAAAGGGGACCATGCTGGGGGGCTGAAGGCCAGTGCCAACTCCGTGGACAGCGCCACCCTCTGGGAATACTGAGAAAAGCACAGCAGGACTCCACCTTTATCTGACCCAACGCTTCAAACTATTGATAGATACTGTGGGTAGCTGTTTTTTTTGCATAAGTGTGTGTGTAGTTGTGAATTTGCCTGGATGAATGTGTGGTGGAAACTGAAGCTGATAAACTGGAAGACCCTTTAAGTGTGGGTTTTATTCCTTTCTTACTTACTCTCTCTTTACTGGGCTTTTTACTGGATTTACAATGACTTGCTGTTTGATGAACAGTGTAGTTGCACATTCTTTGTTTAACTTATACCTGATAAACGTCACAACGATCGCTGTTATTAGTCGTGCCTATCTGTGGTAACTACTGGTGTAACAAACATGTAGAATGCGATAACTCATAACATACAATGCCTAATCTTTTCCTGCTTGCTGCTTTATTCTTCTTCTCCTTTTTCAAACTATCAGGCGTAATGCAAATACGGTATACGTCAGTGTAACTCTCTGCTGTCTCTGCTGTACATAACGCTTTTTTTGTCACTGCGTGCTGCAGAAACAAAGTGACGTTATGGATGGAATAGTAAAATGCAAATGTGTGTTGAGGTGGTGAGAAACAGGACACGACCGGCAGATCTCTTTCTTTGTCAGACCTTTTTAAATATAATTATGTAACTAGTGATAGATGTAACTGCACACTACATACCAAAATGCACATAGCACATGCAAATGTACAGTCACAGATAATAGATAATAACAACAACTGTGAAAAGTCACTCAAAATCTGCACAGTAACGCAGTAACGGAATAACTGCAAACGTTAAAAGCACATGTCTGTTGTGATGAAGTGTCTGCCTTAGATTGGGTGCTGCTGCTGGTGTGTTAACACATTGCCGTAGCCAGTTGTGTGTCTGGCTATTGTTTGTGGCTGTGCCTTCCATAGAGCATTACAGACTTTCCTTTTTACTGTTCATGTTGCCCTGAACTGATTAAAAATCCCAATAAAGCTTTCACTCTTAACCATGCACCTTCTCCTCTCATCTTTCTTTCTACATTTTAAGGGTTGTCAGTAGATTTTCTCTTATCTCTTTGCAGACAGCTGTGTTTGTATGTGTCCAGGATTTGATTAATAGATAATTCCACCAACCTTGTTGTCAACAGTTTTGGTTTGAGTTTTTCTAACAAAGACATAGATTCTTAAACTGTTTTCTGAGTAATAGTATCATTATTCCACAACTTTGGTCGTTAGGCAGTAATGAGTACAGAGTCTGGGTTTTCAAGCATTGAGCGCAAAAACATGGAGCCATTATTGCCGCCAATTTGCACTGCATTAAAACAACACAAAATAATCACCCCAGCAGTAGAGAGAGGTTGAGTTGGTGAAATTGAGTTGTGCATTTTTGTTTTTGTTTATGGCTCGCCTGTGTTTGTCGCAAATTTCAGTGTGAATCCAGTCTTAGTTGTGTTTGTAATTTTTGCCAGAAACAAGCTGAGTTGCACAAAATGTACATCTGATGCTAATTAAATAAACTCAAGAGCAGCAGCAGGCAGAAAATCAGAACTCATGTCTGGCAACATTAATTATTTAATATTTTCTAAAGCTATGCATAACATTTAGTTATGACTTAATATGCATGAACATCTTTCTCTGTGTCATAGATCTGCCTGGTTGATGAAAAACACAAAAACTAGCCCTTTAAACTTGAACAGATAACGTGTGTTTTGTCTTGGCTCTGGTTTAGCGACTTGTATTTTTTTTTACATCTGTTAACAATCTTGTTCTGATAGGAAAATCTAGCGTCATGATTTCTGCAAACTGCCGTGTGTGGGAGAAGATAGAGAGAGTCTGAATCATGTCCCTCTGAGATTCCTCTGAGCCAAAACTGTCCAAAAGAATGGAAGGAAAGGGAGGTGACCTACTCTACTTTCTGCGTCCTTCTGCAGAGTAACCTCAACTCTCTTCTCTCTCTGTCATTCTAATGTGAGATAAGTTTTACATGTGGGCTTCAGATACAGACACAGACAGAAACAGGCCAACAAATGTCCTTTATGTTTCACTAGAGGATTCCTGTGTGTTACCATGGTAACACTTGAAGAGAATGAAAATTTGGAGACATAACACGCACACATATCAATAATCTTATTAAACCTTGTAATATTCCATCAGTTTCTCATCAACTTTAGAAAGATGCACTTATATGTCATCGTCCAAATGAACTGCAGCTGCTGCCAGTACAATATTTGTGTTTGTGTCAGTTTTCTGCAAGAGAAAATGCATGATTTTGCCAAATCTGTCTGCCAGCAAAAAGACTAAAGAAGCTAACATGCCATGTGGACAAAGCAGGAAAGTAATGAGGTGGGAGATAAAGAGAAACGATGCGCAGCACAAAAGGTTGCCATGGACCACGTGATGTGGGTTGGTTGCATAAGAGAGGGGGGACCTGGATCTGTCAGGGTTTCTGACAGAACTCAAACAGAGCAGGCCAAATTCAAACAATTTCTGGTGAAACTGTCCACAATTATTCTCAGTATCCAGTGAAAAGGATTTTTAATGCTGAATGCAATGTTAATGTCTCTCTACACTTTAATGGAAATCCATGCTACTGCTGCAGCTGTTAACACATTTCAAGGCCACCAACTGCTGGTGGTGCCTGAGGAAAAGTCAGTAGATCACCACAGTCATAACAACACTTCATTCACAGTGATGTATTGACTGAATGAATGACGCGTCTCCTCGGCCAGACACTATAAAACTATTGGAAATCCAAGGAGCAACATTTACGCCTTTGTCCTCACCACTGGCTGTATCTCATGATCCCCATCGGAATCAGAATCAGCTTTATTTGGAATTTGTTTCTGGGCGTTCTAGGACAGTACAGACATGTAAACAATAAATTAAAGACAAACTACAGACAGTAATTTATACCAAGACAGTGTATGTGAGTATGTGTGTTCAGTTTGTGTCCATATAGCAGCAGCAATCAGTTATTCATGAGTGTTATGGCCTGAGGGAAGACACTGTTCTTGTGTCTGGTGCAGTCCTTAAGAGGCTTCATTTATAGACCTGAATCTTCACTTACAACTCTTTTTGTCACTGCTGTATAAATCACACCTTAGTGGTGCATAGTAATGGTAGTTGTTTGTATTATGTGTATTGTTTTAAATATAAAGCACACTTTTTGTTTTTTGATTAAATGCTCACAGTATATAAATTTGCCCTCCTAGCTGCTATCCCCTGTTCTAAGATGTGCTGCCATCTAGTGTAGATGATGTGGGTTGATATGAAAATGTTATAGAGCATAGTGAGTTGTATGAGTTCATATTCCAATTTTTGTTTCAACAAAAAAAAGTCTACAAAATCTGACTGAGCAGCACAGAACTGGGATTTCACTGGTCTAGCAAGTTTCCAGTGAAGTGGAGCGAGGATTTGTCACTCAATGGTAGCAAACATCTCCTGCTTTGAAAGCATTTTCCAGAGCAGTGGAGGCTCGTGCACGTATACGGTACCTAAAATTTACCGTACGGTCACATTTTCATTAAGTGTACAGTTGCAAGTAGTGGTTCTGGTGAGTTTGTTGGCAGGTTTATTATTTTAATTTAATTTTAATTTGTTCCTGTCCTGTTTGTTTGTTCTTTACTATATTAAACAGGGAAAACTGACCTTCTTCAAGGGTACAGATAAGAGGCAGAACAAACAAATTCACACAGCAAAATGTGCACACAGTCTATGTTTACACGCTGATAGTCTACGACCAGCCAGACACTAAGAGTCAGCAGGAGACAGAGAGGGACACCTTCGCCACATTGACAGGATGGGGGACAAATGCTCAACATAGGTGTGGGCAACTGAATCATTATGCACTTGATATTGTCCAGAGCATTCTTCACAAACGCTTCAAAACATCAGGCCAAATGTACAAATACACCAAACGTGATTCCAGTGTGTTTCACGCGACAGTAAATGTGCAACACGTGTGCATGTTTTTGCAGCAAACATCATTTTGTTGTTGGCTGATTGAAAAGAAAAGCTTCCGTGAGTCATACCTGATGTAAATACGACTGCACATGTCTCGCTTGTGTGTGGATGACTGATCATCTCTTTATGACTGCCACACTCCAGGCCAGGAGTTCCTAGGAACGCAACATAGTTTGATGTTGTCAGGAGAGATCATTAATTTTAACAGCACTCATGCTCAGTACTTTGATTTGAATTTTCTAGTTTCATAAGATTAAACTTGTTATGTGTGTTACACAGAGACTAATGGACAGTGAAAACGTGTTAGATGGACTGTATACATGTTTCCTCGCTGTCAAATGTCATTGCACGGTCCTGGCGCTCACTCAACTTGACCTCCAGGTCGTTCTGAGTCTTGCTCCACCTCATGTGACACAGAGAGGGAGCGTATTGGCGGAGAGCCTCGGCGGACAGCATTTAAATATTCCACCTACAACTGAATAGGGGCGCAGAGCCGAGGCAGTGACATATCACCGCACGCTGAGGAGTCACCTATTTTCGGGAAGGACCTGCAGGTCACATCAGCATGCCTCCGTCAGGACGTCCCAAAGCGGTTCGGCTGGTATTCCTCGGTGCGGCGGGGGTCGGGAAGAGCGCGCTCATCCACCGGTTCCTCCACAACCGCTTTGAGCACAAATACACGCGCACAGTGGAGGAGCTTCACGTGCTGGAGTACAACAACGCGGGGTCGGGGAAGATGAGGCTGGAGATCCTGGACACAAGCGGGAGCTACGCGTTCCCTGCCATGCGGGAGCTCTGCATCCGCCACAGCGACGCGTTCGCGCTGGTGTACGCCGTGGACGAGCCGGGCTCCTTCGAGGTGGTGCGCAGTCTCCGCGACGAGATTCTGGAGCTGAGAGGCGACAAGAGCGCGCCCATCACGGTGGTGGGCAGCAAAGCAGATCTAACGGAAGCCGAAGGTCGCGAGCTGCTGGCGGGAGATGTCATGGCCATAGTGGAAGGCGAATGGGACGCCAACTTCGTAGAGGCGTCCGCGCGCACAGGTGGTAACACGGTTGGACTTTTCCGCGCGCTTCTGCCATAGGTGAACCTGCCGCCCGGCTGAGCCCTGCGGTGGGGAGGCGCAGAGAAACGGTGCCCCTGCCCGCAGTGAAGAAGAGACCGCCACTGAGGAAGAACAACAGCTGTGTCCTGTCATAGGTCCTGTTTGGTGATGGTCTCAGCAGCTGGACTGCGCGAGCTCAGGTGTTGCTGGTCGTCACAGTTTGTCCAGTGGAAGACTCCTATGAACAATGAGCTCTAGTTATTTTATGAGGGGACAGATCATCTATTTCTGCACTTTATATGTGTTTTATGTTATGTTATTTGAATGTCAATAAAATATAATTTTAAAGGTGTGTTGTCACAAAAAACAGGAAAATCTTAGATGTGTTATCAGCAAAATACATTTTTATATCACCAATAAAAATGAGTAATTGCATCTTTGCATCCTATTTTTGGGGGGGGGGGGGGTTATACTGATCTTATGAACTGTTTGAGCTTTATAGCTGTTAAACAAAAGAACAAGGAGCAAAAGGTATAGACATCTAGTATAATGTACTGTGTTTTGGTTCAATAAAGCACCTGCACAATCTGTAACACAGGCCCAGTGGGTCTCTCCAGCGCTTTTAAATGTTAAGGTTAAAGGTAGTCAATACCTTTGACTCTGTATTATGTAAAGAAAATGATCACAATCTGTCAGTAAATAAATCCCCATTGGCTGTTTGGTCATTATCACAATGATAAACATCACCTTCCATTAGCAGCTTCAGAAGAAACGTGGCAGGAATATTTAGATGAGTCGTAAAAATAGCTCCTCTCTTGTCACACACACTTTCGAACTGAACCACAACAAAAAACCAACCCAGGGATCTCATGGTCTTTTTGTTCGTCTATCCTCTCCTCATCAACTTATCCACATGTCAGTTCTGTAAACTGCTGCTGAAAACAGATATAACGGTCGTGGGCATGAAAACATCACTGGAGTGCTTCCTGGAGCACACAGAGGACAAGACAAAAGAATAGGCCCTTGGAATGTTGTGCTACACTGAGAAGCACTGCTTTGTTCACAAGTTGTTTATCCCCTCAGATAATTTAATCATCTTATAATTATCTTCTGTGGCAGGAGAACTGTAAGACTGCTTCACAAAGTTGTTTTTTTTTTTGATAGATTAGACAATTATTTCTCATAATAATCCACCCACTGATCAGTAAATTATATGTCAGAAACAACATATCCACTTTGTTTACAATCGGCTTGCTTTATACAGTAATGGCATATATCCACGGTTTATAAAATTATATTATAAAATAAAGTATACGTCAATCTACTGATCAACTAATTAGATAATCATGTCAAACCTCAAAACTTTGTTCTGGGTGCCTACAGGAGGTTAACTGGTCAAATTGAACTGAGTAGGAGAAGAAAATGAAAATATTAACAACACAAATGTCTGTACTTTATATGATAACAGTGCCCTCACTGTTACCACATAATGTATTAAAGTAGTGTCCAAGGTGTTTATTGTATTTTTTAAGGTACATTACAAAAGTAGTGCATTTTTATGTAAGTATTTATACTTTAGGTACTCTTTTGACCATGTACTTGTACTTGAGTGAAATATTTCAAATGGTACTCCTACTTCTACTTCGATGATGTACTTGCATTTTCCCTTGAACATCACGTTTGCGTACATCCGTCACATCCGTTACTGATCTCCCTGGGATCCATAATTATCTTAAAAACATTAGTAATTTACTGTAATTTTAGTTTTTTGTTATCCTGAAGGTATTGCGACACTCATCGGAATAAATAATTTTAAAACATTTCCTTCTCAAACATTACATCACTACAAAAGCCACAACATCAACAACTTTTTGATTAAAGCCCACTCAGAATTACATTTCCCGTGAGGACTGTGTTCTAGATGAACGTGACCGACACGCAACAGACGTTAAGCCAATTACAGCGCAGAATGCGACTTTCTCGGTCAGTGATTGGCTATTTTTGCACTAAACGTCCCAAAATCCTTTGCTGCACCGCTTTAGAATTCAAATCTAGTGGACCAATGAGAGAGCGTCGTAACGATCGAGGCAGCATTTTAAACTTGTTCCAGAAACTGTTGTCAAAAGGCAGAACGGGCTGTCGCTGCAGCCACCGAGGGACCAGTCGGCCGATCTATTTCAATTATACCTATTTTTTAAAAATCTCGAGATTCGCATGCGTTCGTTTTTTGTTCTTTAATTAAATGTTTGAATAACGTTCGCGTTCAAATGTGGTTAACGTTAGTTTTGATTTAAACTCAGAAATTTATGGGAACAAGCTAGCTTCCAGGGCTATACTAACGTCGGTTGAGGTAGGGCTAACAGTAGTTTAACCCTCTTTGCAATTGTCGATATCTCGACCGCCGGAGGGTTTTAACGTTTATTTTAAATACGCCGAAGAGCTTTAATCCACAATGAGTGCAGGTATTCCGAAGCCGGCGAACCCGCCGGCACATGTCGACCCAAAATCGGCTCCTCTTAAAGAAATCCCAGATATTCTGGTTGACCCTCGCACTATGAGAAGATACACGAGGGGACGGTTCCTCGGAAAAGGTGGTTTTGCCAAGTGCTATGAAATCACAGACGTGGAGACTAAACAAGTTTTTGCTGGCAAAATTGTGCCCAAGTCTCTTATCTTGAAGCAACACCAGAGGGAGAAAATGACCTCGGAAATCGCCATTCACAAGAGTCTCAACCATGCGAACATCGTTGGTTTCCACGGGTTTTTCGAAGACGACGACTTTGTCTTCGTCGTTCTGGAAATCTGCAGGAGAAGGGTGAGTGAAAATGGACGTTATCTAGAGAGACAAACGGTTATCGCGCCGGCCTCTTCCGCTCCTCCAGTGGAAGAAGCTCAACACTTGAACATGGTCAAGCTTCATCAGCCACTCAATAATAATACAATAATCGGTTTTATTTCCAGATTCTTGCTTTGGATTTGTCCAAATGATTTGGGATTAAATAACGTTCTTAAGCTTTCAAGGCTGCAGTGTTTCAAATATGACTTCTTAAAGTATCAGGCTGTTGATATGCCTGTTAAGAAATTTCTTTTATTTTTTCCAGTCGTTGTTGGAGCTTCACAAGCGCCGTAAGGCTGTGACTGAACCAGAGGCTCGGTACTACATGACACAGCTGCTCAATGGTGTCCAGTACCTGCACAACAACAGAGTCATCCACAGAGATTTGAAACTGGGGAACATCTTCCTCAATGACGACATGGAGGTTAAGATAGGTACGTGTTCAGTTCAGCAGCGCAGGACACACCGTGCCCCTCATATCAGAAATGGTTCTTTACTTCCTGGATGAGTAATGTCACTGAGGTTAACAACATCTACATTTTTCAGTCTGCTGCTTTACAGAGGCCTGTATGTGTTTTCTTTCCCAGGGGACTTTGGTCTGGCCACTAAGATCGAGTTTGATGGCGAGAGAAAAAAAACTTTGTGTGGAACGCCTAACTACATTGCACCTGAAGTGCTTTGTAAGAAAGGCCACAGCTATGAAGTGGATGTCTGGTCGCTTGGGTGTATATTGTACGTTTAGAAACACAAACGCATGTGAGTGATGCTGTCTCATACGGCTGAGCCCAGTCAGTTGAACTTCATCTGTCTGCTTTGTCTCAGGTACACTCTGTTGGTGGGGAAGCCCCCATTCGAGACCTCCTGTCTGAAGGAAACCTACAATCGCATCAAGAAAAACAACTACACCATCCCCTGGGTACGGCAGAACAACGTGTCGGACAATGTGCATGTAGTGTTGGTATTTTCCATTTTCTCTGACTTTATGACTCTCTCTGCAGCAAATCAACCCAGCCGCATCCTCTCTCATCAAGCGCATGCTTCATGCTGATCCCGCCCAGAGGCCCACTGTCGCTGAGCTGCAAGCCGACGAGTTCTTCATTTCCGGCTACGTCCCTTCGCGCCTCCCCACTACTTGCCTTACTGTGCCCCCAAGGTTCTCAATTGCCCCCTCCACATCTGCAGAGCTTGGCCAGAGACGTCCACTGACTGCTATCAACAACAAGGGTAATGGTCCCGGCAGCACTAGTCTGTCTATAGCCTCAAGTTTTAATAAACTGGACAAGAGTTAAATAATTTTCTCTTTACAGGAGGAATGGAGAAGGTGGAGATGAAGGATGAGCCTGTGCATAGGTGAGGCCCAGTAAAGTGCTTGCAGCTTCCTAAAAATTTTATGTTGCATTAACATCTGATGAAATAGAACTGATAAATATATTGATCTTTGTGTCCAGGGATCCTGAGCCACCAGAGTGCCACCTGAAAGACATGCTGCAGCAGCTTAACAGTATTATTGCTGCCAAGCCTGCGGAAAAAGCCATCATCCGCCAAGGTGGGTGCAGACTCCCCAGTATAGATGAAAGATCGTCCCGGTTTCAGTGTCTCAGATCTTAAAGATTTGTTGTACTTGTGTTTTTACAGAGGAGGCAGAGGACCCTGCATGTATCCCTATCTTCTGGATCAGTAAATGGGTGGACTACTCTGATAAGTATGGATTAGGTAAGCTGCCCTGTTAGAACTAGAATCTAGATTTATATAATTAAAAATGCTTAAGTGACTGTTTTTTTTAATTGGCCTTGACTCTGATGCCTTTTTAATGATTGTTAGTGCAAGTGTCTGTACTGCACACACTTGGCACCCATACTTTAGAGTTTTTAAATAGACACTGTTCACAAATTTGATGAGCCAGGTCCATTTAACAGTCAGCCTACTAAACATCTAGAGCACAATTCATGTTTAAAATAACTGATCCTATATGTTGCAGGCTACCAGCTGTGTGACAACAGCGTGGGCGTCCTCTTCAACGATTACACACGTCTAATCATGTACGCCGACGGAGACAGTCTGCAGTACATCGACAAGACAGCGGCTGAGTCGTACCTCAGCGTGCGCTCTTACCCTACTGCTCTCAACAAGAAGGTTAGCAGTTTCCACTTTTTAATGTTCTTAAGTTGTTTACCTATGTGACTTTACAGGGATTAGACGGCAGTTCATTTAAACCCACCTCTCTGTCCTTACTTTTTTTTAAATCATGGCTCTTCCTCTTACGTGATTTGCTTTCCTCTGATAGATAACGTTGCTGAAATACTTCCGGAACTACATGAGTGAACACCTGTTGAAGGCTGGCGCAAACATCGCACGGCGGGAAGGCGATGAACTAGCGCGGCTGCCATATCTCTCCCTCTGGTTCAGGACGAAAAGCGCTATTGTCCTGCACCTCACAAACGGCACTGTTCAGATCAACTTCTTCCAGGTTGGACATGATTTAATCACGATAAAACTAGAAACCGGCAGTTTTTTTTTGTTTAAGTCTGTCACATTGTGTTTGGTTTTTCCACAACACCCTGTGCAAAAATGCTGAAACACTGTTTTCATTCACGCCTGCCAGGACCACACCAAGCTCATCCTGTGTCCGCTGATGGCTGCAGTGACCTACATTGACGAGAAGCGAGACTTCCGCACCTACAAGCTCTCTCTGCTGGAGGAATTCGGCTGCTGTAAGGAGCTGTCGAGCCGCATTCGCTACGCCAAGCTCATGGTAGAGAAGCTGCTGGACAGCAAGTCTTCCACAGCTGATCACTAGACCAAGTATTTAGTTCTGTCTTTAATCACTGGCTAGTTCTTCCTGCGTGCCAGACTCTGAGGCTCACCTGTATTCTAATATTCTATCAAAGGCTCGCAGTCGAAAGAATCTTGTCATTTCTGGGGCTTTGAGATGTACCGTAATGATCTCGTATATGCTGTACATGAAAGTTGAATCTTGGTCTCTTATCTTCTAATTGTGATCTTTTGTTTCCTGCCGTTAATAGAAACTCACCTTAACTCTTAAATTCCTCGAAGCTTGACACTTTTATGCTGCTCTAAGACCACTGTCGGCATTGTTCGGTGTTTCCTTTGTTCAGATCTATAATCTTGAATTTGCAGTGTTTTCCATCGTGCTCTCAATTTGTCCACATATTGGTAGCGTTTTTAAATCTGAAGCCCAGTGGACAAATCTTACAAAAAGCTTCTCTGGTGTCCTTCACATTTCTCTTTTATCTGTTGTCTGTAGAGAAATGGACCATGTTTATATGTCTTCATCATGTACATTCTTCCTGTAGTTTTACTCTTTTTATAAGTCCATTTTAGATGTCTTGTCCCTTTCAACATGTACAAACTTGTACATACTGCTGAATATGCATGTGTTGTAAAGATGGTTTAATTTTTACTCAACTTGAATAAAGATTCTTGAACAAGACAAAGTACAGAAAATGTTTCAGTCATGTTTGTTCACACAAATGTTTTTAGGACTGAAAGTTTGCACTTAAAATTAATACTCCATTTCTTTCCTCAGTGCACCTCTTTGCCTAAAGAATAATTTACAGATCAGATGAAGCCTTGTGAAGCTTTGAAGCCTCGCAGCCAGTTGGTTCGCAAAATGGTTCATTTCTGGAGGCCTCATTTCTGACTTCATGTGCTCACAAACCCCCTGCTGGTCTAAGACAGTAATGCAGGCAGATGTGTTCCTGTTCTTGAAATCGTCTTTCCACAGTTTGGCATGGGAATAAAAAGTGCCAGGGAACTAAGTATTGTCTTTGTGTGTCACGATATCATGACATTAGTTTTGTGTGTAGTTTCTAAACTAAACTGAGTAAATCTACTTAATATATGTGTGTTTGACATTGACACCATACAACTTGCGGGGAGACTGCATTTCATTACCCTTTATACTCTGGACGGAAAACCACCGCCCGAACCACTCCCGTGGTATGTCCCGTAAACGAGTCTTCATAAGTCACCAAAGCGAGCCTCGAAACACGCTTCGCAAAAAATTCTATTGATTACTCGACACACGCTCCAAAGCCTCGGCACTAAAAGTCCCATCACTAATTTACACTGAAATGAATGTTGGTTTTCTCAACTAACCCGCTGCTGACTTTGTTTTTTTGCCCAGTAATTTTTTATAAAGAACTCATAATTCTTAATTCAGATAATGTTCTTTAAACTGTTCTGTTATTAAAGGATTCATTCACATCAATCACTAAACAGTCAAAACCAACTCAGCTAAAACTCTTATCCTGTTAAATCTAACTTTGTTCTTGTCTGAGAAATAACAGGATTGTTTCTTTGGACAACTCACACACGCTTTTCATGCTCTGTATTTAAACGTGGAAAATAATCCAGCACATAAAGTCTGCATGACTGCATTTACTACTATAAAACCCTATTTGAAATAAAATGTATCCTGTTTCTATTTTCAACAAACATTTCAAAACTCGATCTGGTAATTTGAAGAGGACTGAGTACATGGCTTTGTTCAACCAGAGCAGTGTGAACATAAAAAAATCCAAACTAAAAGCACCAAATACACAAAACTTTTAATAAACAATATATTATATAATCAAACTTTGGGCAAACTTTTTTTTTCCAATTATAACGAACATCACAACAAAGATCAGTCCGAACGGCAGTAGGAATAAAATGTTGGTTACAGTGGTCTAAAATCCTCACAGTTGTGTTATTAGTGCTCCAAACGGCTAGAGGACAACATGCATATATTAGCAGCACTCCAGCTTTAACAGTTCAGTCCGGAATTTTATATCTAAATGAATCTTTACAGCGAGGCTTCACACTTATGGTATACGTTTAGTTTACAGTTTAAAAAACCCTATATTTTAGCAGCACTGACCTGAAGAGTGCAGCATGAAGTCGGAGGACATGTTTGAACTGCATTCAGGAACATGGGACATATTTTAAAGACATCTCTAAACTGGAACCGTGTTAAAACCTTCATGTAAACATTCATACAAAAGTCTTTCATTTTAATAAAAATAATCTGACTTCTACATTTTCAGTCAGAGTGAATTCTGGCTGTAACGGTGTAGTGTAACATCTCCGTTGTGGTGGCCAGTCACCAGCACATCTGGCCCCCCCCAGCGAGCCAGCTGCCAACCTTCGCTCTCGGGAGCCCACACCATCCTCGGGTCCGTTGGACGGCCAAGCTCCCACACGCACACACAGCCACTCTGACTGACACCAACCACACTGGAGCGGTCAACATCAGCTTCACACAGTCTGCAGACAACACACAGGAGGATCAGAATGTTAGTTACGCGTTTGTATGATCTGTCTACACAGACACACTCCTCACATCCGTCGTCTCACCTGCCTGACCACGCTGTGGGTGGAAACAGTTTGCTAGCCAGGACAGATTTACCACTCAGAGGGTTAACAGCAACCATGGAGAAGAAGGCAGTCTCCTTCTTTTCCACTTCTTTGTCCTCCTCTGAAAACATTTGATCTTTTGCTTTGACCTCTTTTTCTGCTTCCTCCGGGGAGCTGAGCAACTGATGCTGCAGCAGCACAAATAACACTCCCTGCGCACAACACACACACACACAGTTAGTGAGACAGTTACAGAGGCACAGACACTTTTTAAAATAGATCAGGCAGTAATCTAAGATGCACAAGCAGGGAGATTTACACAGTAGGAGTATCCTCTGAGACAGGCTGTGTGTGATAAGTCACTTCTAAAAATGACTCTCTGCAGCAGCTGTCCAGTCTTCACATTCCTGTAACAAACAGACAATGCATTTACTACCTTTCTCACAGCAGTGAGTACATATATATATACTATGGAAAGCAGAGATATTATTATATTTAAAACACTCAATTGAGTTTTGTCAGTTGAGCTGTTCTGGCGTTATCTATGCCGGCTAACGAGGAACTGAGTCATCAATAATGAAACGTGTTTTACTTTACTGCATTAGACTGTTAAAATGTCTCCTCCAATGACAGAAGTCAAAAGGATCTTTATTGGAATCAAATAAGGATCAAGGGATTAAGACTTTAGAAGCTAAAGATTACTTGCATTGACACGTTGAACATTTGTAATCATTTGACTTCTAATCTAAGGTCAGGTAGAGAGGATACTGCTCATTAACCCCTGATCAGATTAGGTGTAATTAGATAAAAGTGGCTGACTCTGGGCTGCAGACTATGCCAGCACGTATTAGCCAAAGACACTGACGTGTAAACAAACATGTACAGACAAGCAAACAAACAAAAACATGGTTTTTCCCCTGAAATGCAGGTCTCTGCTAAAATACTAGATGTTTCTCTACTGTGTTTCTTTACTGACTTAACCAGTTCACTTTGTCACCACCACCTCTCTCACTTCCTAATCCTCAGTACCGTTTCAAGCCCACTGTATACAAGGAGAAACAGAGCTACCACAGCAACTCTCAAAATAGAACTGACCAGGTTCAACATTTGAAGCGAGGAACCTTTTTCTGTGAAGCAACCATCAGCACTGCAATGACTCAGATCTACCCAAGCTCTGCTCACCAGACAAAGAGTTGTCCACACTCGTCTGTGCCAATCAGAGCGTCAGAAAGTCCATCCACCGTAGCGAGGGCCCCGATACAAACCCCGGGAGACACAAGACGCTGAGAGGTTGGTGTGCTGGCAGACAGATGTGACAATAAGACACATGTGCACCAGAATAAATTGTAAAACGGGGAAAATATGGCACCAGTGACGTGTTACCTGCTGTTTTCTGACAAGTGAAACACCTGCAGAGTGGAACCTGTCGCTGAGTGGGAGGAGGTAACCACTCTGGACTTGGTCAAGCCTACAACAGCCTGGACTACACCCTCATACAGCAACACCTGATCGAAGCTAGAGCAAGACAGCATCCTGTGCACATGGACAAGACACACAAATAATTTAGCCTTAGTTCTGAACAAAGATCAGCGAACATTAGAAACTATAAATGAAATAGTATAAGTAAAAAATACTCTGATCTGATCATATTCACCTCACTTCCCTGATTTCAAGCTGACCCAGGGTCACGCACATCAGCTCAGCAGCATCCGGGACAGAAAACACACTGATCACTGGCTGTAAGAATGAAAGAAAGAACACAAATCATCAGGCTTCAAAGCTCACATGCAGTTTAATGAACAGCTGTTTTCCCACTGAGGATCAATAAAAATCAAAACTAACATGTTTATGTTGTAGCTGTTCACTGTCTTACATGTCACTTCACACACTTCTGCCATCTACTGTCTATAAGCAGAATAGCAAAATACCAAAGCCAGACTTTAAGGAACATTTCAAATGTAACATGAAACTCAAAGTTTGTGTTTGTTGTTTGTTTAACAAACACTCACCTCATCGAACGTCCAGGTGTGTATTAGGCTCCAATCCGATGATGAAATGCGACTCCACAGGCACACAGCCCATTTGCCTGCTGCTGCTACACACACACCTCCTGAACAAGCAGGCAGACAGCATGCGTCCACCAGACAGCTTCCTGCTGGAGCCTGAGTACACCCACAAACACATCAACTCAAAATGCATAGGTACAGATACGCACACATTTACTAAGTGTTGACGTCAATTCACACCCAAGAATGAATTCTTTGTTGCAGAAATGTCTCACCTTCAAAGTGTGCGTGCCACTCAACATATGTTCCTTTGCAGTGTCTTGTATTGCTCGGCTCACCAGTCCATCTGAGCCCTGCGACAGGATCTTACATGGAGTTGGGCTGGGAGAAGGTTCAATCCTGTGACACTGATCTAAAGAGGATGGCGTCTGACTGGAGGGGGGGGCATGAGACAGGCTAGAAGGGAGGGAAGTGATGGATGGACAGGGTGAGACAACTGGTGGGGAGAGAGCCTGAATGCACGGGCTATTAGGAGAAGGCGAGGTGAGAGAAGGGGCAGAGGGGGATGAGGTCAGAGGGAAGACAGGGCGGGGGGTTGCTCCTAGAGAGGGCAGCGTTGGGCTGGACAGGTGAGCAGAGGAGGGCGGGTGTGGGGTAATGAACGGACAGGGTGCTGAAGCTAGAGGAGGACTCAGCAGCAGCTGAGAGTGGACGCCGTGATTCTCCCCTGATTTGTCTCCGATAAGACCTGAGGTGAGTTCACAACGTGTCTCTGAATCTACGCCGGATCTTACATTCAGACGCTTCACAGCAGAGTCTCCTGGAGCTTCAGAGTCATCACACATCTCTACAGCCTTTAAATTCTTTGTGATAGTTTTGTGTTCTGTTGTGTGGTTTTTAGACCTCTGGTCTGGTCTGGTGGCCAAAGGACAAACCACATCAGTACAATCCTTTTGTTTCTCTGAAGCAGGTTGTATTATTTCAGGTCCACTGACATTCACCGTGTTTGCAGGTCTATCTGTCACACTAGTTGAGACACTACTGTTTGAAGTCACAGTTTCATGCTGTCTACTGCTGGCACAGTGGGTGTGCTGCTCTCCTGGCGCATCTGTCGTGTCTGGCTGGTGAGACGCCACTTCAGCCACAGACTCATTTGCAACTTCACTGAAACAATGTGAATCTTTAATTGTGGGTGTGAGACTGAATGGTAGAGGAAGTGGCGTCAGTGTGTCACAAAAGCGGCGTATGCTGTTACGTGTGTTGTATGGTGATGCGAAACTTTCTACTTCTGATTCCATAGCGACATGGCGAAGTTTGTGTAGCTTGAGGGAGGCAAACTGGTCATCAGGGAGATGGAAATCCTGCTGGATGTTGATGTTCATCAGGTTGCTGACCAGCGAGCCAAGGGACTGAAAATGAAGAGGACTGAGACCGGCTTTGGCAGTAGGAGAGGATGGCAAGAGAGGAGACCGCCAGCTTGTTGTGCCTGTTGAACAGATAGTGACGATGTGACATGACGCAGAGGGCACCTGAGCATATTGAGGCTAAGAACAACAAAGACTTTATCCTGTACATTCGCAAAAGATGGCATTAATCTGCTAGCTTATGTGACTCACCAGCTAAAACACATTTTATCTATTAAAAATAGTGTTCCGTTTTTTTTTCCTAAACAGTTTTATCGAAATGTTGATTTAAAATTATGGTCATTTTGTATTTTTTAGCATGTGGTACTGCTGAGCTGTATTGAATTAGAGTGACATTTTGTTTATTTGTATTGTAAATCTTTAGACCTACCTTGTCTCATCTGTGTGCATCTGTTATTCTCAACAGTGCTCTTCAGAAAGATGGGATAGACCTTCTCCAGGTGGCCAGATGCAGGGTTGGGCTGAGCTTCATTATTACCAGAGGTAGGTTGGGAAGATGTGCTGTGGTTGGATGCAGGCAGTGGGTCATGTGACACTGGAACAGCTTCTTGTGAAGTGAGACAGCATGTTGGTCCATTAGCAGAATAAAGAGGCAAGTAAGGAGAGACTGGGGTGCTCGTGGGCTGAGGACTGTCTGGAATTTGTCCAAGGCCTACGTGGTTGGTGCCTAAAGCTATAGATGCTCGTGGCGTCTGAGGTCGCCCTCTGCCTACACCTCTCTTTCTTTTCCTGCCTCTCCCTGAACGAGAAGCGCAAACTGTTGGTGAAAAAGCAGTTCTATTGGTTTGACTATCAGAGATTGGATTTGAAATCCTATTGGAGCTTTGACAGCTGCTGGTGAGCTCAGCAGAGACATCAGCAGCTTGAACATGAGACGCTCCAGGAGGTTCTGCAGATGCTGTTACCAGAGAGGACAAATCTGTCCGAGACCGCTGATCTGATCGCTCATTGGTCTGTTTGTTCCTGTATAAACCTCTGCTGTGGCCGCGGCCACGGCTCCTGTGTTGTCCCATGCTGAGCTGGGAAAGAATAACTGCCTGCATGTCAGGCTGGCTCTGTGAAAATGTCATATGTCTTGTGGTTCGCACATAGTATTCCACTGGGAAAAGAAGTCCCTCCACTAAAGTACAGGAGTCTAGCAGACCAACACTCTTCCCATTTCTTTCCACTCCACTCCTTTCTTCTTCTATTTTAACGAGGCTAACATGCCTTTTTCCTCTTTGCATTTTCTCTGCTTCATTTTGTTCAGTGTCTTTTTTATCCTTCTCTTCACAAAGCTTTGCTTTGTTCTCTCCTCCACAATTCTTACCATCCTTTCCTGCGTCTGTCGCTTTTATTCTTCCATTCTGTGTGCAATCCTTTACCCTTTCTTCAGTATGTACAGCAGTGTTGAGAGGCAAAGAGGCTGACAACTCACTCTCTTTTTCTGTTTGTTCTTCATATTCATGAATCTCCTTTTTCTCAATATCTCCCGTTTCTCTGTTTGAATGTGTGTTCCAGTGTGGAAGCAACAGAGAGGGAGACTCTGACTCTGAAGCAGAAAATTGTCCATTAACAACCTCTTTTTCTTCTGATTTGATTTCCTCCTCATCTTCTTCTATGCCAGTGGTTTTTATTCCTTCACTTTGCTCCTCTCCGTCTTCGCTATTGTCAGTCATCTTCTCAGATTCAGCACTTCTCCTTTGCCAGCGCAGACGGCTGCGTCGAGACCTGAGGCGCATGACAGAACTAGGTCTGTGACCTCTAGCTATGTCATGGCTGGCATCTGGGGTTTGTGGACAGGCAGCATCAGAGGTGAGCAGAAACCCGGTCACCTGGCTCCTTTTGGGGCTATCAGCATCTGATAGACCTGGTAAAATTACACAAAAAATGTGCACTGTAACAACAAGAAAAACTGTCTAGATCTCAGTATATAGACTATAAAATAGTCATCATCAATCTTGCATATGAATGACTTACACACTTTTATAATACTACATGTTTGTGCAGTAGTATGAAAGTAGTACTATAGAAAAAGTAAATCAGTTTTTGGTAACAATTTTAGATAACATACATTCCTACCTGATTACCACAGCAGGTATGTATTTTGGAAGAGATTAACAGTCACAACATTGAACATTGCAGACAGACTCACCTTTAGTGCGTCCCTGGCACTGAGGTACATCTGGGCCTGTACCATTGTTAGTCTTTAAGGACTGTGGACTTCGACAGGGCTTAGATGTTATCTCTGGGTCTCTCTGGCCCTTGTGGTTGTGCTGAGTGATCTTGCTCCTTGCATGTCTCCGTACTGCATCTAAATGCTCAGCATGCTGTAAACAAAGAAACGTGTATGAATCAAGTAGTTTTTATATTCAGTTTTCAAAAGCCAAATCTGTCGTACCTTTAGTCTCTGCGCTGTTCTGAGATACTCTCTTTGCAGTGATGCCAACTTCCTACGAAGCTGAAAATATTCATATGTGAGAAGACATAGAGCTTAGTTCATGGTAACACTTAATGAGTTTGAACTGTGTGTCTTTCAATTTTCTGCAACTTTAAGTTTAAAGAAGGCAACATATTACCAACACATAGATAACGGTGAATTATAATAACTTAAAATAACCTTTATAGAAGGGTAGCAATAAATGTACAAATTACCCAGCTGAACACGTAAATAAAATACCTAATAATGAATTACCTTCTCCTTGTCATCACAGTACAGCGTAGACTTTAGGTGCTCTTCACAGTGCAGGACATCTTTCCTATTGTCATCCATCCCACTGATGGATGGATCAGTGGCTCTGACACGCAGCACTGCAGTATATGAAAGCAGATCTAATAAGACACGACTTTAACGCTAGTATATTCGGGATTAATTCGTATCCTCTAAAATCAAGCCAGTTACGCTAGCGCTAGCTGTTAGCTAAAGTGCTAACGACACACTTCAAAAGTTAAACAAGTTAGCTAAATGTAGAAAGCGAGACATTCCATAATATTAGGATAAAAAACTAACGTTAATGTTGTCTGTAAGTAAATACCATCACTATTTTGAAATGACAATGGCACAGTTCACATTCAAGTTTAAAATACAGTTACCTTAAACTCACTAGTCTGTCAATGATGTTGTTTTGATGTTCGATTGTGCAGGTATCGATTTGGTTTTAATTTCCCGCGACTCCTCAAACAGGCTCGAGCAGTAGAACTCCGATGACTCGCTCCGTCGCAGGAAACAGGTAAATTACTATTTTTTACTTATTGAAATACTTGAAAGCTTAGTTTTTATATCACTACAAAATCTTACAACACTCTTAAAGTACTTTGGTCGTCGGAAACGTGCGTGTTTTATAATGTAAATAAGTGTATTTATTATAACACATATTTAACTGTTGACTATTTAACGCTACTTTAAAATTCAGAGATACCGTTAGCTACATATAACAAGTTAAGGTTAATTTGAGTATTTTTTCGCTTGAATTAACCGATACAATATGAAATGTTCTTATAAACTACGGTATATATTAATATACATTATATATTGCATCACACTAGCGTACTATGTGCACCTTCAAGGTCTTACAAATAACTGCATTTATACTATGTCGCTAACTTAATTTACAGCATATTTTTTTAGGTTCTAAGTGACACTTAATACACTAGGTAGAAAAGCACAATGTAAGAGGTATTAACACATTTTAGATCTACCATCTTTTCACAACACCATTTTTAAAAAGGTAAACTGTCTGGACATCTACAGAAACATATATTTTTAACCCAATAAATGTATTCATAATAATAGTTTAATCAGAAATATGCTTAAGTAATTAAATCTTTAAATAATATGAATCCTATATGTTACAGGTTTGACACAAGTGGAAATTTTTTTCACAAATCTACATTTCATGTTGAATATAATTATAATTTTAATTTTAAAACACATTTTGTGTGTATGATAAAATTTTTTCATTTGAATACCCTTGATCATATAAAAATAATAGACTGTAGCTATTTTTAGTTAGAAAGCTTATAGCTTACATTCATGAAACCTTTATTAAGAATTAACTTCAGTAAGAAATCTTAGCGATGCTATTAGGTAAGACTTATTTCTACGCAAAGAAAAAGGAAGGAAGATTGTATGTATGTACTTACAAAATCATAATGCTATATGAATGAATGCTATGTATTATAACATTGTGGAAACCCCCAGTAGCTCTACCATATCTCCGAAGAGGTATCAGTGACAATTTCTTTCACAAAATAGTCACTCCAACTTTACTTTTCACCCGTCGACTGGACTACTGCAACTACTTGTATTATGGCCTGGACCAGTGGTTATTATATCGACTCCAACTGCTTGCCTCTCTCCATTGGCTTCCTGTTACATACAGGATCCAATTTAAAATCCTGCGCTTTGTGTTGTTTCCTTCATATTTTTCTATGCATGCTCCAGCTTGAACCATGAGATCCAACACTCAGCTCTTTTTAACCACTCCAAGAACAATGTTAAAAACCCGAGGGGACAGAGCATTTGCTGTGGCAGGCCCCAGACTTTGGAACAGGCACAAACTATGGAGCTTTTTAAATTGTTACTAAAAAACACACTTTTATGGACTGGCTTTATGGCACAGGTTGACCTGGATGTTTTTCATTTTTTCCTTAACTGTTTTATTTTTTATTAATTATTTCATTTTTCTCTTAACTAGTTTTATGAAATTTTCCTGTATTTATACTGTTTGGATTGTGTGGCTTAATATTATTCATTGTCTGCTTGTATAGAACTTCGGGCAACACAAACTGTTGTAAATGTGCTATATAAATAAATTTTACCTTAATATATTTTTATTTGCTCTGCATATGTATCTTCACAGTTACAGATTATCACTTTATACATATACAATATACAGTTCTACTATTATATTGACAGATTTACATATGTACATTGATGCTAGTGCATAGACTACAAATTAAAGTGTAGACCTATCTCTCTGAATTAAATGGAGCTGAAAACATTCTGAAATGTCAAGTACTGTGTGGGACTCATACAGATCAGGCTGCATGCTGTCTCTTAAGTGCAAAGCCCAACTGGTAGTGTGGGTAGCCTATAACACATTTTAAAATGCACCTCAAGGACACAGTTGTGATATCTACACCTTCATGAGGTAAAGAGTTTGGGTGGCTCAGTAGATAGAACAGCTGGCACTAGTCTACAAATCCCAAGGGCGGTGGTTCACTTCCAGGACAAGACACTAACGCCTTGGTGCCTAAATGGAGCTGCCTTTCCCCAAGTGGATAAATAAAGTATTCATTTTTTACAGAACATATGTGCAGCACAAAATATGGCCCAATATAAGTCTCTATTCACTGTTATTCAGTTTTTTCAAACATGAACATGGACAGGTCATACTGTGGCTTTTGTCTATAGTTTTGCAGCAATAATGTCAACTAAATGTTATTGATAACTGTATCAGCATGTTGACCTGCAGCAGGAATTTTAGCCAATTTACAGAACAGCTTTAGCAGCTGCCCCTGGACTCAGGACTTTGACGCCGCAATTCCTTGACATTACATTTCCTTCTGCTTTTCCTGTTCTGTGGTAGAACAACTTATGCGTTCAGGCTCATTGTCTTATATCGTAGGTCAATTTAGCACGTTATCTTTATTCCTTACTTTATTCTATACTTTGCGTGTATTCACTAACATACAAAACAATTTTCTACTTTGGAGAAACTGAGTGGTTCTTCAGATATCCAAAGCTCAGGAACTTCATAGCAATTACGGCGTAGTGCAGCACAGGGCCCAGGTTGAAGAGCATGTGGTAGAAGAAATTGACGGACAGGTCTCCAGTTTTATCAGCATATTTTAGTGCCACAATTGGTGCATACAAAGAGTTGGTGAGATTCCGGAAACTCGGCCTGCTTGTTTCCATCACTTTCTTGATACACTGCAGAAAGTGGGTGGAAGGACAGAAGTGACACAAGACTTGTCAGAATTAGCAGATGAATCACCAGTGCAGATAAATAGTCTGATAATCGTCTGAATAGGCTGATTTACAGACAGCTTAATAACTCACTTTAGAAATTTCATCAGGTGTTTGTCCCACTGCTGGAAAAATGTTAATAGCAGAAGGAAGGTAGAGATCCTTGAAGTAATGCACAGTTTCAGGATCAGCTCCCGGACATTCTCTTTCCTTCACTTCTTGAATCATCTTTTTTTCAAAGTCTGTGCGCACCGGGCCTGGCTCAATCAATGACAGTCTAAGGAGAGACACACACACACACACACACAGTCAGAACTACGAAAGAAATTAGGTAACACAGGCTCAAGGCGTGTTGTTAAATAAAATGATTGCATGCTATTTATTTATAATGATGGGAGTAACATCAGTGATACTAACTTGACATTAAACATCATGAGCTGCACAGCCAAACTCTCACAGAAGCCCTCAATGGCAAACTTGGAAGCAGCATACACATCATGAAATCCCACACCTGCAAAGACAAAACATCTATTTACATTCCACTTCCAGGCTGTAAATGAAGACATGGACTAGTGTATTAGTCTTCCTTCCTCTCAATTCGGTCCTCCATTCGTCCATCACCCACTCAGCCATCCGTCACACTGAAGCAGACCAACCTGTCATTTAACCCTGTATCATTTAACGCCCCACCCGCCTCCTCGTTTTTCACTCCTCCCCTCACAACACTGTCTCTGCTCACTTTGCACTCCCAACACACTGCTGATCACGATGATGTGTCCTGCTCTCCTTTTCTTCATATCAGGCATCACCTCCTTTATCACGCGGATTACACCAAAAAGATTGGTCTCAAACACTGTCTTCATCTCTTCAAGGGTGATACTTTCAACAGGACCCACAATGCCGATACCTGCGTTATTTACTTTTTCAGAAGAGAAGGGAACCAAGAAGTGAAGAAAGAAATCATTTAATCAAGTCAATTGTAGACATTCATAAAAAGCATACAGCATATTATAGGTGCATTCACATACTAAGGATATCCACATGTCGATCTTTGACACTGCTAATGCACTGTCTGACGGACTCGTCGCTGCAGACATCCAGTACAGCCAGAGAAAGTGTTTTTCCATATGCATCCCCGGCAGCTTCCACCAGCTTGTCTTTCCGATTCAGATCGCGCATAGTGGCTATGACTGTGGACAGATGGACAGATTTTTTATGAGACCTTTAACATTTATGTACTGGATTGTCTTCAACTAAAAAAGCACCTCAGTCCCATCTGATTTGAAAGTGGGCCACACACAAACTTGTTCTTTTCTTCTGCATTGTAACAAAATCTTGTTGAAGAAAGGCCAATATTAAGGGTTCATCAGTGGTCAGACAAGAATAATGAATAGACCACTTTATTTATGACTTCATTTCCAAACCAATGCACTCAAATGCATAATTACATGTTAATGAAATCAAATTATTAGTTGAATCACCTGCATTGTTCTTCTTTGTCTATTTAATAACGGCACCATCACAAAGGTCAAAAACAAAATAAGTCACAGGAGAACCTTTAAAACAATTCTACTTGTAAAAAATAAAATAAAGAAAATATTACATTTCGCTCCATTCAGTACAACATGCTCAGTATATATATTTTTGTAAGCATCAGATTAATACAGGAAATAAGTTAAAATATGGAAAATATGTTTTTATTTTTATGATGTTTGTCCTAAGAGAAATTGATGAATCGGAGGTCATCCTTGAGACATAAGACAGTTATTTAAGAATATATGAACTAGGAGAGATATACATTCATTTTCTACTCTGGAGAAGATAATTACCAATATGAGAGTTACTATGGAGAAAATCTATGTCTATATAATTACTATATTACTGTCAATCCATTAGATACCATTCGGTATATTAATCTAATTTACTCCCGAGCACCAATGACATCACAGCTCCCATATTTGATGCACCAGGACACTGGTTGTATATAAGCAGGGGATTAAAATTTTAAACCTTTCACTTTTGAAACTAAAAAGGTGAAGTGCAATTTTGGTTTCACATAGTCCTTATAACTGTCCGTGAGGAATACTGTAAATGAGAGCTCTTTTCTAATCTCCTGACCTGTGGTCCTTGACCTTTTCTATGTCTTGTAAACAACTGTGTTGTCCTCTGAAGATGTTTTCCTAGAGTGGAAGTTAGGTCTTGTCTCTAAATCACACTATTGTGGTGACATTCAAACCTCAGTATATCTACTGCTACCATATCCCACGATCCTAACTTGGACAATTTTGAAGTGTTTGTGTAATCCTGTCCTGCATAGAGTTCTAACATTTTCCATTCACTTTGTGTAAGTCAGTTCAGATTCCAGCAAATAGTGATTAATGCATTGTCATCCGATGCGGAGGTCCATGATCCTCAGTGGAGTAACTGTCCTGACTTTAAGGATCTTCTCACTTTTGCTGATGTTGACTTTTGAGGTTTTAAGTGAAATGTCTCATAGAGTACTAAATAAATTGCCATCAAACTGAATCCTGACTGCAATGTTTCGAGCCCATTTCAGCTTTCAGACACACTTTCTTGTTGCTAATAACTTGTGGCTTTCTGGTGGCATTAATCTTTTTTCAATCTTGGGTTTTGTCATGCTGTTGTGAGCAGTTGTTGCTGTGAGCTTCATGTGTAAATTTGTGAATGGGTGTAACACTCCCTCTATACGTGCAACTCTCGTGGGAGACGTATAGGCGTGTGATTAGGCAGCGTGCCCAGGTGAACAAGGTCACAAAAAGGTAATATCTGCCGTGTCAAGCTAAGTTCACTGGCTCAAGCTGCATATAGGCTCAGAGGAGAACACACAACGAATGTACAAACACACTGATTAATGTTAAACAGACACCAGAATCATGATACTGTAGCTGTGCACAGCATGGTAGACAAAATGTTTAGTTTTTTCCATCCTGAATGATTTTGTCTTTGTGTACAACTGCTGTTTTAGGGGAGAAAGGAGTAAAGGTCAAGAAGAATATGAAGAGAGTGCAATAAAAATGCAAATTAAGGAATGGTTGGTGAAAATGCAGGAAGTACATACAAATGTACTGCATTCACATACAGTAAATTCTTCTGCTGACTCGAAAGATGAGCAGTTTTTTTCCTGAGTACAATTTCTGAGTAACTGAAAGAACACAAAAGTAAAAAACTAGCTTGCATAACCCAAACTTAGACTCTCTACTCATATACTGTGCAGTTACAATAACCAGTTTACATCTCAGCATTAGCTTCCTGTTGTGGTCTCACGCCACTGTCCTCTTCCAGGAATTATCTTTGCCAGCCTGTCATCCACAAAGGGGCTTAACAAGCCGGGCGATAATTAGCCTAGTCAAGGCTTATTAAGCTATTGTCTGATGACTTAAGAGTAACATTGGGTTAAGTTCGGCTCAGAGACGTAACTCTGTGTAACTGTGTGTAACTGTGTGTAATGCTTTAACGGGGGAGCTTATCCTTCATGTGGAAACCATATTTCATTTTTTGCACACACAACATCCAGCAATAAAAGGGCCATCCAGTGCTCAATCTAGCGCTACAGATTAAAACTTTAACCTAAACACTTTTTTCTCCTTTTCTTTTCACCAATTTCTAAATGCAAGATCTATTGTTTTGCATACATTTCCATATGGGATGAAAATCATTTAGAAAGTGCTTGAGTGCTTGATTGTTTTGTTACACTAGAATAAATTAATTCAGTAATACAGGGATCGTTTTACTTGATACATAATTTTAATATGTAATGAACTGAGACACAAAAACGCAACATATTTTACACCAAAAAGTCACCTTTTTATGTAAAAAAATAAAAAAATGAACTGCTTTGGAGGTGGATTTGATATTGGTTTAAACAGATGGGTTGTTGGAGGACGCTTTTAGAGGAATCTGCATAGGCATAATTTCTGTCTGGCAAAACTTTGTCTGGTTTCCTGGCACACTGTCTGTCATAAATTGTAGTAGTTGAATTGTAGTGCCCAGTGTCACATTTGAAATATCCTGTCTGTATGTTTGCTGGTTGTCCAGGACAGTTTAATATTTATTCTGAAAATCACAAAAAACAAAACTGTAAAATGAAAAGTATGCTAAACCAGTATCCCTAAATGGTTTAAAGTGACTGGATCCCTGAACATATGGTGTTTCTTGTAGGGTTCAGTAGGGAACACATCATTGTCTCCATCCATTGGTTTGTTCTAGTTGGATTTCTAGGGTCACACAGTTGTGTTATTGTTTTGAATTGTTATGTCCAAACTGGTTCTTCATTTGTTGTTATGTGACTGCTGTAAATAGTGTTTCAGTCAACATTATAAAGAAATCTTTGCTGTATATTTGGATGCACAAACTGTGACAATAGCTTTAATCTTCATCATCATGTGGGCCATGTAAGACTCTTATGTACAGTCATGCATTGATGTAAGGAGCTTATGTGTAAACGGCGTGGAATAAGTGATTGTGACAGTATGCTCACATTGGCTTTAACAAAGTGTCCAGAACTCCATGAAGATAAAGTTACTGAGTAGTTGTAGTTGTTGCATAATTCTAATCAATATTTTTTATGCTGTGGCAACACAACTGTAGCATATTTACACTATGCAACTAAAACAAAACAACTAGAAACAACCAAAATAAAAGTCCAACTAAATATTAACTCTCTCTCTCTAACATACACACAGGGCACCTACCGCGATAGCGCCTCTTCTCATCCTTGGCCAGCATCACAGCCAAACTCAGACCGATACCGGAAGAGCAGCCAGTTATCAACACCACTTTCTTTTTGGATTTTACCATGGCTCCAGATGTGCTGCTTCTCTGTTGGAGAACTGAGAAACTAATGATCGCAGGAGGTGCGGTGATGGGAGAACCAAGGTAAGAGGATAAGAGAGACAGTCACATGGACAGAGTGCACAGCGACAACGCCCCAAGACAGAGATAAACTAACAGGTTGGTGCTGTGGGCTCTAGATTTTTAGGAATAAAAAAATAAATAAAAGCAAATACATAACTGTATATCTGTATCATCTTAAAGCATATCAAAAGTCTAAGAGTCTATACATAAGAAACTTTCTGTGTAAAGAGATTTGGCACCACCCAATGGTCACTATCCTCGTAGTTCCCTTCAGTGTTATGAATAGAATGTTTTTTAGGTTTTTTCCAAACAAATATCTGGTCAGATTTTTGTGAGAGCCGAGATTATGACAGATGAAGCAAATGCTTCACTCACACACACACAGAGAATAGCTGCCAGTCATACATTTAACACAGCCTACTTAAATCTTGAGGAAATATGCCTGGAATCTACTTTCTTCTTCCAAAACATAGAGTCAGACTGTACCCTATGTGTGCCTGTATGCAATTAACTTCTGTTACCAAAACAGTACTATCATCAAAGCATTGTCTTCCTGGTTTTGCAGCACATTTACATATTATTTTAGAAATATTCACAAAAACACAATTTGTGGCTCAGTTTGCAGACCGGAAAACATTTCTTTTTTTCCCCTCAGTAGTGTCTATGTGTGTATTTTTAGACGGTACTGCTGCCAAGATACCAACAAGCTTCACCAAGAACAGCTGTTTCCTCTAAATAGTCATTTAATAGATATGATGCATTAAATCTTTGAACTAGTTCTCTGCTTTATGTGCACACTTCATGTATCCATTGTCCATAAACAGAAAATCAGCTCCTGCACTACTGCCACTCTGAACCGTGGTTAGGATGATGGATGGGTGTATGGATTTTTTTTGGTCCAAGTGATAAGTTAGTACCTGAAACATAAAAGAATTGTTTAAAAAAGGTCTACAAATATCTTGTCCTAAACAATACACACTAATGTGAAAGAGGTTGAAACAGGACAGGGGATACCCGAGGGTCACATAGGTCTTTGTGTACAAGTGCAGAACTCAAGATTGTTTCTGTCTTATTCAACAAAAAACTTCTCCTAAATCTCCTAAAACGTTTCATCTGCCTTCCTGTGAGCTGCTGGCTGCCTCCGACTGTTAAAGTGAAATGGAAGTACAGTACATACAGTACATGAAGGTTTTTATTGTGTCTATAGGAAGATTATGACATGTGTTTGAAGAGAGAGTAGGGTGGGCAAAGACAGACAGGCATTGGAATTTGGAATCTGCTGCAGCATATTTTTATTAGTTGGGCAGCACCACTGTCCTGTCCTAGCATGCTCTCTGTGTATATGTGTGTGGGCGCGCGCGTGTGCGCGCTCATGTGTGTCAGCCCCAGAGAGATAGAGTGTATGAAATGTGGTACAAGCCTTCATTGTTCATGTTGGATGTTTTGTGTTAGGCGCTATAGAGAAATCGTTTGAAATGGAGCACATGTTCTCGGCCATGTGTGCGTGACTGCTGTTTAAATGCCGTACTGTACGTGCGTGCGTGCGTGCAAATACAACCACACGCGCCACTGACACAGATAGAGACGCCACATACAGTCACTAAAATCACCCTGACAATAATGATGTTGATAGCAACACGTAATTGGGTTTCTGCACAGCCCCACGAGCCTCGGGAAACGCCGGTGAGGGAGGGGTCACCTCAAAGAGAAGAGGAGGAGAGGGGAGGGTGAAGGGGAGGGAAAGTGAGGAAAGTTCTCTGTGGGTAAAGGAGGACAGACCATCCGAGATTAAGATTTTTTTCCCTATGGTCTCCACTCTCCATCCGTCCATCCCGAAGAAAATCAGCAGAGGTTGGAGTGCACGTGCTGCTGAATATCACCTTATCATCAATTAAACCACACTGTCCGCGTGCGCGCTCTTAATTACCAGCTGGTTTCGTGCGCGCTGGGACGCACGGGCGTGGGACCGTTCCTGCTTTTTTCTTGCGTGCAGAGCCGAAGTTCTCCTTGACTGCAGGTGTCCCGCGGAGCGCAGGAGCCACGAGGGAAATATTGGCCGATCTATCAATAGCCTCAAATGCAACATGATGGATCGATGGAGTCCAGAGTGTCTCTCAAGGCTGCTGCTGTTGCTGCTCGTCACGGTGCTTTCTACCTCAGGCGCAGGTAGGTCACATATGCGGTGTTGTTTATTTGTTTATCTTTGTGCCAATTACTTAGTTCTGTATAATTGAACTTCTTAATTATATTTTAGTCGCAGTTAAACGTTTACTTGTTACTCCAACCCTCCCCTGTGTCACATCAGTCACCACCTGCCCCTTCAGGCAACTGTAAACGTCATCGTTAATCCCTCATTAGCCTAATTTAATAATTTGCAGCAAACATTTGTTGTACACATGACTGTGTCAGGTCATTTTTTATATGTGAACTTCTAAAGGATGGGTCAGTTGCTCTAAATCCTGCATGGTAGCAATGTTCTACCTTACCTAAAGACAACGCTGCTTTGCTCCCAGTTATCACAGGAGATTTTGTCCTGCCCCATTGTGCAGCCCTAAAGCATGTTGAACTGAACTGCCCTGTTCTGGGCTCCTTAAGCCCACTGCACATTTGCTAGACAGTGTGGAGGCATAGGCCTAATATGTCTAGACTTGTTCTGCCATACCTGTTGCATCAGTGCTCTGGTGCTGCAGCATACAGGATATTTAACTTTTGCAGCTGGGTAATGGGGAACATTCTGAGGTAAATTAAAGTGAGCTGGGGATGCCTGGTTACATACAGCACGCCCTGGAGCAGTCAGTATAAGCAGATGCAGCAGTGGCAGGGATGCACAGCTCATTGAGGCAGTTAAGGTTGGCATTTGTGAAAACTTTTGTGTAAATACTCCAAGTTATAACTCAGATCTTAGCACTGATATAGAACACATATTTTTTAGGTGACTTCCAACCTTACTTTGCAAAGATGTTGCTGAACCCATTTCCATCTTAAGCTTACATCCATCAGTTTAGAACACCAGAGAAAAATGTTCCTTATGCATCTGCATCATTTGTAGTTTTGTTCAGTATCAGAGTAATTCAGAGATAGTTGTCAGCGTGTCCAAGGGCAAACTGTAAACTGGAACTTGTGGTAGCAAACTTGACCTATGTAATTTTTCACAATGTGAACAACTGTTCAAAGGAACTAAAATTAGGACAATAACAACACATGTGAAATAGTGGGATTCAAGGCAAAATAATGATAAAACATTGGACACAGATAACACAGCTGCACACTAGGCACATGTGCTCTGTTGTGTGGTTCCTTTCACACATGCTGCTGAGAAATCAAAGTGAGTAATGTCTAGAAAAGAGTCGTGTGTTTAATAGAGCAGGAGTGAGAAATGAGAGTGAGGAGGCTTCCAGCAGGTGGTCACCATCTTTTTAGCAGCTGTTAGACCAGCTCACATGACTTTTAACCCCTCAGAAATACCTAATGATGACAACTAATATGAGAAAGAAACAATTATGGTCATAATGATAGATGGTTGTAGGCAGTCCCACATTAAGGTGACAGAAATCATCTGTGAGCTTCAAAGTTAATTCATTTCACAGAACATAAAGGAACTAATAAATAACAAATAAGTAAAAAACAAGAACATGTTTTATTGTTTAAAAGCCCAAGGCTAAACCACACACCTTCATCATAACTGCATCAGATTTGTTCCTTTTTTCGTTTAAAAGCTGTTTTCCCCACCAGCCTCGTTCGGGGACTACATCAAACATTCCCTGTGGAAGAGTAACTGAGCAGGTGACTTGGCAGAGACTAAACCATGTTTCCTCCACCTGCTCTGTATGAAAAAATACTAGGGAAGCTGAGAAATACTTTTAATATGTAAGCCAACATTAAGTGCCTTTGTACTTCCAGCCATTGCTTATAGTTGTTATTCTCATGTGTCTGTGATATATGTTTCTAAGGTTATCAGCTTCCTGTCCTCTCATCATAAAGTACTAACACACACACACGTACACACACACTCATACACATTCTGGGTTAAAACTGTGAAGGTCATTACTGAAGTGACTAATGTCTGCATCTTTGGGGTCACCTGGGGTCAAACTAGGCTCTGCTAGCACCTGGGGTCAGAGAGCACATTCTTGTAAATAGCACTTTATTTTTTATACTCTTTGTAAAGTAAAACACAGGTTTACAGACAATAAAAACACACACACACCCTCATGGGTCCACACAGTATACTGTTTTCTTCCGTTTTTCTCTTCTGCTCCAGGACAAACTCCTTTATAACACCTGTCATTACACTGTCTCCAAGTTATGTTTTTTCTTTAGATTTTTTTGCATACTGTCGAACATGGTCACACACCTGGCTGTCAGCAAGTTAGATGTAAATTATGATAATAGATATCTGAGTAATGTGGTCAAGTTAAAGTCAAACCTGTCTTGGTCTGGCCTTAGGTGATTGAGTTTCTCATGTGTACTCAGGTAGCTTTTAGCAGATCTGAGCTATTTATTGCTTTTGAAGTATTCTGAGTATTCTGTGCTTTAACACTGATTTAAACCTGGTTACCAGGAAAAAGTATATAAACGTGTTCATTTTACATCTTTCCTGTGACACAGGGAAAGTGTTGCATCTAATAGGATAGTGGCAAAGATGAAATAACAAACCCATTCTCCAGTGGAAATAAACACAATTTATGTCTTACTGTAGGTAATGAAAAAAAAGTCTCTGGCGGGAACATCTGTCTTGGTTCAAGATCTGTGCATAAAAAGTACATTAAAAAATACGTTGCTGTCTCCATAGGATGATTCATATTTAAATGATGCTCTACTGGCCACACCATACTTTTGTATGCCTTTTCTTATTTTTATGATAGGTCAAGAACATACTTATTAGCCCACTTTGGTGGCTTATGCTATCACATAAGCTACCAAACATACTCAAGCAAAATCTTTACTCATAAAAAAATGACTTGCTCTTTAATTTACTTTTCATGGACTGACTTGGTCTTCCACTGTTGATTTGGGCTGCACAGCTCGTACATACTTGCCTTAGTTCCTTCAGAGACATTACTTTTACTGACAAACCTCTACTGCTCCAGAACGTCCTGGTGCAGTAGGATTTCTTTGTGTCTCACTGTGTAAAATGCGGGTGAACCAAAAAATGGATGAGATGTTTGTGGAGATTTAGTTTGTCCGCAGAACATGCATTTCTGTTATATTTCAAGGCAATGCTAAATGTTAAATAATGGGATATATAATAACAACATAGTTTAACATGTGGAAAGGCTCAGTAGTTCCTATGCAGCCTGACCAACAGGTAGCAGTTTCTTGTGCAATGACATGTCCACGATTGCTTAACAACTTCCCACCTACAAAGACTATAAGTTGTCAATAGTGTCTTACTGAGCCTCTGTTCCTTGCTGGAGGGGGCAGTGAAACATTTTTGAAGATGTTAGTTATTGGACCATGAGTTGAGACACAGTCAAAGTCTGTTGAAATGTAGAGAGTTAGCAGATCTGTAGTGTAACCTTCTTCATGGGGTGGCAGGTAGCTCAGTGGGTAGAGCAGTCATCTACACTCAAGGGTGAGCGGTCCGATATCCCTGTCCTGCCATGCTATGTATTACAGTGTGTCCTGTTAAATTAAAGTTAGATTTGACCTTGTTTATAGCAAATACAATTGACTGATTAATTTCTCTGTTTAGTGTTTTCTCCAGTGGGAATATAATGATTGGAATCCGTTTCTGTACTGACTGTGTACAAAAGTTATGTCTGAGATGATTATTCACCTAGTAGTCCATGTAACGGACCAAACTGACTGGCACCAAGGTGCTTTTCCAGATTTAATACAGTGATCTGTAATCCATGGTAAAATATATTTAGTGTCAGTAACATGCACAAAATGGAGGACCCAAGAAAGTCTATCCAGGGCGGAACCTGCAGAGCGTCGGGCGGGCGGCCCGAGGGAGGCAGGCGTGGACCCTGCAGAGCGTCGGGCGG
>JAUMHF010000001.1:3894862-3917471 GCA_032359275.1 Microctenopoma steveboyesi
GTGGAGAGAGAGGGGAGTGGTTAAGGTGAGGGAGGAACAAAAGACACATGAGGGCTCGAAGAGACATGACACTGACATTTAGTTTTTAATGAAGATATTTAACTGAAGAGCTCAGCGATGTGAATGTGAATGAGTGTGATGGGTTCCTTAGCTTGTTTAGCATGAACTGTTTCATACTAACAACAAATTAAACATCATTAGATATTCTGTATTGTACTGTCAGGGTTTTGTTTTTAATGTTTAATCAGTTACTGAAAGAACAAACATTCAATTAAATTCAGATTTATTTATATAACGCCAACACATAAGTCATCTCAAGGCACTTTACAGTGTAAGGTTTATATAAATATTAATGGTATTAACTTTCTGTCCAATCAGAAAAATTCACTCTGACTCAGTGCAAACCTAGACTTGAGACAGGATGCCAAGCGTTAATCTGTAAATTCATTACGGTTCAATTTGTTGCACATAGAAACTTCTATTACATCAACACCTCAGTGTTTTGTTAATAACGCTTCAGTGTGAAGATGCTGCTTGTATCATGTTTTGCTGAACAGAAAAATGTTTCAAATAGCAGATACATGAAATGCTGATGCTCATCATTTGTGTCATTTTATCGCACTCTCTGCAGGCTGGTGTAGGTTTGTGTGCTACAGCTGGTTTTTATGTTGGAAAATAGACTTTCTTTGTTCTCTGAGACACGTATGATGCAACATCCAACAATAATGGAGCGCAGTGCCACATAAAGCAAAGTGTGGCTTTCTTGTAAAGGACAGCCCTGCGATGACAAATATTGATGCAGTGTTTGATCTGTGGTTGAGAGGAAAAGTGAGTTTGTTGGAATGAATCAATGTGAAATCCTTAAGTTGTTCCTTTAGATCAAGCAGAGAGACGTTTGCGATTGTATGAGCTATGCAACAGATTCCTAGAAGGAGATAAGGAGCACATGTCTGTCTGTCAGTCTGCAGACCACATATTCCCTTTCCCTGTTACTAATAGTAAGAATTCATCTAAGTAGATGCATGTGTACTGAATGCTCAGGCGCGTGTGTGTGTGTGTGTGTCAGACAGCAGGAGACTATCCCGTGTTTCTTTGATCAGAACCAGCTGAAATGTGAGGAAAGAAAACATATGGTGCCTCTGTCCTATTCTTCTCTCTTTCCTTCTAGTCTGCTCTTCACTCTGCTTTCCATCTTCCTCTTTTTATCATGTTTGCATGGTCTTTGAGAAAATGGCAGATGTTTGAGACGAACGCTGGAGAAACGCTGAAGAAAGTGGCAAATCCTCTGTGGAGGGATTTTAAGCCCAGTGTGTGTGTTTCGGTGTATGAGATTCAGCTGCACGTAAGATATTGTTACAGCTAGAGGCTTGTTATTCCATTTTCACCATTACTAAGATAATGACAGAATAATCACAAACACACATGTACAAAAACAACACCCAGTCTTTTGTTGTACACCCAGACACACATCTGGCCTCCATAATCCAAAATGGTGCCCGTTAATTTGCCTGTGAGTGTGTGTCTGTCCTTGTGTTGTTTTTTTTTAGTGCCCCACTTATCTATGTGTTTTTTTACACGTCACTGCTTTAGTGTTTAGTCAGTTTGTTTGTTTTTGTTAGGGTCTTTTACAGAACTGTGCGGTTCACAGATTTTAGATTTAAAGAGTGCACTGGTATCAGATCTGGAATCTAAGAGGTTACTTGAGTTAGTACCAGTAGAGAAGGTCATATAGGTGCACACAGAGTCATCAGAAAGTGTTAGAATAGGGTGTAAATAAGCATATTTAAGTTGAAACAAGTAAAGAATAAAAATGTGAGAATTTAATGTTGACTTTGCATTTACAGTTGGAATTATAGCTTGTTTTTACTCCCGTACTTCTGCAAAGAACAGTTGTTATTGTTACTAACAGCTATATTGTTAATTGCAATGAAAGAATTATCTGCATGGTTCATCTTGTATGTGTGTGTTTTATAGCTATAGGAGAATACTTCACTCTTGTTGTAGATCGTTCTGTTTAAACCGAAGTCGTTCTGTTTTATGTTGAGGCTTATATCTGACATACTCTGCATGTGTGTGCTTGTTGATCACGGTGCCCCTCACACCACAATTTAGAGCCTCCGGATACCAACCAGCAGCAACTGATGGAGACCAGAACGCTGCCTTGTGTATGTGCAGCACAGTTTATGCACAGGTGTGTGTGTGTGTGTGTGAGAGAGAGAGAGGTTGTAAATATCATGTGGAAGTTGTTTTATTCTTATACATACTCATTAACAGTTTCATCATTGTTTTATCAGGAAACATTACCTGATGTGTTTAGGTTCATATATAGTAAGAGCAACGTTTCCATGTCTCATCTTGCCCTGTGCTGCATTCAGATGTCAGTGCTGCCAATCATTTCTTGGTATGTGTGGCTGAATCTCTTCTTCCTCTTGTTGTGAGAGCACTGAAACAAGTGTCAAGAGCAGCAGAGGAAAGATTAAAAGGTTTCCACAGTTATTCCATGTATGGGCTTAGCTCTAATATATGTGAAAACCAGGATCTGCCTTGTATCTAAAGAAAAATGTGTTAGCAGTAGGTTGTGTTAATGTTTGATCAGGAAAAAGTATGTATATCTACAGAGTCCTTCCATTGGTCATTGAGTAGGAAATATGCCTTAGATTTCTAAACCTTGTGTTAGCTATTCATATATATTTATTATAAATTCAATTCAGATTTATTTATATAGTGCCAATTCACAACAGAAATTGTCTCGAGGCACTTTTGTAAATACAAAATAATATGGAAAACACAACAGTCCCACTTGAGCAAGCACTGAGGCGACAGTGGAGAAGAAAACCTGCCTTTGATGGAAGAAACCTCCAGCAGAACCAGGCTCAGGGTGGACGGCCATCTGCCTCGACCGGTTGTCCGGAGTGGACAGAGGAGAGAGAAAAGAACAACAGACAAATCAAAGAGAACAACAAGGGGCAGCAGGGAGAACACCAGGCACCAGCAGCTGCACACAGCTGCGACCTGCGGATTCCTACAGAAAGGTATAGAGAAGGGGACAAAGAGGAAGAAACAAAACGAGAGAGAGAAGACACACCTTGTTTTAGGTTTTAGTACAGATTAAACAAACAAGCAAACAGGTTAATTAATTAGCTGGGGAGATGATGGTAAGTAGATCTTTGGACAAAGCCAGGTTGTTTAGCTGTTTAAAGTCTTTAAGTTAAGCTAACTGGCTCCTGGCTTCATCCATCTATTTGCTTTAAAGTGGGAGATAAGTCTGGTCCTCAAGTGCCACTGTCCTGCTTGTTATTACTATTCCTGCCCTACCCACCTCTGATCACCTGGATCAGGTGTGCCCAGCCAATCAGAAGCTGTAAGTGCAGAGATGGTTGGAAAACAAGCACAACGTTGGCTCTCGAGGAGCGAGTGTTATTAGTCCTGTTATTAGTCAGTGTAGCATACAGGATATTACAGTATGTTTACACACCAGTCTTTCATTAGGCTTCATATAATTAGATAATAAGAATTTTCAGATGTGCTCGCAGCTGAATTTATTTAACTATCTTTTAACCAAAGGAACCAAAGCCTTTTACTGTAAGCAACATAAAGAGATGTGACATTACAAAACTGTTGCATTTGTATTAGAGGCTTTTGTATGATTTATGACATCATGAACTTTGATGCAGCACAGAGCAAATCACTAAAAAACATCTAATCTATTAAACGTCTACTTCTCACACACATTGCTTAGCCCATAAAGCTACAAAGAATTTACAGCATGAGCAGGCCACCATATCACTGGAAGTGTAAATAGCGCATTATTAGCTGTATCAGTAAATAATATGATGCCAAGCACACAGAAGACAGAATTACAAGCTGACAGGGTGCCAGCAGGCAGGCTGGCAGACATAAAAACAAGCAGACAGATGGACAAGCAGAAAAAAAGGGGCAATAAATACATCTGGCGCTCAGACTCAGACATTATGCCAGCCTCTTTTCTGCATACACATGCAAGAGTGTATGTGTGTGTCTGTGTGTGTGTCTTGAAAGGTGCAAGGCAGATGGCGGGTTTACGTAAGACTCAGAAATACGTGTGAAAAGGAGCCACACCAGTAGAGACATGCCTCCCCTTCACCTATCATCTACTATTTCTTCTATTTTTTCTCTTTTCCCCTTTCTCACCCGCTTCACATTTCTATATGTTGCACATTTGATCTTGTATCTCCTTCAATCTCTTTGTCTGTGTGTGTGATGCGTATGCTGAACATTTCTGCTGAAACTACTGTGGTTATATCATGTGTCCTTTGTTGCCTTCTGGTATTAGTCGTTGTGTGATGCAGAATGTTGCATCTGTCGGTTGCCAAGATGGATTTAATCGTGTTATTACATCACGCTTCTGCAACAACTATGGCTCCAAGAGCACATGATCTGGCTGACTGCCTGTTTATGACACATCAACATCACCCACATGTCCCAGAGGACACATCTCAACACCATACTGTTGGTCAGTGTTTAATGAATATGAAAATATATATTTATAGGAATTTTCAGTTTCTTTATTCACACAGTTTCTAATGAACACCTTATTTCCATTGTCCATTGGCTTGGTAAATGCTTAAGCTTAGTAGGACTGGTGATTGGTTTGATTCTCACTCCTGCCAGTCAGTGTGTCCTTGGACAAGACACTGAAACCCCACAGTAGTGCTGTAATTTACTGCAAGGGGATCAATAAATTATACCATTATGATTATGATTACGATTATGATTACGATTATGATTACGATTATTATTATTATTATTATTATTATTATTATTATTATTATTATTATTATTATTCAAAAATAGAGAAACTCAAGTATGACATAATACCATGATTTAAGTACTATACTGTTCTATAATATGCTCTGAGGTGCCCTCATAATTAGATGATGTGATTGCCAAATCAGTTTTAATCAAACTTCTCATTCATCCTCTCATATCTTAGCTATTAGAACTCTAATTCAGATTCTGATTGATCAACACTGCACCTTTTTGTGAAGTCCAAACAAAATTCACGATGCAGTTACAACTATAATAGAATAAAGTATAAGTATATACAAAATACCTGACTTATACTCATCCAAGTGTTATAAAAGAATGTATTTTAAAATGATTTTTCTCTGTTATTACTATCACATTCAAAAGTTAAAAACCATGTGATGCCATCCAAGCTCAACTTTGGTTCCACTGTGCAGTAAACCTGGTATTAATCACTATCTCCCTGATGCGATGATCCATGGTCAACTAAGGCAGCACTGAGTTTCTCTCTGAGTGTGCAGCATGTCACACTTCAGTTGCCTCACAGACACCTGTGCAGGATAAACTTAAAAGATGAGCGTGAGATGATTTGATACACCAACTTCATCATCAAACCTGCTTATCTTCTCATCACACTGTTTTTTTTTACAGCCAATCTCATTGACGTCCTTAAGGTCCTGGAGCTGTCAGAGGACATGGAGGGTGTATCATTGGAGGCAGGTCTGTGCACCAGCAGGAGGGATAGAGAGGAGACGGACCTCTCCTTTAAAATCGACAAGAAGATACAACTCAGTGCCCCCACCAAGCAACTCTTCCCTGGTAATATAACTTTTATGGTTTTTTGATACAGTCATTATCTGTGTCTGTGCACATGTCCAAATATTTGAGTGTGTGTGTGTGTGTTTCCTCTAGATTCATCGTTCCCTACAAATTTCTCAGTAATGACAACAATTAAAGCTGTAAAAGGCTCACAGGTCTTCCTCCTCTCCCTGTATGACTCACAGGTATGCAGCATGGACACATTGGGATACTGAAATCTAACATTGTACTAAATGTTTATTTAACATTTGATTTATAATTTAGCTGTAATTTTCATTGTTCTTCTTTCCTTTCTTGTCCCAGGGCACACAGCAACTGGGTGTAGAGATTGGCCGTTCTCCTGTCTTTCTGTATGAGGACCATAGGGGTCAGCCCCCTCCTGAACTTTACCCCACCTTTAGAAAGATCAACTTGGCTGATGGCAAGTGGGTAACTACACAAACACTCTCCCCCCACAAGCTCACACTTTCATATTGGACTTGCATTTATTGGTTCACAAGGTTTAACTAGAGATCATATTCTATATTAATTTTAGTATGTTAGTATGAAAGCAACAGGAAGTCTCCTTTATATGGCTTCAGCAGGATTCCAAACACAGACACAACTTACTTTAAAACGTAACTCCTTTCTTCCAGGTGGCACAGGGTGGCCTACAGTGTGGAGGGCCAGACAGTAACTCTCTTCCTGGACTGTGTCAGACTGGACACCCTGGACCTGCTCAGAGGTCATGACCCCCACATCAGCACTGATGGAGCTACTGTGTTTGGAACTCGCCTGCTGGATGAAGACGTGTTTGAGGTGGGTAATCACTGTGGGCCTCTGCTATGTCTGTGTGTCAGGATGTTATGTAATAAGACATAAAGTCATGGTGCAGTTAGAAGTGTTTCATTAAAAACGAAGCTCATCACAATAAACCAGTTATGTTGTTGTAGTAATAATATCTTGATTAAAAAAACTAAAACTTGGCATAAATACAGATATTAAAAATGTACCATGACTTCCGTTTGTGTGGTATAAATATTAAATGTCTCCGATCTATTCATGAAATTGGAGAAATGGATCAAGTTACAGGCGTGTCTCCCTGCACTGCCCTCCAGTGGTTGTGGTCATAAACTGCACATGTTCATGCAATACCTAGTGGGCAGCAAAGTACACAGGATTTGAATTTTTAGATGAACACTGGTATATTTGTGGCAATTATTTAACAATTATGGATAAAAATCTTTTTCCGAATTGTAGCTGTGAAAATCTTTGCAAGCTTTTATAGGCTGTGTTTCTGTCGTGGCCTTAGTTTAAACTCTGCTCTTTAGGTTTAGTGCAATGTCAAGTGGTTGAGTTCTGTGCTGTGTATGTGCGTGGATGTGTGCATGAAGTAGAATGAGAAAGATTTTGTGTCTGTTTGGATTTAATGCGCTGGCATCATTTAAGAGAAAAGATCTGGAGACAATTAAGTCACGTCTGATCTGACGAAATGAACACGAGCTAAAGACATGCAAGACACATGCATGACCCATGACACATTTCCTGATGTAAATTCCATGCACAAAGCCAAACGATAGGTGTACTTATACAGGAGGAGAGGAATGAACAGATTTCTGGCATGTTGTATATAAATTGTATTACGTTAGGGAGCCACAATACACATGTAAGAGTCTCTGGGAAAGGTGGGATGCCTCCCATATTGTGATGTGATACATGCGAATTGCTGTTGCTCATAAGGTTTCACTAATATCAAGTAATTTGTGTGTGTGTGTGTGTGTGTGTGTGTGTGTGTGTTTGTGTGTATTGTTGTGACACAGGGAGACATCCAGCAGCTGCTGATCGTTGACGACCCCAGAGCAGCAGAGCTGTACTGTCAGGATTACATCCCGAACTGTGACGCACCGCTGCTCTACAACAGCATATTAACAGAGGCCGAGGAGGTAAGTTCCCTTCTATTAGCCAATCATAGAAGACGGTGAGAGAGTGGAGGCGCTTGTCTACTCGAAGACATGTAGAGCAAATAGGTCCTGGACAGGAACCATATCAACCATGTGGGATACATACATTCATTCCTGCTGCTCCATTTCCCACGTTGCAAACACTGGGGGGAATATAAGGTTGTGGATGTTGTAAATCCTGACAGCAGCCTCCAAGGCCTCATTTGTAGGAGGAATTACATTTATTTATGGACAGTTTGAAAGGCAGATGTGACAAAAAAGAAGAATGGTTTAATCTTTTAGCCGCATGTTTTTTTTAGCCGCTCTGGGGAAAACCTCTGGGGAACATAAATTAACAGATGACTGTCGGCTGTGGAGGAATTTTCTGTGTGGGTCACGTGCTTGGTTGCCACAGTTTGAGAAACATCACTCAGACACCTCCAGCTGTTTATGCCCTTGCTGTTTATATGAGACCTCCATACTTTAATGCACTTATAAATTATTAAAAAGGTTCTAGTCTGCTGCACAGAGCTGTCAACCCCCCCCCCCCATCCCCCATCCTTCTTTGTAAACCTCACTAAATGATTGTGACCCTCGTGCACAGTTTGCCAGGTTCTGTGCGCCCGTGCTCTACAAATCCTCTCTGCTGTTTGATTTATAATCGGGTTTACAGCTCCAGACACTGTTCAGTTGTAGTGTAAGTGCAGTAAGCATGAACAAGCCAGAGTAAAACATGCAACTGAGGCGCTATTGGAGCCGAACTCTGCTTTCCCAAAAGGGGGGAGTCTGTTCCATGCTTGTATTCGATTTTTGATGCTACTATTCATAAGGGGTAGGGAAAGACTTTCTGTTTATTTTATCTCCTCTGTTATCTATTCCACTGTTCTCTGTATGAAGTATCAAAGCATCATCTGTTCTCTTTAGTCTTTGTCATCTATTTTGAATGGTTTATGGGTTTTTAGGTGGAGGGAGCAACTAAGAAGCATCTGGTCCAGGAGTTTGAGGAGTTTGACTACAGCAACTTCTATGACGATATCTCTGTCTCCACAGTGACGGCAGGTCCTAATGTCACAGAGTATGAGGTGAGAGAGCGGGAAGAAGGAGCTCAGCATTATGTGTTTGAGTTTACCTCAGCATGTTTCTGTGCATGTTTGCTGGACAGATCATAGAATACGAAGACTACGACAACACGACAGATTTGCACC
Organism: Microctenopoma steveboyesi; assembly: GCA_032359275.1. NCBI lineage: Eukaryota > Metazoa > Chordata > Actinopteri > Anabantiformes > Anabantidae > Microctenopoma > Microctenopoma steveboyesi. Next base: position 3,903,591 of record JAUMHF010000001.1, read on the forward strand.
ATGTGAATGAGTACGAATATGAAGAATACGATGAACGCTATGGACCAGCAGAGAGAGAAGGGGAGTTTTCTTTGAACGCACAGGTACCATCCAAAGAATTTATGGAGCTTTCATGATTAACTGTGTGGAGAGGAGAAAACTATTCTTCTGTCTTACTGTACTATCTCCTAAATAGGATTTACCAGAAAAAGGACAGAAAGGAGAGCCGGCCTATTTGGGAGTGGTGAGAAACACACACACACACGTGCATAACAACTCTGAAGCTGAAAATGTTTTCTGTCCTGGCCTTGATGATGGCAGTGGTGTTTTCATGGTCCCAAATCATCACTGACTGGACTTCATGCACTTTTGATTCTGTGCGTGGCATCTGGCACCTTGATTTTATAAATGAAATGCAAAATTTACTTTCAATGAAGAGACAACTTTGGCCCAATGAGCAACAGCCTAATTTTTTTTGCTCTAGTTCAGATAAGACACTTTTGACATTGTCTCTGTCCCGTGAAAGATGTTGTGTTTTGAGCTAGTGTCAATCATTCAATAACAAAATAACATTTGTTCATCTTGTGTAAAAAAAAAAAGCTAAACTAGCAACCTGAAAAATACAGTATGTTGGTGTCAGAATAACAACCTTAAATCTCAAACAAGAAGTTGTTTTTTGTGAAATGTCTGCAGGGAACACAGATTACAGGACCACATGGACCACCGGGGCCCGAGGTTAGTGACATCTTTTTTTAATGGCATCTTAATATTTAGGTATACAATGTGTTTTGCATGTGGGCAATGACTCTTAATATAAAATTGGAAACTTGCCATAACAAAATATATATTCTACAAATATATTCTATTCTGCATTTGTCTGCATGTTTACAGGGGGAACCAGGACCTCCTGGAGTCACAGGACCAGTGGGACCTCGAGGAGACCCCGGGGAGCTGGTGAGGACTGTTTGTTACTTGAGTGACTGGATTCAACTCATTTTGGCATCTTTCTATAACTGTATGCGTCCTCTCAGGGCCCCCCAGGGCAGCCAGGCCTAAATGGAGCTGATGGGATACCAGGTCCCCCAGGAAACATCATGCTCATACCGGTAACTTTAAGATATTTCTGCATTGCCCGAAGCCTTGCAAACTGCAGAGATTGCTATGGAAGTTATTTGGTACTCTTAACCCTCAACGAAGCCTCAGGCCAAATGAGATGTTTGAATGTTGTAACTGAGGAATGGGCTGGCTCAGGACTGTGGCACACATAAACCATTTGCCTGACACTTTGCTGATCTTTTATACTCTGACTAGAAACAACTGCACTAGCTGCAGTATTTCTCCACTTATTTATTCAGAACTTTGTGGTAAAACAAGTAAGTAGCAGTGTCATGTATTGACCACTGGGTGGCATATCGAGTTTGTCTTAAAAGCATCTTTTGTACTGCTTGTGTGTGCGTGTGTGCGTGCATTTTCAGTTTCAGTCAGGTGGTGACCCCAGAACAGGTGCTGTGGTCTCAGCACAGGAGGCGCAGGCTCAGGCCATCCTGCAGCAGACCAAGGTACACATACAGTGGTACATGTGTAGATACTACACTTTGTGTGTCACTGTCCCACTTCGTCCTCTCCTTCTTCTCCCTCTTATAGCTGGCTATGAAGGGACCTCCAGGGCCACTCGGCCTTAGGGGAAGACCTGGACCACTGGTGAGTGACATCACACATGTGTTTCTGGTGTTTGGTGTGTAACGTCATAATAAATGTGGCCTGGTAGTTCAACGGGATAAGCATCAGACTGGGATGCAGAAGGTGGCAGTATTAAATGCCAGTGCAGACTCCTAGTCCATCCCCCATCCCCCATTTCAGGTGTGTCCTTAAGCAAGACACTCGGCACTAGCTCTTTGTACGTCGCTTTGGATAAAAGCATCTGCCAAGTAAATTAAATAATCACATTTATTATTCTAGACATATTCTATTTGTTATTAGTGATTTTTGTATTTGTTATGCCTTTATGTTGATGTGGTTCTTTTCTGGTTCTTTTCCATATTTTCTTAAACAGCTGTAATAAAGTAAAGCAATTTCTCTCTGGGATGAATAAAGTTACTTGTTTTTCTTCTGAGTCTAATGATTGGAAGCAAATCTTTGTGGTTCAGTTCAGTCATTGCTGTTTTTTTTATTCAGGTCTTAGTATCATAAAGAAATTATAATAAGCTGGATTACTTTAGAAACATTTGAAGATATTTTGCATAATAATGCACCTGTTCTAACACACTTATGCCGAGGCGGGTGAAATACAAGTCAATATTTAAAACTGTAACATACATATCATTTGTTCTACTTTATTTAAACCTATACTGTATATAATTACTTTCATAATATTATGCTGTGTTCTGAACTAAGATGTTGCATTGGATTTGATAATCACATTATTGTTGTTGTAATAGGATAAAGATGCAATGTTGCATTGTATGTAGTAATTACATAATGGGTTTAGGGAGACACATTCGTGTCGTGTGATTTGAGACTAATGATTGACATCTACAAGAAGCTTTAAAGATGCACCTGTTGCAGGTTATGTAATGAACGGGCCTAAAAAAGCTGCCACTCAAAGTGTGTCACTCAAGTGGCGTAATCTTTTTCGTTCCTTTAGGTCGCACACACACACACACACACACACACATATGCATGTATGCAGACAACGGATGTCAAATGAATATTAAAAAAGTTTTTTTTTCCAGGGTGCATCTGGTCCCCCTGGGCTGAAGGGGAGCAATGGAGAGATGGGGCCACCGGTGAGTTAGCTGCTTGTCATCACAACATTTGAATGCATTTGAGTTCCTGCTTGACTGTCAACGTAACTCTTTTCACCTTTTCCTCATAGGGTACCACAGGAAAGGCAGGCATCCCAGGACAGAACGGACGATCTGGGAAAAGGGTGAGACCATTCAGTGCTGTTCCTTTTCAGTAAATGTCATGGTCTGTAATCTGATCTCTCTGTAATCCAGCAGTGTGTGTGTGTTTGTTAGGGTCGAGCGGGTGCAGACGGGGGCCGCGGTGCAATAGGTGAAGCTGGAGCAAAGGTGAGGAAGAAACGACCACACTGGTAACACTCACCGACTCCTCAAAATATTATATGTCCTCATCATGGTATCTTTTTCTTAGGGGGATCGAGGTTTAGATGGCTTGCCTGGGCTCCCTGGAAACAAAGGACATGAGGTAAGTTATCTGGCTCAATGACTGAGCCGTGTCACACTGACAATTTATGTAACCAAATGGCATCTTTTATGCGTGCATTCTCTCAGGGGTACAGGGGGAAGCCAGGCCCTTCGGGTCCCCCAGGAGAGCCAGGGGAAAAAGTAAGAAGTCTTGGTAGTTACAGATATTGGCATTAATGCAGGTCCGTGTTTCTGTATGAAGGAATTAATGTTTGTGTTTTTCACAGGGTTCAGAGGGGCCACCTGGGCCAAGGGGACAGCCAGGTGATGCTGTGAGTGTTAAAATTACTCAGTTATGGCGACACACTTTGGCGAGTTTGCATTTTGAGATTAGTTTAGTCATCATGATCAGCTCTGTTGAGCTTATGGAAACAGTTGCATGATGTTGTTTTGTGGCTCTGCAGGAGCTTTCTAAAGCCTTAGAAAGTAATCCTAATAATTTCAACAGGGCTGAGTCATAAATGGGTTCATATAGTTTGGACGGCATACATATCTACCACAGACAAATGCATCCCCATATACTATAAGCTCTCTGTTAACATAAGATACCTCAACCTACATTTAATTAGACCCTCAACCCCCAAATACATTTTGAGTGTGAGAGCACAGATTTTCTGTTACATTTCTTGGTATGTTACTTTCATTTGTATTTCAGGGCTCCAGGGGTCTGAATGGCCCCAGAGGTCGTCCTGGTCCACTAGGCCAGCCTGTGAGTGTGACCTTCACACTTTTTACATGTACCACCTCTGTATACACACTCACACACCAGTCACTCACAGTCACACGCATTTCTGCCATTGATCATAAGCTGAGTAATTATCTGCATATCACGCCTCTACATTTGTCCATGAGAATTATGGACTCTTCAACCAAATCTTGGATTTCTTGTCTGAAAAACCTTTTTGATCTGGTCTTCAGGAATCACTACAAGAGCTGCCTACAGAAACTGAATTATTTCCTCTCATGGCATTTTACATTCAAAGTTGTCTCCCTGACTGAGCTGTTTTCTTTGCTTTCTGCCTCTCCTGTAATTCAATTTGGATAAAAGCATCTGGCAAATGACCAAACATAAGTGTAAATCCAGCTGTGGTGTCACTATCAGATGACTTTACGCGATAATGTCAAACCTTAGTGTTACATTACTTCATATTACTTCACTTACATATGTTAAACATGCTTTAATGTAAATCGTGTCTTTGTGCCAAACACAACATCACATTTCAAAACACCTGAAGCAGTTTCTTTTGTGGTTGCACAACTTATCTTTGCACTTGTAGCAACACGGGTTAGCACTTGTTAGCAACTGATAGGATGTTTAAATTACAAATTAGTATCTGCTACATAATTAAGCGTTAAACGCTCAGAGCAGGGAGGTGGAATAACTAAATCATATGGGTGGCTGATAATTTTTACTTTCATTTTGTTGTAGTCCCAGGAGGCTCATGTAATAAGCCTCAGGATTTTTAAAGTTAAAGATAGAAGGCAATGGAGCCTCCTTATATATTTTTTTCTTAATCAGACAGAAGAGCGTCTTAGCAATAAGGAGAGCTCAAAGAAAGGCAGCAGCCAGAGAATAAGCCCCATACAAGGAAATTAATAGACGCATTGTAGAGTTGGCAGCTTTATGGTCTGTTTTTAAACCAGTGTGTCCTCCTCCAGTGTGCTATTATTTTGTAATCAACAGCTCCTGTACTCTCCTAGGCATCTTTATTTGAAGGCTGCACAAGTGCACTCAAGGATATAAGAAGAAAAAAGTGAGCCTCATTCATTTACTGTCTTCCTTTGTCCCCTCACAGGGAATTAGAGGAATTGACGGCGTTCAAGGTTCAAAGGGAAACATAGTAAGTATAATAAAAGTAGTGGACCGTAGAGGACAATGGCAAATGAGTTCCAGTGACATTATGTCATGTTTTAAAACAGGGTCCACCAGGAGAAATTGGAGCACCTGGACAGCAAGGCAACCCTGGGATCCTGGTATGAACAAAAAAAATCACCAGATCATATAAATGCTTACACATAAATACTAATGAATACTAAGGAAACTCTTTCCTACAGGGTTTTCCTGGTCCTCAGGGATTAGTGGGGCTGCCGGGAGAGAAGGTAAGACACTTTTAGTTGGATATAACAGTATGTGATGCAGAATTTGTGACTAATTGGCTGATTTTGTTTGTCTTAAAGGGGCCTCAAGGGAAAAAAGGGACGCCAGGTTTACCTGGAAATGATGGGCCTCCTGTAAGTACATGTATTTTCTGTAGTTTTGCACATCAAAGGACTTATCCATAGCCCTTAATCCAACATTATAACTGTTAACAGGGTCATCCTGGAAGGGAAGGCACTCCAGGGGAAAAGGGACTGCCAGTAAGTCTGTTGTCTTTGTGTCTGTGGACAATGCATGCATGTGTTGTTACAGTAGGTGTCAGTAATCTTAGTGTGTGTGTGTGTGTGTTCATTTGTAGGGTCCACTAGGAGTTCAGGGGCCTGTCGGATATCCTGGACAACGAGGGATTAAGGTAAACATTGCAAATATGTGCACTTTGTGTTCTTTTTGTCTGAATTTCCGCTAGAATTCACTTTATTCTAGACACAATTAAATTACAGATGTGGGGGGTGATTCAGAGGTCTGACCACAGTGTGGTTTATTCTTAAAACATTTCAGCTATCTGATGTGCTCGCAGCCTCATTTTGATGTTAAGAACAGCGAGTGAAATCATGTGTTTTCTGTTTTCATGTTAACTCCTATTTTGTTTTTTCTCTGCTGTTTGACAGGGGGCAGATGGAATACGAGGTTTAAAGGGGAGCAAAGGCGAGAAGGTGGGAGAAACTGAAAAGTGGTGCATTACAGATACTGTGTTGTCTAAAACAATAGCACCAGCACAGATCACCTACAGTGTGCTGCTATTTCTTCTTGTCTTATGTGATTTTAAGTGAGTTTTCTCTCTTTGCTGCTGTCTCTTCTACTTTGTTCCGTCTGCAGGGAGAAGATGGTTTCCCTGGGGCGAAAGGGGAGATGGGAACAAAGGGGGATGTTGGAGACAATGGAGCTACGGGTGGTCGAGGAGAAGATGGACCCGAGGGGCCCAAAGGTCAAATGGGCCCCCAAGGAGAATCTGGCCCTTCTGGTATCCCTGGAGAAAAGGTATAACGCTAACAGAGCATGTGAAATGTTAATCAAAAAACAATTCTTCTCTCATCTTGTATGAGGAACTTGAGTCAAACTGTTTCTATTTTTTTAGGGAAAACTGGGAGTTCCTGGGCTGCCGGGATATCCAGGACGACAGGGGCCCAAGGTAAAATAACAACAATTATCAATGGTTGACTTGGATAATGTAAACATGTTGCAGACAGAATGCGTCTTTCTCGTTCCTAGGGCACTGATGGTTTTCCAGGTGTACTCGGAGCTGCAGGAGAGAAGGGGAAAAAAGTGAGTAGAGGATATAAAATGATGATGATAATATGTCAGGAAAAGGTGCTTCTAATAATATCCTGTATTTCGTGCTGTTACCCAGGGTCCTGCGGGTCCGGCAGGAAGCGCAGGCCAGAGAGGCCCAAATGTGAGTGCTGTGTCTCGAAACATTATTTAGTCCAGTAGGTATTAGATGTCACAGAAAGATTTGCTGCAAGCAAAGCAAGTTCATTTTCCTAAAAAAAAAATCCGGTTAAACTTTCAGCAGGTGAGTTAGGTGAGTAACAGTAGAGAACCACCGTCGTAGCCTCCTCTCCCAGCTCTCCTCTCTTCCATTAGCCTTTGTGTTTTAAAGGTCACCCTGCAGAAGGTCACTAGAATTTCAGAAAAACTAATATTTTTTCTCACCACATTGTGAGCGACAGTAAATTATCTTTATGCTGCACTGACAAGGACGATTCAAAATCCAATATAAAATATAGCAGCTACAGCTGTGAATTGGTTCAGAAGTTTTGCAGAAGCTTGCAGTGCCTCCAACAAACTGCTTGGTTTTGTTTTGTTCAGCTGCAGGAGCTTGCCTTGACCTTGAGCATGACACTTAGGTTTGTTGTGTTTCATTCTGCACTACCACTGCAGTAGCACCTTTGGCAGTATTTCCTTTGCAGACATTGCGAGAAGCCATGGAACCTGTCTGCACAGCAACCATTAAATACCTGCTTACAGCTGAGTCTCCCTCCGTGTTGTAGTTGTGAGTCAAGTCTGTTGTGCTGTCAAGAACTGTTAGCATGGCTGTAGAGTCTGGTGGTCATGTTAAAGACTGTTCCCAGTTTACATGACAGAGGAAGAGCTGGTGACTTGCAGAGAACTTGCTACTCATTTACCAACAAGTCTGTGTTTCTGTGTTCAATGAAACAGTGGCCACATAAGTCATTGGAAGTTAAGTTTGGCTGCTGAATCTTTTCTGGTCTGACTTGTATCTCACTTATTGTAGGGTTCACAAGGTGTCAGAGGGGCAAGAGGACCTACAGGGAAATCAGGAGAAAAGGTCAGGTGACTCTCTTTTCAGTTTTTATTGGCAGATAAATACACTTACACTACTGTACTCACCAGTTTCTGTCCATCACGGCCTCTAGGGCACCTCAGGAAACGACGGGCCCCCAGGATCTTCTGGAGAAAGGGTAAGGAAAACCCTAGTAATATGTCGGATCAATTGATTGGTCAACCAGTGATTGATACTGAGTGGATTATGTGTTTTTAGGGACCTCAAGGACCACAAGGGAGAAACGGAGAGCCAGGACCTAAAGGATCAAGTGTAAGTGTTAACACACAGATGTGTATTCTATCATATACTACACATTTAGGTAGATTTATACTGTATATTTAAGATGTTAGAGTGACATGTCTTTTTTAAGAAAATAGCATTAAAACAGTCAGAATCAGAAAAGGTTTATTAATCACTGAGGAAATTATGAAACAAGAACAGCAACACGTGGAGTGATTGTTGTAACCTGCTGTATGCCAGTTGGTTAGTACCTGCATTTTGCACGGGTTTTTGTCACAGTTGTTCACACAGATTTTTCTTTCTGGGAATGCACTGAAAAGAAATTTCAGGCCTTTTTTATGAATCACATACAGTTGCTGGCTCGGCATTCATATTTAATTTTTGATACCTGACTGAAAAAAGTACTAACTGGGTGAAATTTAAAATTGGCACTCAGACCATTTCTGCCTCCTCATTTTAACTCCAAGGAGACTACATGAACTCTGAAAATTATTTTCACCCTAAGTCCCCATTTGTTTTATTATCTGTGTTTAGGGTCCAGCTGGGAAGGATGGCCTTCCAGGTCACCCAGGTCAAAGAGGAGAGCCGGTGAGTGAGTTTATAAGTGGCAGTTACTGCATTTCTTTCTGTAGGACATTGGCCTCACTACACACACACACACACACACACACACGCATATGTTTTATAATATTTTCTGTAACTACAGGGATTCCAAGGGAAGACAGGACCTCCTGGACCCCCAGGTGTTGTGGGGCCACAGGTGAGCTCAAACATGTGAATTTGTTTTGTTACGTAATATTTCTCCTTCCTTGTGCTTCATGTCTGTAATGGTGTAATTGACTTGTTTGTGTTCAGGGAAAATCAGGAGAGCCTGGCCCAACGGGAGACCGAGGTCACCCAGGGGCACCAGGGGTACCTGGAGAGCATGGTTTACCTGGAGCTGCTGGGAAGGAAGGTGGAAAGGTGGGCACACACTTAAGAAACGCTGATCATCATCTGATATTGTCTCCATTTGTGTTTTGATTGTACAATGTTTTACTTTTCTTCTAAGGGTGATCCAGGTTTACCCGGGACATCTGGGAAGAACGGTCCCCAAGGGCTGAAAGGGTTCAGGGGCAGCAGAGGAGTCCCTGGAACTCTGGTAACACACAAAACACACACATGATAAAAAAAGCACACATGCACACACACACATATATATATATATATATATATATATATATATATTTAGTACAAGTTATTTGGTACAAATAGTGTCTGATGTTTTCAGGGACCCCCTGGCCTAAAAGGAGGATCAGGACCTACTGGAGCCACAGGAGCCGTAGTGAGTTAAACCATTAAACCTGTGTTGTTAAATTAGATAATTTTCACTATGTGTTATAAAATTGTATGTGTGTTAATGAAAACACACTCCTTCAGGTTTATCTAAACAACAAATCACAACGCAGCATCAAAAACAAAACTAATAAAATCGATTTTTAATGCATAGTCACCCTGTACTGCCTCAGTACATTGTCCCAACGTTTCACAGAGTTGTACTTTGTGTCTGTAGGGGGCTGCAGGTGAACGGGGTCCTTCAGGAGCAGCTGGAGCCATCGGACAACCTGGTCGGGCTGGACCAATTGGAGGACCTGGACCAATGGGAGAGAAGGGGGAGCCTGTAATTTCATCTGTTTTACTTTAATTTATGTTTATTTCATTGTCTTTTATTATGTCTTCTCATCATTACTGTCCATTGACACAATAAAATACAAATTCTGAATCAGTAAAGATGGAAAGAAAACATATCAAATAATATCTGCAGTTTTAGAGTTTGTGTATATAAGGACACATTTTGACTGTGTGTTTATGTCCCAGGGAGAGAAAGGTCCAATTGGACCAGCAGGTCAGGATGGCGAACAGGGACCTGTAGGGATGCTCGGAGCTACAGGTCCTGCCGGACCTTCTGGGGATGATGGAGATAAGGTAATGTTTGGGTTTGTCAGCGAGTCAGTGAAGCAGAGTGATGAGTGTTTGTGCTGTTGTAATACATTGTGTGTCCACAGGGAGATCAAGGAGGACCTGGACAGAAAGGCAGCAAAGGAGACAAAGGGGAAGCAGTAAGTATACAGCTGCAGACACACATCAACATGTGGGGGTACTTCATGTCCGATCCACGGCTTCCTCTCTTTCTACAGGGTCCTTCAGGCCCCACAGGCACTCAAGGACCCATTGGTCAGCCAGGACTCCCAGTAAGTTTGTTCTTTGTGTTTCCGTTAGTTGTAAGAGTTGTACACTCCGTTAGAGAGGTGTTGGTTCATTGTGCTGCGGTTGGACAGAGGTTACAGAGTTACTTATCCTGTTCAGTTCATTTCAATCCTGTTTATTTATATAGCGCCAATTCACAACAGAAGTCATCTCGCGGCACTTCACACTGTAAGGTCTAAGACCTTCCAGAACCTATGTTAGGTCCGATCATAATTGATATAGATGGCAGATGCAGTGAAGGTTGTCCTCCTCTGTGATTTAGGGTGTAGATGGACTGCCGGGCCCCCGGGGCCAGCAGGGCATGTATGGTCCAAAGGGAGATGAAGGACTCCGTGGATTCAAGGGAGCTACAGGACCAATAGGTTTACAGGTATGGTTAGCAAACATGTCAGCCCACTGAAGTGATGTCTTCTGTAGAAATAGACACTGAGCTCAGCATTGTTTTCATCTCCTTCTGTGTGTGTGTATTCTCAGGGCATGCCTGGCCTCCCAGGAGAAAAGGGTGAGAGTGGACACGTGGGACTAATGGTGAGCTCATTTCTGTCCTTTATCTGCATACAAATGTTTCGTCATTTCAACAATTCTCACCTCACATATCTGGCTTTAGGGTCCACCGGGGCAACAAGGTCCCGCTGGTCCTCAAGGACCTATTGGAGGACAAGTAAGTTGTAGAAATATGACATATGACGTAGTGCTATTCAGCCAAACACTTGTAATGATACTGTAAAAACCTCTGTGGATATTTCTGTCCGTGCAGGGTCCAACTGGTCGAATAGGCATGATAGGACAGTCGGGCATTGTTGGAGAGAAGGTACAGAAACTAACCATAGCGCCTTTTGAAAACATATTACATGCTTAACTCTTTCTCTCATCAGTGATTCCTGTGTATATTTCTATCTTAGGGGGAGGATGGTGAAGCAGGTGACCCTGGAACTGTTGGTGCCGCAGGAAAGCCAGTGAGTTTTCTTTTTTGGAAAAACGCGTCGTCATCGATTACGCTGCCGTCATCTTTAATTTTAGGCATACTTGCTCATCGTATAATCATTCATTCTGGTCCTTCAAAACTTCAGGGAGAAAGAGGGGACCAGGGGGAGAAGGGAGATTCAGGCCTTCCAGGAGCAGCTGGTCCCCCAGGACCCAGGGGGGCTCCAGGGGAGGATGGACCCAAAGGCAACGCTGTAAGAAACTCTTCTTACAGAATTAAAAACTCAATGATCTTCAGTATTGTACAGTCGAAGGCTTTTAGCTGTACAATAAAAATACACGAGTCAAAACATTAAATCTACCATGTTTAAGTTGAGAGGGAAACATTTAATGCTGATCGACAGACATCAGTAGCCAGCAACAGTTTGTGTTGTACCACAGCATACTTACTGATGCTAGAAATGCAAAGTACAGCAACACAATATTTGGTAAAAGTGGAATTAATAGAATATTAAATTAGAAATATTGACAGTTTTCCCAAGTTAAATTATTCTGCACATTAGGTGCATGATCTGTAAGTAATAATAAAGCCTTTCTGTGTGTCTGAACTGCCTTCACTTCACTGTTTTCTCAGGGTCCTATAGGTCTCACCGGTGACATTGGACCACAGGGAGAGGCTGGACCCAATGTGAGTGCCAGTACTTCCTCATCTTATTTAAATTAAGTGGATCAGAGGCTTATCTGGAAGAAGTTTCTGTGGAGGTTTATTGAAATTGAGCCTGTGCAGGCTAGGAACCCTGGCACACTTAAAGAGAAAGCAGGCGTTCTAATTTCTACCTTTAAAAACATATTTTTTCCTTGACTACAATATGAGTGTAGCTTTCTTCAAACCACCACTTTCTTTTGTCGTCAGGGTGTGGATGGTCTGTCTGGGACTAAAGGAGACACAGGAGATCCTGGACAATCTGTGAGTTCCTCTCTTCTACGTAAGCAACCATACTAATGTTGAGACATCCACAACAATTTTTTTCACATTTCTCAGGGCCCACCAGGAGCACCAGGGGAACCTGGACCACCTGGACCTCCGGGGCGAAGGGTGCGTGTGTTTGTGTCAGGGCCTACATGCACCTCTGATGCACTCATAATTCTTCTTTTCTATTTCCTGCTATACTGAGTAATCGGTCGGAGTATTTTCTACTGAATTCTCAAAGCACGTGTGAATATTTCTGACAGATTCATGTTAAATGTTTTTTAAATGTGCTCTTCTTCAGGGCCACTTGGGGAAATCAGGGAAGGAAGGAAAAGAAGGTCTAAAGGGGGCAAAGGTGAGCGTTAGAAACTACTGTAAAAAAAAAACTTTTTTTTTTACCTCTCCCACTTCCTGAGGACACCCTGTTTCTGTCTTTTTTAGGGTGCTCCTGGTTTTGAGGGTCTAATAGGGAAAACAGGGCCTGTGGGAGCCCAGGGGCAGCCTGGGAAGCCTGGGCCCCAAGGCTTAAGAGGAATCCCCGGGCCTGCCGTAAGTCACTTATAACAAGTGAGCAGAATGAAATAGAGGAAGTGAAGTATAAATAAAAAGATGGATGGAGGCTGAGAAACATTGCCGTGTGTCTTTCTCTCAGGGTGAGCAGGGTTTAAATGGACCACCAGGCCAGGCCGGACCCCCCGGCCCCATGGTGAGATAATCATGATTAAGGTTTAAAAATGAATGGGAAAGAAAAAGACAGTTTGACCAACATGTTTCCTATTCTTTGCCTTTAATCAGCTCACAGGATGTGAGCACATTTACTCTTCTTTTCATCTCATCTTCTCAGGGTCCGTCAGGGATACCAGGACTCAAGGGAGACCATGGCAAAAAGGGAGAAAAGGTGCGTGGGTGTTCTACACATAAACATTCACTCGGATCTCGAAGATAACTTTAATGTTTAATCTAATGTTTAACCTCTCTGCAGGGTCATGGTGGTCTCATAGGTCTGATAGGGCCACCAGGAGACATTGGCGAGAAGGGGGACAGAGGCCTGCCCGGGAACCAGGGGCTGCTTGGTGCAAAAGGAGATGAGGTCCTTAAAAGATACACACACACACAAGCCTGATTGCCAAAGTCAACAAGCTTTCTCAGGTTGCACAAAGCCAAGGAAACCTACAGAGAGACAAATAGAGTAGAAACATATTCTTTGCTCTGTGATTTTGCTGAGAAGACACCTTACCTACAGTGCTATGAAAAATGATTTCCCCTTTCATGCACTTTTATTTAATTGTATATTTGTCACACTTAAATGGTTCATCAAACTAATTTAATTTCACCTCAAAGACAACACAGTAAATACAAGTGCAGTTATTGAACGACGATTTCATTTATCAACAGAATATTAAACAAAACTATGTTTTGGAATTATCTTGGACAAAAACCTTCCTTCACAGTCTGATGCTAACAAGTAAATGCTTGTTGTAGTGACCTCCTGCAGCATTTGTTCTCTTTGCCTGATGTTTATTTTTCTTTTGTGTTTAATATCAGGGTCCAAATGGCCCACCAGGCTCCTCTGGGCCCCCTGGTCCTACGGGTTTGTCTGTGAGTGCATCATTTTGACTGTACCTGACCTGCACACACACTGTTATTATTATCACAGAGGTTGTTGTAACATTGTTCACTCCTTATCTCTCTGACAGGGTGCAATTGGCATAAAGGGCTCCAAAGGAAACCAGGTGACTGACGATCAATGATGTGTTTGCCTTATTCACAGAATAGTAATCTGTGCTATCACTTTACTTTACTTTACTTTACTTTGCTTGGCAGACGCTTTTATCCAAAGCGACTTACAAGGAGCTAGCGCTGGGTG
>JAUMHF010000001.1:3926065-3938387 GCA_032359275.1 Microctenopoma steveboyesi
TCCCTCCACTCTGTTTTGATCAGCATCCCTACGTTAGCTCTGCTGTTTCCTCTACTGTCTGCTACACACACACACGCGCGCACACACACACACACACACACACACACAGCGAGGTTTGCACAGCACATCAGGTATTAGTTACTTTCAAATTACAGTTAATAAGAAGCTGAAAAAACTTACTTAAACATACTAACTAATCTGTTATTGATTAGAGTGGAGCTCTTTATTTAAAATATCGTTGTACTGCTGCCACAGTGAGCCTGACTGCACGGAAGGCTTCAACAGCTTTTCTCCACAATACAATAAGCTTCAGAATATATATCTACTAAAGTTTCAGGCTGTAGCTTAAACAGACTAATTGTGTAACTCATACAAAAGCATACAGAAAAAGAAGACAATGCAGTGTCCATAATAAATACCAATTCAGAAGAGGTTGTGAGTATTTAGTGCGCTTACACTTAAAATATACACTGTGCCTACACAGACTTGAGAAGTTTAATTTCCAGTCTCTGATTATTGAAGTGGGTGAGTTAAAGCTGAACATTTAAAGAAAAAAAAGGACAAAGAAGTTTACACTGCAAAAATGATACCAATATAATAACTAAATAGTGATGTACATTCTCCTGCTGTGGGCGAATGTCCTGAGGAGTCTGTGTGCAGGCACACACCAACACAAACACAGAAGTTGTACTCGGGCTGGATTTTATTTTGGGATTTTGTTGCTTCCATGGGAACAGACACAGATTGAATGAAGCGTCTTCTGAACATCTTGTACCGTCTGTCAGGTTTTGGACAAACCCAATGTAAAGGAGTTTGATTTCGGGAGGCAGCAGTGACCACATGGTGGCAGTGTTACATCGGTTTGCAAGGACACATAAGGCACAAATACACACACACACACACACACACACAAAGACCAGGAGCAGGTCAATGTAGAGAACTGTGCTTTCATGTAGGCGTTTGCACTTAATCAATATAAAGGAAACAATAGACACGGAGGAAATAAAGGAATGTATTACCAGCGCTAAAACGAAGGTGGAGGCGGATTAGAGGGCAGGGACATTAGGACAAAAGGAGCCTGGGTATGACAAGGAGAAAAGGGAGAAAAGGGGATAAATGTAGAAAGGGATTTTTTTTATCTCATTCACATCCCCTTGTTCATTTAAGCAGACATTGTTTAAGAGAATGTGCTCCTTTGGTGAAGAAGTTGAGAGAATAGATGAGCGCATGAGTGAGAGGGAGAGACGGAGTAGTGTGTCTGACACAGAGAGAGAGAGAGGGAGAGAAGCAGGGTGGAGGGAGGGATAGGCAGAGAGTTAGGGGATAAATGTGAGAGCAGTGCTGGCTCAGCCACAGCGTCTTACTGCCAGACGAAGGAAGAAGTCCAGGAAACACACACAGCTCAGTAGGCCCTAGCCAGCTGTTTCCAGGAGCATCTCCTGCAGCCTGGGCTGGAGGTTTGGACTTGATGTGTATTCACATGGAGGCATCCGGAGTAGCTCATGCTCCAGGATTTATTCTTGAACTTGCGACAGAGCAGGAACGGGGACTTGAGCAGTGAGACGACCCCGGTTGCTGTTTCGTCAATAAACACTTACTTTGGATTTTTGAAAGCCGTTTTACCTGTATCATCATGTTGTGTGCTGGCTGTTGTTAGCATGTCTGCTGTCCACAGTTTGGACTGTGTGTGAGAACCAGCCAGAGTTTTTTTTTTTCTTCCGTGTCTGAATGTGTGTGTGTCAGGATGAGTGTTCCCATGTTGAAGATTGGCGCGGTGCTGAGCACCATGGCTATGGTAACGAACTGGATGTCCCAGACGCTTCCATCGCTGGTCGGACTCAATGGAACCATCATCTCCTCTGAGGGCACACATGAGCGGATTGTCAGTGTATGTATACTGAGACTACACAGACTATACAGTCACACGTTTTCTCTACCAACAGTTATTTCATCACCAGAACATAGTCAGTCAGTCAAACAGCATGATATTAACATTTTCTTCTCCATCCCTTCAAGTTACGTTTGTGCGCATTAACTTTCTCTAGTTGCATAATTTCTGTTTAATGTAATAGCTTTGTGTTTCATATGATGCTGTAAATGTTGCTCTCTAATTGCAGTAAAACAAGTATCTGGATTTTGTACGGAACAAATTTAAGGTTCAACATATTCAGGAATATTTAGCTTGCTTCTGCATCAGATGTTTGATCTGTTCACTGGTGCAAAAAATAGAGCAAAGAAGGTACAAAAATAGGAAAAGGTGCTCAGAAGAACAGATTGGGAACAAAATGAAAAAAATCACAGCGGGTGACAAACACGAAGAATAAAAAGCAATAATAAATAAATAAATAGTGTTTTCTGTAAATGTGAGTCACAAAGAACACATACAGTTTGTGCCCACTGTTACACACACACACACACACACAGGGGTAATGGGATTGCTCTCCGTCTGACTTGCTGGAGTGATATTTCTCTTGGGGAACACTGACTCACTCCTGGGACAGCCAGCGATTTGTTGCCCTAGCAACACCCTGGCAACCCCAGACATGTATATGCTGGACCACTGCACATCCTACAGGTCACCTAACTCTACAGTATATGTATACTGTGTGTGTGTGTGTGTGTGTGTGTGTGTGCGTGTGCATGCGCGCGCGCTTTAACTTTGCATGATTTAGCTTTCTGGCTTGAGAGGCAGCTCACAGCTGCTGTGTGGCAGTACTTTGCAAGTTCAGCAAAGTGCATGCGGTCTCATGCAACTAGACGCCTACACACAGCCACGGATACACACACACACACACACACACACACACACACACATACACACACACTAGATCTAGCTGGGAACAGATGGAGATGCAAGACGTGCAGTGTTGCTAGACAATAGACCCACAACATAATAATACCTAATAAAACCCGTGGCATCGTAAACTGTTACTGTAAATCAGCTTGATGATGTGTGAACGTAATTAAAAGCAAGATTGGTAGTTCAACCAGTGTTTGTCACCTGTGTCGTATGAGTAATACTCACTGACCACCTCTCACGTTCCCACTGGGTTAATTGTAATTAATTTAAAACTGCTTAAATTACAATTTAAACCAATTCACTATATAACAAAGAGCTTTACACAGTGACATTTCATACAGCTTAACTACACACACACACACGCACACATATTTTCTGATGTTGTTTTTCTTCTCTGGCACATGTAGACGTGCCCCCTGGATAGTGGATGTCATTTAGATTTGTCTTTAAATATAAGCTTTCACACACTTTTTGAATATTGTATGCTACTAGCTGAGCTACATTTACCGTCTCTTCCGCTGTCTGCTTAATTCTTGCGGGAATCTAGCTCTGTTAGCTCTGTACTTTCTCTCTATTTACACTGATCACAATCAGCTAAGCTGCCTGAGAAGATTTTTATCATTTTTCCCCCATGTGAAATGGGCCCTTAGGTGCCGTATGTCCTGTTCTGTTTAATTATATCGAGCAGTCGGCACAACCAGTGCTTATATTACTCATTCCATTCACATCGTCTTGTTTTAACCCTCTCTTTACCAGCCAGTTTCATTGCAAACAAGACTTCAAGGTTACCCCTCCAAACCAAGCAGATTGATTTATCAGATGTTTTCCTCCAGGCCTCCACCTCCCCATCCCTCCTCTCATGTCATTATTCAGTGTTTGTAGGGCATTGCTGTGACAGGCTGGTGTGTATCAGTTTGAGCTCAGCTATGCCTTTACATTGTTCTAAAATGTTAACAGTAAGTAGGTCGAACTGAAGACCTCTTTAAATCTCACCAAAATGAGCTCATTATTTCATGTGGTCTCTAAATTAATATGTGGGTACTTTGGTCCAAACTTTCAGACCCCAGGGAACCATTGCTGTCACTGGCACTAGTTAATGAGGTCCTAAATAACCCAAAAAATAAAAAATGAAGAAACACGTGTGTTGTGTAACACCTGAGGTAGTATTTGAGAACTATTAATAAGAGCGCGTGTCTTGATGTGGGCTGCAGCCTTGAAGTCACCTCAAAAAATGCATGATATCAGTGTAGCAGTAGTAGTCGCACTACTACTGCTACACTGCACTGTCTTTATGATTTCTAAATGTATGAAATGTAGTGATGATGTAGTATAAGCAGAGAGAAAAACAGATTGCCTAGAGATCTTGGGTGTATTATAGGGACAGTGTAAAAACAAAATAAGGAGGCCTGATAAATGATGAGAGAACATAAATGAATAAGTGAGGTGTATAAAACTGAATCCCTTCAGCTCTTACAGCTCCGCCCTGTTGAGTGCACCTGACCTTATGTGCTGTCAGTACCTTCGACATGATTGACTGAGTGAATTTCTTTGATCTATTTTGGCTAATGACCTGCTTTCTTGTGTTGTACAGACGTATGTGTAATTATACATGTACGTGAACGATGTTGAAGACAGTGCAGCTCAGGACATTCAGTTCAGCATCCCCACAGCCATTCATCCACATAATGGCAAATGACCCACACAAGATAAATTCCAATATTGGAGGCAACCATACCTTAAAAATATTTTCTCCCTCTCTCCTATTGGCTCTGGCTGTTGACGCCCAAGGCAGGTTTTAAAGTTGATTGGTTTTGGAAAAAAAGGGAACAAAATTTGGACTGGATCTTGCTGAAAATGACAATGCAGTGACAGCTTTGATTGTGGTGGGCCCATGCTGAGCACAGCATGGGTCCACTGCAGAAAAGCATTCAGGTTAATAGATCTACACCCAAAGACACAGAACATTTAAACCATTAATGAATTTGCCGCTTCGGTGCCACATGTGTAGAATGTGCACTGCTCTTCTCCCACTTATGGATCCTGCTGCTAAATGATGGCCACAGCTGTTTAATACGGTCCAATAAAACCAGCTTCATTCTCTATGTTTGTATGCTTAGAGTCAGATAGTGTGAAAATGTACTGTTCACTACAAATGTGTGACTATGGCAGCAGTGAGATGCTCGGCTGCAAAGTGGGCCTCATGAGGTTTCATTGTGGTACTGTGCAACAGATTGTAAACTGCAAACACAACGTGCAAAAAGTTGTGAGGTTCATATAATATTTATAAGCGTTTGCAGTCCCCATGTGTTGTCTAGTGTTTGTTGTTCACTGCTGATTGTGGTGCTGAGGTGTTGCTCCTTCTGTACTGGCCCATCCTTCTGTGTAGAGGCCGGGGACACTAGTCAGGGACACTAATTTGAGGATAATAATAATCTCTGTTGCACATTTTGGACTGAGATAATAGTTGGTTTGATCTGACAGATCTGTTTTTCAAGCAGGAAACTTTCCCTCATGGAGTTGGAGGTCTCAGACACAATCTGTCTCCTACTTTCTGTGCTGCTCTGAATAATGGAGAATCTTCTTATAATAACACCACTCACAGTTTATCTCATTTGCTTAAGCCCTTGAGAGGATCTGTTAAAATGAAAACAAAAAAAAACATGTTCTCCCCTCATTTTATTGCAGGTATTGTTTGAAGGTTTTTCTGTTCCCATGAACTATTGTTGAGATGTAAGATGTAAGCATCTACACCAGACACTGACACTAGACATTTATTTTACTATTTTCTTTCTTCAGTAAGAAAATAACAAATGTCACCAAAATCCATCCACCCAGCTCGGTGGTGGCTGTTTTTACGCATGGTCACAGGAACAGAAATAACCTGACTCACAGATGTTGCTGAAGTATAGTTTACATCTACTGATCACACCCAACGGGTGACGTGTGCACATCTACTCTCAGCTGTGCAGATGTTTGCTGCCTTCTGCATGTCAGCATTTACCACCTTATTACCAACCTGTGTTTTGGGATTGTCTGCTCATAAATGTCTGAATTGAACCTCCCCAACAAAAGTGGACATGGTTCCATTCAGTATTAATAAGTCAATAATGAATATGAATTCTAATAGGAATATATTTGCTTATTGTGTGTATTGTATGATTAGGCCTGTGTTCCTGTAATTTAAAACTGATCAACTGGTGGTAGTTTGAGAACCACTGGTGCAATACATTGTTATGTTGCATTAGTTTATAACAATATTCTGTAAAAGCAGATTTATTATTGACTGTGTGGCGGTTTGCATGCACTTAAGACACCTTGTTACTGATTTAAAAATATTCTCACCCCTCATCCAACCTTTCCTCGCAGAGTGGTGAGTTTTTGGCAGTGTTTTTTATAAAAAGCTGATTAGAAACCCAGTTACACATATTCATGCAGATTAATAATTTACCTGAGATACTCTAAACACACTGATTGTTCTGAGGTGTTAGAGTTTCGTCTTAACTTTTGCATTAGGACAATAACCAAAATCTGTCACTGTGGAATAAAAATTTAGTGACAGCTGGTCACATGTGATGACAGGTAACTTTAGTTCAATTCCCAGTCCCACCAGGTTACATGTTGAGGTGTCCCCGGACAAGACACTAACACCCTGTATTGCAGACACAGGTCTAGCAGCTGACCAAACAACAATTTACCCAAGGGATCAATAAGCATTTAATAACAAATTGATAGTAGTGAGAGTAGAAGTGAAATTGTCCATCAGTATGGGGTAGAAATATTTTTTTGTGCAGATTTGCGGGAGCTCTGGGGAGCCAGTGACTTTTTGCCAGAGACAACAGCAGTCCTGGCTGAGAAGGCAGAGGGTGAAAATATTCCAGTTATGCTCACAGCTTTCCTGGACACAGACACGCAGAAGATGTCACAGCTGATTTTAGTGCAAATGAGAAATATCCAATTCATGCACAGATGTTTATGGTGCAGTCAAGTACAATAAAGCACAAAGAATATTTACTCTCTCTTTTTTACAAACATGAATGAACATTTAAATCACAATAAACCCCAACCCAAAACCCTGATGACATTTACCAGCGTAGATTAGACATGAGACATTATGAATTAGACATAGAAAATCCTGTCCATCCCCGTCACTACAGCTCAAATTGAATAGCATGCTGAGATGCTAAGATAAAAAAAAGAAACTAGTGTTCCTGTGCTGTGACTCATTGGCTCCTTTGGAGAGATACTTTTACACAACCACCAGTTTTACAGAAATAAAAGCGTGTAAACACTTCAAAAACACTTAAAAATATAGGCTCAGCTGGTTTTTCTATGAAAAAAATTAGTCGTTGTCTTTATTGCAACCTTTATATTAAAATATATGTTCTCTATGTATGTTCTCTATATATTGTACCCCTGCACCCATAGTGTATGCGTCTTTGAACATGTGCTTTATGTTGGAGGCAGAGTGGGTATGCAGCCTAAAGAAAAGTTCCTAAGGAATGTGATTCAGGGCGAAACGTCCCATAACATCCTTGCCGGCTTTCATTTGCACATGACAGAAGTGTACATAGAGAATGCATAACATCTGAGCTTATCTGGGTCACAGTGGCTGAATGGAAGGAGGCACATTTTATAGATTCACTTAAGGTGTCTTTTTATTTTAGAGGTAGCAGAAAGCATGCGTTGTGCGTGAATGTAAATTTCAACCTTGGCAATAAGACACATTTACACATGCTCTGTTGTCTTTGCACACGTTTTATAGTCAACAAAACTAATTATATTTCATCATTCTATTAATCAAAGAATTATTTATATAACAATAAAATGTCATGACAGTCCAGTATTTCAGATTCTATGTAGGATGATTTTATATAATATGTAAATGGACTCATTGCTTTTTCCCAGCAAGGCGTTATACGTATGTGTAGTACGGAGAAAATGCCTTAAGGCAACTCTGTAGGTGGTTAATGAAGGAGTTTCACTAGAAATCATGTTGAAATCCTGTAACATGATTTACTCTGTTTTACTTTCCTGACCTTTTCCTCTGTTGAATGACCGGCTGACATTGTTCCTGCAGTGCCGTCATTAACACAGAGCCTGTTTGTGTGCAGGGCTTGTATCCAGGCTCAGAGGAAGGCTGGCAGGTGTACAGCACGGCTTCAGATCCTGACGGCAGGTGCGTGTGCACGGTGGTCGCTCCGGCACAGAACCTCTGCAAACGAGACCCTCGGAGTCAGCAGCTACGCTCACTGATGGAACAGGTGTGTGTGTTCGGCTCGGAGAGCATCCCCACATGTTTCAGTGGTCTGCATTGCGATGCAGCAGCACAGTGGGAAACCCAGTGTACTGGAATAAAATATTCACTGGACTGTCTGTTTGTTTTGACACTTGCAGAAACACACATGAACGAACAGACACAAAGGTTTCACTGACAGATGTATCCGTGATATATCAGTAGCCGTATTGCTAGAGACTTCCAGTCATTCAACATGCCAAAAGAGTTTAAACTCAAAGGAAGTCCTGACAGAACAGAGTATGTGTGTCCTTCAATGTCTCTGTTCATATGTCTGTGCATTTACACTATGTGAGCACATTTCTCTCATTGTACTGTACATGTGCTCCAAGAGAGGAATAAAAGTGATTTGTGACTGAAGATGATGAATTATTGAACACCATCAGGCCAGCAAACATTTCCTAAAGCATGCATCACTGCAGGGTACGTACAACAGGGTATACACATCCTGTACTCCCGCCAAAGTAAGAGGGAGCCGCAGCAAACTGTAGTGGCTCACTTTTGAAACAACATGGGGGGGTTGACTCTTTTTTCTTTAATCACTGCTGAGGTCACGTCCTGTACTTTTAACTCTCACAAAACTGAGTGAGAAAGGTCAACAAACACCTGCAGAACTGACTACTTCTCTCTCCTCGCTCTGTCCCTGGTCGGAGGCTTCTGTATTTATGAATGTTAATTAGCTCAGTATGTCTTGGACGTGACGCCTGGATCCTGCTGTGATAGAGTGAGTGTGTGTGTGTGTGTGTGTGTGTACATGAGTTGTGCTGTGATTTTGCTGCTTCTCTCTGGCCTTCACAGGATGTGTTACAGTGGGAGATGTGTGGGTGGAGCGTTTGTTTGTTTGTTTATCACTTCTGCATATCTGGGTCATTTTGATAATGGTTTTTCCACACTTGTTTTTCCATTCAGTATCAAAGGTGTTTGAAACGCATGGCAGCATATTAGGATGGTTAATGAGAAAAAGTGTGAATGTTTATTTGTTTCATAGAGTAAATGTCATTCTTATGTCTAAATGGATTCTGTCAAAGAGAAATGTGATCAGCCTGACTTTACATTATGTTTCAGTGTCAGTTTCCCTAAAGAATAGATATAAACAGAAAACAAATTTGGTTGCATTTGCCCATTTTGTGAGTCATCTGGCCCTGATATTTCTACCATCTCACTATGTAAACTAAGGTGCAGGAGTTTAGTCATGTCTAAAAGGTCAATGTGAAATGTGTCTTTCTAAAGTGATGGTTCATTGTCCTCACTGTAAAATGTTTTAACGTGCTAACAGGCTACGCTAAGGTGGTAAACATAGTAAACAACATACCTGCTAAACCACGTTAGCATCACCGTTGTAAGAGTATCAGCGTGGTAATAATCATCAGGGGAGAGCTGTGCCTCACAGGCCTGTGCACTCATAGTCCTTTATTGCCAAATAACAGTGTTAACACAGTCATGAAGGTTGTTTATGACTGTGAAAAAACACAACAAAGCTTGTTGTAAACTGAAACCAATGTGAAGGACTATAAAGTATAAATTCTCCCCATGTGTTTTGTGGACTAATGAAACAATGTCTCTGGATAGATAAAACGTTTCTAAAGGTCATGTTTCAATGCTGTAAGTAGCACAAATTTAATTCATTTTATTTCCATTGGAAAGAGGTTGGAAAGCAGACATCTCACAGATGAATATCTCCCGCATAGATAGAACCAAAACTATACATGGCCAAGTACAGTATAATAAGTTATCAAAGAAAACGTGTATTTTATTAATATTCACTCCATATCTACCGTGTGTGTGTGTGTTTGTGTGTGTCAGGTACAGAATGTGAGTCAGTCAATGGAGGTGGTAGACCTGCGGACATCCAGAGACCTGCAGTACGTCCGAGACTCTGAGCCTCTGCTGAGAGGGGTGGACGGACGTTTACACACCTATGTGGCCAATCCCCGCGCTCTGACGGCTAAGGGCCTACAGGTACACACGCACAAGAGGGGTCAGACACCCAGACACACACACGCACACACACACTGTAAGAGACTTGCTGTAGGGAACACATAACCTTTGGTGTGAAAACATTGATTTCACGCATGCCAGGCTGAAGTATCCTGCCTGCACTCAGACACGCAAGCGCCTTTCATCAAGGGGACAAAATTCGTCTTGAAGCTGTCAATTCACTGACTTCATGTCAGCTGTGTAGAAGTGTCACACAGCCTCGTGCTGAAGGTGCCATGAAAACTGCAGCATCACTGCACATATTAACCCCTCAGAAAAACGACCTGGCTGGAACTTAATATAAATGATGGATGTATGCATTATAGACACACACACACACACACACAAACACACACACACACACACACACACACAGAGGGAGATTATTTACAACATTCAGTAAAAGTTTTATTCTCAGGAGAGAAAATCGTTTGCTGAGAGAGCGGTCAAAGACAAGTGGCTGTGAAAGCTCAACACGCCGACTGCAGCATGCCTAGAATACATCAACAAAAGACAAACAGACTAAACCCAAGCAAATTAACATCTTCAACAATTTGACATCACAGGCGCAACATTTAGAAAAAAGCGCGGAAAAGTGAGAAGACACAACTAAAAATAGAGACAGGCTGCAAAAACTGAAACATTACCTAATGCAGAAGTGTAAACAGAATGTTTTCCTCATTTGCTTCTGTTGTCTCTGTGTGCATGTGCTTTCTTAAGTTTCAGTGCACCTCCACTGTAGCACTCCCTTTTGTTGTGGGAATTCAACAGAACATGTATTTCCCTTCTTAAATTAGGAGTGCTAATCTCATCAGACTTGATGTTTTCTGCCATGAATCTGCTGGTGTGAGTCTGTGCCAGTAATAAGGCAGAAAGCTAGCAGAAGATTATCTCAAGAGGTGCAGAGAATGAGACGCTACAGATCAGAGGAATGATGTGGTACCAACAATCTAAACAGCAAAAAGCAGTGAAACTGCAGGTTGAATCTGCGCAATCAGAAACTTAGAACTTATAATGACACTATACACTCACCGGCCACTTTATTAGGCACATCTTGCTAGTACCGGGTTGGACCACTTTTGCTTTCAGAACTGCCTTAATAGATTCATAGATTCAACAAAGTACTGTAAACATTCCTCAGAGATATTGGTCCATATTGACATGACAGCATCATGCAGCTTTACTTTACTTTACTTTACTTTAGTTTGCTTGGCAGACGCTTTTATCCAAAGCGACTTACATGGAGCTAGCGCTGGGTGTCTGGCTCAGGGACACACCTGGTGGGGGATGAACTAGGAGTCAGGCGGGGTTCGAACCTGCGACCTTCTACATACCAGTCTGACACTTAAACCATTGAGCTACCAGGCCGCTCTTCAGCTCTTCAGCAGCTGCTGCAGATTTGTCGGCTACACATCCATGATGCCAACTCCTGTTCCACCACATCCCAAAGGTTCTCTATTGGATTAAGATCTGGTGACTGTGGAGGCCATTTGAGTAGAGTGAACTAGTTGTCATTTTCAAGAAACCAGTCTGAGATGATTTGAGCTTTATGACAAGGTGCATTATCCTGCTGGAAGTAGCCATCAGAAGATTGGTACACTGTGGTCATAAAGGGATGGACATGGTCAGCAACAATACTCAGGTAGGCTGAGGCGTTGCAACGATGATCGATTAATACTAAGGGGCACAGAGTGTGCCAAGAAAATGTCTCCCACACCATTACACCACCACCACCAGCCTGAACCGTTGATACAAGGCAGGATGGATCCCTGCTTTCATGTTGTTCAAATTCTGACCCTACCACCTGAATGTCGCAGCAAAAATCGAGACTCATCAGACCAGGCAACATTTTTTATGTCTTCTATTGTCCCATTTCGGTGAGCCTGTGTAGCCTCAGTTTCCTGTTCTTAGCTGACAGGAGTGGCCCATGCTGAGGTCCTCTGTTGCGAACCTTGAGGCTGTACCATCTGCCTCAAGGTTCGACGTGCGTTCAGAGATGCTCCTCTGCATACCTTGGTTGTAACGAGTTATTTGAGTTACTCTTGCCTTTTAACTACTCTGGGCATTCACCTCTGACCTCTGGCATCAACAAGGCATTTTGCCCACAGAAGTGCTGCTCACTGGAAGTTTTACCTTTTTTGGACCATTCTCTTTAAACCCTAGAGATGGTTGTGCGTGTTGTGGAAAAAACTAAACATAATTAATTAGGGTGAGAGATGAAATAAAACCCATCGTCCGATCTGTCTTTTATA
>JAUMHF010000001.1:3938487-3961309 GCA_032359275.1 Microctenopoma steveboyesi
GGAGGTCTCAGTTTTCTTATCACTGTTTTAAGGAGCAAGGATGGAGCCTGGAGGAGATGAGTGAGGACACCATAGACTGTCCTCTAGAGATCCTATATTGGAGATCTGTCAGTGATTGGATCCTGCACTCAGTTTGATCTGATACCACAGTTTTGTGCCAGCACAAATAATCTAGAAAACTCTGTTATATTATTTATGTTTTTAGGAGTCAGAGAAAAGTTATTTTCAGCAGTAAAACAATTTTCAGTTAATGTCAATATCTATTAAGATAACAATGTTTGTGCATTAGGTAGAACAAATATGTTTATAATATAGAACAGATGCAAGTCATATAAAAAAACAAAAGAAAGTGTTAAATACCTATAACTATTAAATACCAAAACAGCAAAATCATAATGCAGATCAACTTAAAAAAAAAGCAATCAGAGGCGTAAATCAAATATTTAAAGGCACAAGCTGTGGTATGAACCTGATAAAGGCTCTGAAGGAGGTCCACAGACACACCCCGGCTCACCCACACATGCACACACACATGCACCACCCGTTACCTCAAACAGAAAGCATTACTGCCTCTCCATAAAGCCAGTCTGCCTTTCATCTTTTGCCGAACATCTTCTTAAAAAAAACCCTGGGGCTCTGGGGTCTCTTTTTAAGTTTTTATACAGTGAGCTTGTGTGTGTGTGTGTGTGTGTGTGTGTGTGTGTGTGTGTGTGTGTGTGTGAGTGTGTGAGTGAGCGCTTGTTCCTCCTCAGGGGTTTTCACAGTCATAAGCTTTTGCTTTTGCACTGAGAGTAGGAACTGGTGAATATTTACATATTTCCAACTATAATAAGTTAATACCTAAACATCATTTTAATCCCAGGGGGCGACGGATGCGCGAGATAAGACTGAAGGGGAGGTCAAACAGGGAGACTGAGACACTGATAGGTGTCTCGGCTCTTGGATAAAGGTGCAGGAAAGAGGAGAAAACGATGTATTAGTGCATATGATCATTTTTGGCTGTGGGAGGGAGGGTTGACAGAAAAAAAGTAAAGTATGAGGCTAGGTAAAGGTTAGGCACAGTGTGGCGAGATAAAAGAGTAAAACGGTAGGGAAGAGATTAGTGATGAAGATGAAGAAGGAGACATGACAGGGGAGGGATTAGCCGGTGAAGTGTTCGCTATCTAAAAGGCCGTGACATTTTCAGTGTTTTGTTTTAATACATATTTAAATAAACTTACAATTATATGCAAATCAGGATTCAGCGGCAGCCTGTGAGGATGAAATGACCACATTTAAGATCAACCCAAGCAGTCACAGAATTTTCACCCTATGTTCTCGTGACGTGTGAAAATCGCTGCTGAAACGGCTTCAGAGAATGTTTTGAAGTGATGTCAGAGAAGTGTTTAGGTTCTGATTTCAAGATAGAGCGGGATTAGACACACAGTGTTTGACTGACTGCCAAGCGTGTTTCCTGGATGTGTTGTTGTGTTTGTGTGCGGGGGTGTAAGATGTTCTAAGGAGATGACAGTGTTTTTGTCTTTGCTTCTGACACTTTCTTCTAATCCTGCCTCGTTTTTTCCCGTATCAAATCCAACTCCTCTCACCTCACAGTTATTAGATTTTGGGTGGATACAAAGGTGAAAAGACATCAAAGTGTAAAACACATATAAAAAGAGTATATAGGGACATAAGGATGATGCCAGACATATAATTTATACACTAAATGTTGATCTTCCCTCATACCCTCTGTCCACATTGGCTCAAATGTGTCCTATGTAAGGCCGCTCTTAAAAGATTCATACAAGAAAATGCCAATAATCCAGTTTATATTTTTTATCTGGGTCACAGTGGCAGCAAATTCTGCAGCCCAGACGTACTTTCCTCCAGCAACATCTTCCACACCGACACATGACATCATGGGCCAGATGGAAGATGTAGTCCCTCCAGCATGTTCTGGAGGCCCCTACCGTTTGGCTAACATGGCTCGTTGCTCCCTTTGCTTGCATCTCCTCACAGCTCTTCTCCCTAGAGATGCGACGGGAAGAAAATGACAGAAAAGGAAATTGCTCGTGACACACAGAAGCTTAGATATAATGTATTATTAATAAGTGCACAATAAGATGCTGGTTAGTTAGTTAGATTGCTCTTTTTATCCAAATTACCCTCGAAACGTAAACATGGCTAATATTCACAGTTTTACAGTATTTAGTGATCACCAACAGGTGAAAGGTGGATACCTGCAGAGGATAAAGCACTGAAAAAAGCGTGTAATGTTTAAAAACATTTAAAGAAAAAAACACACGATCACTGATCGCCGCGGATCATTGATCTATATTTGTCAGGTCACAATGAGGAAAGAATAACAACACCAAAAGATGTAGCATTGAATTATTTGTCTGTGAGCGACGACAGGTGCAATACGAGTGGTACATTTTAAATTTGTGCTGCCGGTTCTCTCAGGTGCACTTTAAATTGAAAATAATAAACATCACTGTTAAACAAAAAGGAGAAAAAACTGCGAGAGAGGTTTTATTCGTCCATCATAAGTTTATCACATCATATTGTACGCACATCTCACCATGAATATTACATTTTCTCTTGCAGATGCATTGTTTCATGGGTAGTTTGTCTAATCTACAGTGTGGCAATCATGCCATAAAATCATGTTATTATGTTTTGACAATGGAACCGGCTCATCACATCGGCTGCGCATTCACTGCACATTAAAGAGGTGCTGCATAAACTACACCTCAGAGCCTCACTCGGTCAGTTTCCAGGTCAAAAGCTTCAGGATGGAGGAATGAGTCAAGAATGAAGCTTGGTTAACTGAATGAGCAACATCTTCTTTTTCCCGCCCCTGTTAAACCAGCCCCGGCGTCAGAGGGCATCTTGACCAAACGCATTTTTCCTGTGAATGAGTGGTGGCTCTCTTCCAAGCTACCCTACCAAAAGCAGAAGGAAAATGGATGCTTTGCCAGATTTAACTATATTAGTGTGGATCTCATCTTCTCTCTAACTTATTTTTCTTCCTGCCTTTCATTCCCCCACAGGAGTTAAAGGGCCAGATGTCTCAGTTACGGCCCCTTCTGTTAGTGGTGGAACAGTACAGATTGGATCTGCAGACATTGGCCACCCTGCGGCTGGAGCTCCTCAATCTGTCCATCATCCTGTCAGCCATTCAAGAAGAGATTGGAGCGTACGACTACGAAGAGCTGCAGCAGAGGGTTTTACTGCTGGAGACCAGGCTGCACAGCTGCATGAACAAACTGGGTACGTGACAGAAAGGGAAGCAGTACTGTGAGTTCAACACGGGGGAGTCAGGTACAGTGTGTTAAGTCCTCTGTTGAGGAATCCCTCTACGCGGACGTAAGAAGGATCGATTCCAAAGCAAAACAATTCCTTCACCAACTCTAAAAGGGGGTTTTACTGTAAAATAAGTTAGTTTGATTTAATAAACTCAGACTTTCTGAGTTATATTTTTGTTTTAAAACAAGGACTGTGGGTGTTTGTCTCATCACTTCCACTAAAAAGATGAACAGGGACGAATTACAGCAAGCACGACTGCTGTGTCACTGTACTCTTGACTAAAGACAGACAGAAAACCTGTTCCTGAAGGACTTGTAGGACTTGTAGTGTTTTGGAGCTAGGAACAGACAGTCAGGATTGAATACATGCTGGTCTCTGTTGTTTAATGTTAATCATTCATCATAAAGACACTGCACTGTGTTTTTAATTCAAATATTGTCAAATTATTGCTTGAACTGGTGAGATGATGCATAAGAGCAGGGACGTAAACAGTGTTGACTTAGTGTAAATTGAATAGTTGAGACATATTGACTGTCAATCAAAAGCATAGAGGTGGATTATGCTGCAGAAGTGGTTTAGGATGTTTATGTGGATATATTGATCCTGTTTTTGCAGTGATAAATAGTCCCTATTGAATTCCATTATGACTGCTCTGAATTCAAGCTGAACACCGCCTCAGTTCCAAGTCTGAGTGAAGGAGCAAA
Source organism: Microctenopoma steveboyesi (assembly GCA_032359275.1). Classification (NCBI taxonomy): domain Eukaryota; kingdom Metazoa; phylum Chordata; class Actinopteri; order Anabantiformes; family Anabantidae; genus Microctenopoma; species Microctenopoma steveboyesi. The sequence continues at coordinate 3,942,480 of JAUMHF010000001.1, forward strand.
CAACATGTTTACAGCCACCTTTCAACTTACAGAGCTGAAGTGTAGAACTTGAAGGTCACAGTTTACCTTGGACAAAGTTTAGTAATTAAAGCTATCTATCAGAAGATGTTTAAAAACATCACTCACAGTCCGAATTGATTTGTTTCAGCGGTGAAAGGCAGTCATGCACGACTCATTTCAAACTCCCTCTTCTTTCCAGTCATGTCTCTTCTACAGTATATTTTCCTCTGATGGTGGTGGGGAAATTTTTCTCATACTTGAGGCACAAACATTTTTTTATATTATTGGATTCCATGAAATGCTGGTAATTGAGCTCAGGTGTCAGGTGATGACATAAATGCCATAAACAAGTCGACCATGTGGCCTTGACAGACAACATCGTTTACTTCAAACACACACTGAACCACTGTTTTCTTACTGTACTGTCTAAAAGAAATGGCTCCTTACTGCAGATATAATATGTTACATCTATCATTTGTTAACAGGTTGTGGTCGTCTGACTGCAGTTAGCAGCCCAATCACCGTGAGAGCCTCGGGGTCCCGTTTTGGCTCCTGGATGACTGACGCCATGATTCCCAGCTCTGACAGCAGAGTAGGTGTACAGTGTGTGTGTGTGTGTGTGTGTGTGTGTGCAAGTGAAGCAGGTGTTGTGAACTTGCTCTATATTTTTCTTAATGTATTTTTTCAGTCACCTTCTGTCTTACTTTTCACAAGACTCTTGTGTGCACTCTGTCTTCACTTTCTACCAGCTTCACCTATTTCCTGCACACACACATACTCTCTTCAGGGAGTGCATATTAAGCTAGTTGTCAAGGCGACTGTCTCCCAGTTGCCAGGTGTGATTTATATCGCCATGGTGACCCTTGCCTGTTCCCTATTAGTGCTTCTCCCCAGCGATGAGAAGGAGCGATACACAGCAGCAGTATCCTAGTTATTACCTTCTGTTTCTCCATAACCAGCTTGACTGTCATTACATGTATGGGGTTTTTGGTGGTGGCTCCCAGTCCGTGTCTGTTTGCATCTCTGTCCCCAAGAATAAGATCCTTTCTCTATCTCTGTCTTTTAATACTGTATACTAAGTCTGACATTCAGCAGAGCAAAAATAACACATTTTATACAAAATCTTTGACTGTTCTTCTGTGATGTCTCTCCTGAGTTGACAGTTGGCCCACATGCCCAAAAGCCTCTGCAGGCTCCATCACGCGTCTGTGTCTTTTGGGGCCATGCAAAATTCTTTTCCACCTGAGCCATTTGAGAACAGGCATGTTTGGAGCATCCTCTAGCTGGGCTGGCTGGATTCTTCTAGACCTTCCAAATGTTAATTTAGCAAATAGATCCAATTCTGATCATACACTTGGGGTGTTTGTAATGCTGCTACTGGCTCAAAAAGCATTTCCCCAAGACACAATCATTGGAAATGAAACAGCTGTAAAACAGTGAATACATTCTCTGAGCCTCTCCCGTGTATGTGTGTAGTCAGCAGTTTTCTGTTCTCCCTAACACAATTTAGCCATGTTTTCCCGCTACAGCAGCAATATTATTCTCCCCCCATGTTTGCTTGCACGTTACAGTGGCGTAGCATGAAACCATCTTATCATAAATATTCTTGAGCAAGTAGATGTTGGTTGTGTGTGTGCATGACATGCAAGCATACCAGCTGGCTCTGTAAGTTTCACATCATACTGCTCTATATGTGTATATACTGTACTGACCGCCATGAGGTGAGGAGACACAGCAGTAATATGACTTATATGGTTGTTATCTATAAGCCATCGTGCTGTTGATGTTGTGAGCACTGTTATACATGTCTGTAGAGTTTGTTGAGGCTGTTAAAATCCAAATGTCTGTGAACTCTCTAAGCACCTTGGCAACCTTTGATATTTCTGAAGGTTACAGTCATAAGGTTGCTAATAGTTTGCATTATATAGATGCTATATGGGAAAATAAATCTTAAATAGGATTAGGTCTGATAAAATCATATAAATCCATTGGCAAATTTCCAGTCTGGGCAACCTGCACCTTATCTGCTAAGGTTATGGAACTGGCTCGACATATACAAGCACCATTCTTCAATACGCAAACACACACACACACGCACACATGCAGTGAGTCAAAATGAGTTAAGTCCTTCTCATATATTCTTTTGGTATCCATGACTACAGTGTCTGCGCAGGGTCCCAGTTTGGCATTTATGAATTCTTCATTAGCTCATCAGTGTGTGAACATGTGTGCACACATTACATTCTACACACACGCTCACACACACACACACTCACACTCATCGCAGTATTTGAGAACAGCTGCTGAGGTGTGGATATCCCCTGATCTGTCAAGATGCCTCTGCTGATAGTGTGAGAGGGAGAGAGAGGATGAAAAATACATGGCAAACAAGAGAGAGAGGAGAGGCGGGAGCATAATAGGAACATTTGGTGAAGATGTGTGAAGTAGGGACAGGGGACAGGAAAATGAAAGAGCAGGTGGACAGAGAGCGGAAGAAACAAAAAGTGATGGGGGAGCGGGAGAAGGCAGAATAACAGACCAACATAAGAGAAAGGGGAGAAGATAGGTTTGAGTTGGTCAGGTGTCATTGATTGTAGAATTATTCCGTTTTCACGCTGGCTGTGAAGTGATCCTTTCTTAATGTGACCACAGTAAAAGCCCAGAAGAGAGCAGTCTTTTCACGTTTCCCACCGTGTTTTCTACACTCGCTCCCCCCAGTGTCCATGCCCGCTGACGCTGCGCTGAGAGTGTTTTGTTGAGGACATGTTGTTTTATTTCCCTGTGAGACGAAGAGGACAACGATGCAAGAATCTTTCAAACTAATGTATAAGCTAAAACAAACAGCAAGAGAAACTTCCGCTCACTCTCATATGTAACGTTCGTTGTGTAATCAGTGTCTGTGGGTTGTTTTTGTAAAGCAAAGAGTGCATTCAAATAAAAGATGATTACTGCTGCTTTACAAAGGAGCTTGTGTTCCCTTTGAAGCACTGTTTCATAGGGAATTAAAGCAGAGAAAGCTTCATCAGATGAGCTGCTGAAGCAGGCAGAGAAAGGGAAGTAGAGGAGAGGAGAGAGTGGTCATGTTGTAGTGTTCCAGCAATCAGTCTGTTTTATTGTCTTTCTAATCCACAAGCTGAGTCTCAATTAAACGCAGTGTTATTGAAGACCCTCAGAATCTCTGCAATCACTTACCATTGTCTAAAGTCTCTAACTCAGTGTGAATTTTCAACATTGCAACTACAAATCATCCATCGCTTTAGAAAGGTGCAGCCTCTGCCAGAGACGTTCTCTTTTCTCTGACCCACAAAAGAAGATTCTTTTTATGCTCTTGCACTTTTCTGCCCTCTGTACTTTTCTCTGTGTGCAGGGGTGATAATAAGCATCTTATCCACTAGCAGTGCCCCCCCCCCCCTCCCGTCTTTTCTTTCATCTGTGTCACCTCTCGTCTCTCCTTGGGTAATTAATCCTCCATGCTGTCGATGCCCAATTTTCTTCCCGTCTCATTTTTTTTTCTTCCCCTCATCTCGGTTTGTTCCACCAGTACTCTCTGATGCCCCCCCTTCACTGTCCTATATTTACACTTCTTCTCATTATTCTCAGATTATCTGGTTTCACTTTTCATCAGGAAGCTCTTTCTATTTGGGTCAGTGTGATTGAGGAGATTGGGGAGGGTGGACATCAATCCCCCACACCTACAATCAAACCAAAATGATCACTTCTAATTATTATATAAATGTTATTAAAATCCTCAAACTGGACTGAAAGCAGGGAAGAAATGTGTGTGTACCTGTACTGCACGGTGTATGTCTATGATAAATAATACCAGTGAGCTGGTAATGCACTGACATATGTCAAATTTACGTTGACAAAAAAATGGCACAAGCCCAGTGTCTGAGAGCGAGAGCAGCATGTCGACGACAATTTAGTACCTAAAAAGGTGACTGCATCAGTAGCTTTGAAAGTGTTCCCCAGGTGCATAACAAAAGGCTACAGACAGCTCAGAGATCATTACTGAGCAATGCCACCTCGCTTTTCAAATCAAAGTCTGCATAAAGTCTGACTAAAATGGAAGATAAAGTTTGTTCTATTTAACATTAACTCTGTTAGTTTCACTCTTCTACAGAAAGCCAAGTGTGTCACAATTCATCTTGGTTTTTCTTTGGGTGCACTGTTGCACTTTTCTATCACCAGGAAGCATTTAACCCCAACCCGCAGCGTTATGTGCTGGCACAGGGCACGCGGGGACCCACGGTGCTGACCACCATTTACTTTCTATTTCTTAGTGTGTGTTTGTGTGTGTGTGTATAAATGGCAGCTTGCCAGTTTCAATGGCATAAACAGACGCACGCTGGAGGTTTTTTGGCTGAACAGGACGGCATTCCCGAACAAATCAAGAAGTAAACTGCTGTAGGCAGCACACAGTGTGCCAGCACATTAAAACGCTAAACAGTAGGCATAAGGAGGGAAATCATTATCTCTTGGTGTTTCAGCCCAGAGATATACGTATTAGGCTGAATCATTTTTAAACAAGTGTCATTAACGTGTGAAAGCTACATCAATGTTTCGGTGAAAGATGCATGTCACAGGCCAAAAAAGAGATCATGCTCGCCAGCTACCGATCCATGTTGAAGACACACAGAATTCGTTGTATTATGGCGTAGAGGTAGTTGGATGCCGTATAGTGCGTGAGATCAGTCAGTCAGATATCGTTGTAAAGTAATCCTGTTGTTTCTCTCTGAGTGTAGATGTGGGTGAGCACTGCATGTTTCACCTGTCTGATTTTAGGATGAGTTTTGTGTCTGACAAACTCAATATCATGTAACGTGACTGTGAACAAGACATCGTCTCTAAGATCTATCTTATGTAGCAGCATTTACGGATTCTTTATGGAAAGCTGCCGTTCGGGTAAGGGGTTTAGTGAACAGTCAGTCAACATATTTTGGTCCAGTGTCACAGTGACTTTTCTTGATTTGATTGGCGACCAACAGGGGCAGACTTTGATTAGCAGCCAAAAGCCAGTCTCCATATCATAATCTAATCAAGTTGCTGGTGAGCGTGGCAGGTGACCATTATGGCTCTTAACTACACTCTGTCGTAGGTGTTAATTTTGAATTCTACGTAAATTCAAGATAGAGAATGAGAGCTTTTTTTCCCATTTATCAGGTGTGGTCGATGGACGGCTACTACAAGGGCAGGCGTGTGTTGGAGTACAGAACCATGGGGGATTTCACCAAGGGCCAAAACTTTGTGCAGCACCTGTTGCCCCACCCTTGGGCAGGAACTGGCCACGTGGTCTATAATGGCTCACTCTACTACAACAAGCACCAGAGCAACATCCTGGTAGGACACCGGCTGGGGGATATGATGGGAGAATGTCATGATGGGAGAGTGACATGTGTGCCCCTGTCTCTGCAGGTTCAGTACCATTTCCGCTCGCGCAGCGTGTTGCTTCAGCGCAGCCTGAGTGGTGCCGGATACAACAACACTTTTCCCTACAGCTGGGGAGGATCCTCTGACATCGACCTCATGGCTGATGAGACAGGACTCTGGGCCGTCTACACCTCCATCCCAAATGCAGGAAACATAATGGTACGGACCGCCACGTGTGTGTTTCTGCACTCACAGTAGTAAAGTAACAAGCAGCTGCCATTATTATATGATTTAATGAGCTAAACAGGAACCTGTCAGCAGGTTTTTCTAACCTCCAGAACCGATACATTCCCATGGTTTTTAAAAAGCCATTAAAAACAGCTGCATCCAACATTATTTTAATGTACAGAATCTAACTTTTTTTCCCCTCTAATGCGCTCTAATTACAGCCCTCCGTCTATACCTAGGAGACAAGCAGCGAGGATGCACATGTGTCTGTGTCTGGCATAAATCTAAAGATTTATGTATGGGCTTCAGTAATGTGCAATAACTCAATAGGAAATGAAATGTGAGTGTCAGTGAATCAAGACAAAATAATAAACACAAGCACAATCCATCTATCTTAAAAACTAAATTACACCCTGAAGAAAAGCCAGTCCCCATATTTCAACAACAGAATGATGCATGAAATACGGCAGACAACACTTTCACTGAAGGTACAATACAAGTTACTAAACCCCGACAACAGTGATCGCCCAACCGTCAGACTTCTATTCAATTTAAGAGCAAGTGTGAACAGGATGTCCAGAAAATCACCAACATGTGAATTAATGTGTTTTTCTGAAGCTGACTAAGTCTTATATTTGCAGAGGTTTATTCTTTCTCGTGATGCAGGATGAACTATGTTTGCCACAGGTGGACTCCGCTCAGGGTTTGCACACGGCTCAGGCATAATTAAAGTAAATAGGACGCAGCTTGCAGCCACGTGCAAGAAGTCTTCTCTGATACAATTCTCCCAACATAAATGATCTCCACAGCGTCTCTCCTCTGGATCCCGTTTTTGACCAGGGCGTTTTCTTTCTCAAGGTGAGTCGTCTGGACCCTCGGTCGCTGGACGTGCTCCAGAGCTGGGACACGGGGTTTCCCAAGCGCAGCGCTGGAGAGGCCTTCATGATATGCGGCACCCTGTACGTCACCAACTCCCACCTGGCCGGAGCCAAAGTCCACTTCGCCTACCACACCAACTCCTCCACGTACGAATACACCGACATCCCCTTCCACAATCAATACTCCCACATCAGCATGATGGACTACAATCCCAGAGAGAGAGCTCTGTACACCTGGAACAACGGACACCAGGTCCTCTACAACGTCACGCTCTTTCACGTCATCCGGAGTGACGGATAGCTCCGTGTGTGCTACAAAATAAATATAGTAGAGATGGAGGAGATCAGGATACACACACACACACACACACACACACACACACACAGACATACACACAATGGCCATTCATGTCAACAGGAAAATGAGTACTGTCTGAGTTTGAATGTGAATGACTTCTAGTCTGCGAGAGCTCACTGAGCTTAATAACTAGACACAAAAGACGGCCGTGGAACACCAGTCTAAAGGTCACAGACAAGTGTATTCATCACGCCGGAGACAAAACAGGGACAGAACAAAGGCAGTCAGACAGTTTGAGCTCATCCACATTCTGTTGCGTTTCATTCCACTTGTGTCTCAAGAAGTGATTGTGGAAGTTGAGGTCAAATTGTTGGGAGAGAATAAAAAAAAAAAAATGCAGCTCATGAACTGAATTTCAACTGGCTTCACACTTTGAGCTATGACGACAGTCCTGATGGGGATACTGTGTTCTGGGTGTGTGATGTGATCGTGGACGTGTTCAGTCAGCATGGTTGTTCGTTCAATAAATCGTATTGTTAAACTTTACTGAGGCTGCTGTCTTCTCTGTGTGGGAGCAGGACGTTGTTTTAACCTTCTTCTTAATACAAAGCCACGTCCGTCTACATAGAGGCACATGTGTTGAAAATGATGTCGCTCATAGTTAATATTCATTATTCAATAAACAAGTAACTTGTCAACGTCAGACAAGGATCGACAGGGTCGACACCAAAGTCTCTGCATCTCACATTCACGTTACCTCAAACAGAGTCTGGAGAAGAGACGGTTGAAGAAAACAAACAAAACGTGTGGAAACACCGGCAGGGTGTGCATCGAACACCTCCACGAGAGCTATAGTGGCTGAAGGCCACCGGCTCATTGGTGAACATGTTGCAGGGCAAAGCTGCAGCCAATCCTGTCCCAGCCCTTTATAGAATCTGTGGTTCAGATAATGTAGGTGTTTGACAGTGGAATAATGGAAATCACCACAGGGATGTTTGAGGAGTCGGTGTTGACTTTAAAATAGAGCCCATGCAGAAGCAAAGGGGCAACCTTTCAATCATACCAGTCGGAGCTCCACTCCGTCCTACAGACAAACGGCTCACACCTGGCAGCAGAAGCTTAAATAAAACACCACAAAGACCACGTTCTGCAAGCCCTGCACCCAAAGATAGCAAGACACACACATCATCTTCACATGTGGAGTTAAGTGCTTCTGCCAGTAATGACACAGAGAATCAGCTTCACACCAGTCGCATCCCACAGAAGTTAACACTGACGTCCACGTCTGGCCCGTTCTTTGAGCACACGTTCAGTGCTGATGACTAATGCTAACGTTTCTTCTTGGGATTATGTTTTGATCCCAGCAGCGTTCTGGATGATGTGATGTGAGTTCAGAGGTTTTAAGTTTGGGGCAAGCGCAACTGCAAAGGTTAACCTGCTTGTTATTTTTGTTTAAGTGGCTGTTAAGACCCCGACATGGGAGGCTAACATCCCCAGGGGTTACTAAACAGACTCACAAAAATGCAGAGATACACGCGTGTAGAAGCAGACGGCAGGCGCTGCAGGTGAAACAGAAACTCATGGAGAACGAGCTGAACAAAGCGCTGAGCTGATGTAAAGTGATGGATTATAATAAAGATGTCTGGCTTCGTGTGGATCTAATTGTTGCCACAGCGACTGTGTGATGTTATGGGTCACCGCCTCAGAAATGGGATGACTCCTGATTCTCCGCCTGTTTTCTCCCACCCCACGTTTTAATCAAAGGCCTTTAATTAACAGAAAAATGAAATGCTGTTGTCTGATGAAAACAAATCAAAACCTGTTCATACAGACACAGTAATCCACATACATCTGGGAACAATATTGTCTCATATCAATAAACCATGAAGTTCACAACATTTTAGGCCATTTTTTGTCAGCTTGCTTCAGCTGCTTCTTCATCAGGCATTATTTCAGGCAGCAGCCTTCAGGGAGAACAGGTGTGAGTTTAATGCATCCATTCATTTTCTTGCCAACAACAACAATTAGCTGATTATAACCGAACTGAACCTACAAAGGTTATATAAATGCAACGCGTTCTTTTCTTTTTTTTTTACCTGAAGCTCCTAATGAGATGAACCTGCTGAGCGACAGATCTGGGTTGACTAACATGTTAACAGCATCCAGAAACAGACACGTTGAGCTTCAGCTTAAGTCAACAGCTGAAAAAAAATACATATTGAGCAGAGAGATTACAAGGCTATAAAATGTTTATAAGAGTAGTGCTGCAGAAAAGAAAGTGAAGACACACTGCTTCAATAAAGCCATTTCAGACAAGCTGCTGAAAGTTTCTATTGGCCCTCTCTGCACATTTGCACATTAAAGTTGCTCAAAGACGACTGGTTAGTGCCTGGAGAGACACAGAGAAACACTGGATGGCTGGGTCAATTACACAGAACCTGTGCTGTTGCTCAAGTGTGTGTACGGCGTAGCGTGCAGCCTGCTACACCAGCAGCAGAGCAGGCCGAGGCGTAGAGGGGCAACAACCCAGCAGCGGAACCGGCATCTGCTCCTCTGTGCAACGAAGAGCAGGAGGCCCACTGTGAGAAGCTACTGGTGTGGATGTTTCTAACTCCATGGGGGTGGCCGGAGGTCTGCTGGTGTTCCTTCTGGTTTCAGGACTATATGGTACTAGGCACTTCCTGGATGATGAAGGCATTGATGTTACCAACAGGCTCTGATGTTCCTCTGACCTAAAGTCATTTCTGCACATACGGGACGCTATGTGTCAGTGCATCCTACACATGGTACCAGCCAGACTGTCCAGGAACTCACTCATGCTGATCCAGGTTTGGGAACAGATCCCACGGGACATCATCTGCTGACTCATCAGGAACATGCCAGGCTGTTGCCGGGGGCGCACACAGGCGCGCAGGGACAATACGCACTCGTGAGTCACATTGTGACTTGTCATGATGGAATTCATACAGCTTGGACGAGCCTGTGATTTTAAGTTTTCACTTTGCTTTTCAATGTGATCTTGAGTGCAGCCTCCTTGTTATTTTGTTTCTGTGATTGTTCACCTTGAATTATATCTTCATCATCAAGACCAGATGAGGGACAGTGACATTGCAGGTTAAAATCTAACAACCCTGATCTTTGTTCGGCAATATTTCCACCTCCTCACGTCTATGACTAATCCTTTTAAACTTCTAGCTTCACTGAACTATTTACTTAGATGCTGTATGAAAGATATTTGTGCCAGTGATAAAATAAATCTTTGCCCAGCTATATTAATGAAATGTTATTTGAGACTAATAATCTGGAAAAAAAATTTTAATTTAAATAATCATTAGAAACTATACGTGTTTCTGTAATTTGACATTTCTGTGCACCAAATAAATCTCGATTAGCAACTGACTGCGCCAAATGAACACTGGCATCACTTTCTATTTAATTAACACACCACCTGTAACTGTGGGTTATCTGAAAGTTTCAAACGGATTGTCTGATTGCAGCCTATTGCACACAGGGAAAGGCGGGCCCACGTCTAGGACTGCAGTTTGTGATGTCCTCCTTGCAGACGCCTTACATAACAAGCCGGCACATCTTTTCACTCTGCTTTCTGACAAAAGTGAACATATTGTTGGATTCACAGAGCAGTGACAGACTGTATATCTAGACTCCCTAAGAACGTACTTCCATCTCTGTGTGCTCCCCCCCCCCCCCTCTCTCTGTTCTTTATTTGCCCATCTCCCCGCTGTTTTTGGCGAGGCCCCAGTCGGTTTGGCACAGTCACTGCTGCAAGGTTTCCCTCACTACATCTATCGCCATCACCGGCTCCGATTTTCTGCATCGTGGAAGTGCTTCTCCGGAAGGCCCGCTGGAATTCCACGCAGAGATACGCAGTGATATACACAGTCTTAGAAAAGTGCTTCTTGGCATGGAACAGATGCCGGATATATCATTTATCTTCTTTTTTATTCATCTCTATCTGCCCATCTATCCATTGGCTCTTCTGTATCCTGGGTGGATTTAACAATGAATAATTTACTGCTGTTGAAAGAGACCACCTGAGGGAGATAAAGTGGGGGGAGAGTGAATAAAGACAAAAAAACCAAAAGACAAACAGCAGACTTTTGACAGACAGATAAAATATCAATATATGAGAAAAGGAGCAGAGGACGTGATGAACACACAGCCTAAATGCAGAGTGCAGACTCACGGCCCACGATCATGCCTAATTAATGATGGAGAGATCGGCCTAATAAAAAGGACACACACCCTTAAAGACTAACACGAGCGGGTGGCAGCAGCAGGAGGAGGAGGTCGAGGAGATGGCAGAAAAAAGAGGGGTAAATGAGCAGCAGAGAGAATGAGGGGGTCTGAGAGAGTAAAGAGAGGCATCAGGTTCCACCCGGGCTCCTCTGCCGTTCTATTAATAGACATTAGAGCACATTGGGGAGGGGAGACCAGCCAATTAGAAGCAAGCCGCACTACCCACAGTAAACCCAAACTCAGCCACAGACACACATGCATGTGTTGACAGTCTTGTTGTCTTTGTCGCTTATTGTTCACCTGCATCATCTCCTCGGGGACCTCCGCTGGAAACCAGACCACTAATGACGCTTCGTGTTGATGTCTGGTTGTGCCGTGTTGTGTGCAGGAACGTTGCCGCAAAGGTTGAAATTGACTCATCTGAGCCCGAGGGTCTGTGATGCTGGGGATTTTGTGCTGAGGGGGCCATGTAAAGCAGCAATACAGCAACACATTGGTTCACGAGGAGTGAATCTCATGAAGCTGCTGTTGTGTGCGTGCTGTAGAGTTCAGGACGTTATGGGGGTGTACTAAATAGGGATTTCAGGACTTTTTAAATTCATTAGCAAAGGTAATCTAATCACAGGGACAGTGGTTGGATCTCTGGCCTCCTGTTGGTCAGAGTTTATGAGTCTGATTCTTACTTCTCCCGCTGAATGAAACCTGATGAATGCTGAGAATCTTCATTAGTAGCATCATTGAAGTTGTTTTGGATTTCCCTGTCTTACCTGCCAGATGACTAAACCTCTGTGAAGTTGATAAAGGGTTGATAAAGTGTCCCATGTGTGCTGTCAGGGACACATGGGTCAAGGCGTGAAGAGATGGTGGAAATCAGGATGGTGTCGATGTGTTGTCCTGCTCCAGTTTGACGCACAGGTCTTCCTCCATTTTTAAACCAAGGGTCAATGCTTTTGTCTGTTTTGTTTGAACACTCTCACGTTACCTGCTGAGTCAAAGTGACCACTTTCTTCTTTTACTTTCTTTTATTTTCGTCGGGTCTCTCTCCCTCTTTCCTCTTCTCTCTGAAACTTTGCAAGCAGGATCATAAAGAACCAGGATCCATGACAAAGTTTTGCTCTAGTTGACATATTTATAATCGATGTGTGAGAGTAGCTTTGCCCATCCGGCTGTCAGCAGAAATGCCAAGTGCTCCTCTCAAACCTCAGCTTTTGGTTTCTGGTGAAGTGTCACTCAGTTTGTCTTTTATGGTTTCTTTAAATGAATGTTATGATCGCTGAGCTTTTCGATGAAAGCTGAACACAAGCAGACTCAGACATGCCCGTTCCCAGCGACGGGCGAGAAAACAAACAAATGATGTTTAAGTGAGCAGAAATGTGTCTGCAGCGTGGTTTAGATGATCTACTTTGTTGTCAGCATTTACCCGGCGGACACCGAGGTTCCCTTTCAGCCCACATCATCGATTCTCTGCATTACTCCATCCCCGCTACCTTCCCTCATGTTACCTTTTATCCTCTAATTTGATCTCTAGAACCTCCCTCAGAGTCTGTCTTCATTGAGATGCTGTCCCCTTCCCCACATTCATCAAAGCATGGCCTCCTTCTCCCGCTCCTCTTATCTCATTACTCTCTCTAATTAGCCCCAAACGAGCCCGTAGGAACCAATAACACGCCTTTGCTTGCACATATCAATGAGTGTCACACACACACACACACAAGCGCGCATCTGGAAACTCGTGGTTGATTTGTGTGGATGTGTGTGCCAGCACCTGTGTGTTACATTAGTCTTTTTTTGGTATTTGGATTTGCTGATTAAGCTAAAAGTTTTGGCAGACTTTACTTTGGACCATTATGCAAGGGAGGAATGTGTGTGTGTGTGTGTGTGTGTGTGTGTGTGTGTGTGTGTGTGTGTGTGTGTGTGTGTGTGTGTGTGTGTGTGTGTGCGTGCGCATGTGGCCAGCTTGTGTCACAGTTGGACACAGGAAATGGGTGTTTGGTTGGGAACAGATGATTGTGAGGAACACTGTCCCAGGAAGAACTCTACACCAGGAGGTGGGCATTACACACACACACACACACACAAACTGAACAAACAAAGTCCATTAATGTGAAATAATTCTAAGCTGCATCATTCTTTAAGATTTTTCTTCTTTATGTTTCTGAAGAGGCCGTTCGGATGCCACACACATTAAATATAGTGACATTCAGACTGCTTTAATTGGAGTGTGTTGAGCCGTGTGTTTGAGCGTGGAGGGAAGGTTTATTAGTCAGCTGTGTGTGACTGAGATGGGAAGTAACCCAGGCACAGCTGCAAGTGCAGCTAAACAAACACTCATACATAAAAGATGAGCTCCTCTCTCCCCCCGCTCTCTCCTAAACACATTCATACATACAGACACTAACACACATACCACTATATCTATGAGTGTTTACCTGAGTGTATTGACTAATCTTCTTTTGGTAGAATTTCATTTACCAGCTCTTTGTGTACCCAGCAACTGGACAAACAAGCTGCGTCGATTCCACTTGTAATTTTAAACCGGTATGTGGATCTGCGCACCTGTTTACTGTCCTTTCCTCTCCTCTCCTCTCCTCTCCTCTCCTCTCCTCTCCTCTCCTCTCCTCTCCTCTCCTCTCCTCTCCTCTCCTCTCACAGACAAATACCTGCAGGTGCTTTTTCTCATCACCACTCAGTGATGAATGTGTGTCCGTGTGTAAAATGGGTTATGCCATCTCTCCCCTCGGCTCAGCCCGTTTGGTTTTGAATGTAATGAATTAACACTGTTGCAAATTATGACTGTGTGTGTGTGAGCAGGTCATGGTGAATCAATAGCACCTGCGAAGAGAAAGGAGCAATAAAGCCTCATCTCTGCCTCAGTCTCACAACTGTATCTGTCTCTTTCCTTCATTATTGGTGCGCGTCTGTCAGTTTATCTTTCTCCCCTCTTTGGACTCTCTCATCTTCTCATTTTATATACCCAGAAGTGATGAGTGACTTGAAGGGCAGAGAGTGAAAACAGAAATTAACCACAGAGTGCAAGTGAATGACAGAGGCAGAGAGGAGAGGGAAACAGAGGGACAGGCCATGTAAAAGAGATGAGAGAAAGAGATTGTCTCCGATATTGATCTGGTAATCCTCGTTGTGCTCTCTGGTGATTCTAATCTTCCTCCTGCACAGGGATGAGTTGCAGGGAAAGGACGGGAGAGAGCATGGGCAAATGGAGAAAGGGACTGAAGGGCGGGATGCGGAGAAAGGCGGAGCAGTGCCATCAAGTGGTGCAGAGAAATGCTGCAACCAATTACTTCATTGATAAGGATCTGTCAGTGCGTGCTGGTCTGTATGTGTTGGTGTGTGTGTGTGTGTATAAAAGAGCTGCTCATTAATGCTCATCCCCCAACCTAAGGCCTGTCGCCTTCTTTGAACCCCAGGTCTTTGGCACAGAAACTGTGAACATATGGCGCCTGGTTCACACTCTGACCTTGACTGTGGTAATTTGGTAGCATGTGCAAATGCATGTTTTACAGATTTCAAATACACACACGCAAAGCATGTTCTATATGTTCATGTATTCAAATAATGTGTTAATTAATATTTATGATTGGTATTATTATAAAAACAACAAATTACCAATGAATAACATTTCAACAAACTACAATGATAAAAATAAAAGGATTAAAATATGTATTTATATTTTTGCCTGTCTGCTATATCTAAATAAGACATTGGGCCAAATACATTGTTTAATCGTTATATTATAGCAAAGTAGATGCAGGTTACACTATCTCACTGTCAGCTATAGAAGAAGGTTGTTATGTGATATCAGGGTCTCCTGGTTTCTGGGTCTGTTGGGGCCCTATGCAAGAATTTTTTGGGGGCAGCTGTTTTGAATCGATACAACAAATTTAAACCCTTCAGTTATCTGTTGCAATGCAGCATAGTAAGTTCTCAAAGCTGAAATAAAAAACAACAGCAGGAGAAAAAAATTAAGTTGAACCAGGCAACAAACTATAGTAAATAATAAAGGTAAAAATGGATTCTCTATGACACAGGTGTAGAAACTCACACACTTCAGAATGGCTCCTGTAAGTCAAAGATTTTTAAGATATCAGAATTCCAAAAATCACGTGCACAAATTCAATTTGGTTTATCACATAATAAACAAAGTTATGTACAGAGCAGAAGTGCCCAAACCTTTTTAAAGACTGACGAATCTGATGATGTGAAAATTGTGTTGTGTGCCTCTGAGAATAAGATTCGGTTTCCTTAGTCTTTAGGATTTACTATGGATAAAATAAATACAAATAAATAAAATTTTATTTTCCAATTTCCAATTTCCAATTTTATTTTTTATATCCAATTTTATTTGTCACATACATTACATTACTTACTCAAGCACATGTCTGCTTGAGAGGAACCACAGTAAATACTCTGGTGCAGCTATTTTTGCAATGTTATTAGAGATGATCAGTTTGTAGAAGTTAATTTCAACATTGCACAGGAAATATAATGTGAAAGATATCTGAAATACATTTATTTCTGCTAACATATTTAGAAGGTGGTAGCTTGGGGGCCCCCTACTCGCCGCGGGGCCCTATGCATCTGCATAGTGCACAAAAAACAGTAAAGGATGATATTATGTATTTACTGACCTCTGCTGCTCTGAAGTAGCCAAAAGTCGATTTGGTACAAAACTGTAGAAACTTTACTAGAAAGACATGTTGTCAGTGAAGAAAACCCTTAAACAAATTACATTTTCCTCCAATTTGCCAAAACACATTATTGCTAAACACACTTTGAGACACACAGTGTTGCATAATCACACTAAGTGAAAGAAAATTACTTGTCTGTCTCGCAGTCATTTACTTCACTCACCTATGTACCAGCACAACAGCATAACGAGTCGGTCCAGCTTTTGTGTTTTTAATGGCGTGTACTGTTTCTGAAACAACCCTGTTTATAAACTACAGAGGAAATACAAGAACTGAGCACCAAAGTCTGAGAGTTTTGGTTTGTTTTTACAGTTCAGGTGATGGGAATCACTGCAGCCAGTTTGAAAGCCTTAAATCGAGAGTGAGGGTTTGTTTACCAGCATAATAATGCTCATGATTTATCACATCACATACGGCCTCCTGTATGTAGAATGATTGGGGGTACACATACATTTGGGCATGCATATACCCTGTGCACAACTTTCTCCAACACCCACATAGAAACCAATTTTCCTCCTGAATCTCTTGCTCGCTGACTTTCCCTCCAGCCACATTGTGATGAGCCATTTATTAACATGGATTATGTGTCGACAGGAACAAAATCTGGCAGAAAACTAGTGGCTGCACATCCCGCTGTCGCTCCCTCTCCGAGCCAATGCACCACCAGAAGCCTGACAGAGAGATTGAGATAAAAGGAGTGAGAGACAGAGAGATATATGAGAACAGGAGAAAGAATCTATTTTTTCATTGACCTTTCCTGTGTTCGTCATTCAGAAGGCCTGGGATCTCATTCGCTCTCTGTGTTTGAGATCAGCCATCAATAACTGTGCCGTTAATGTCAAGCAGCTACTGACTCCTGCTAAGGAGAGACCGAAGGAGAAAAGGAGAGGAGCAGTGTCTCTGTGAACAACCAGTTTCCCTAAATTCAGATAAAGAATTTGCACATCCAGTCTCTCTGTGAATGCAATAATATAAATAATGAAATTATTGACACTTTATCAATCCCCTTGCTGACAGTCTGTCCCTTAAAGTGTAGAAATGATCTTAAACAGAACAAAACCTCCAACAGAAGCAGGCTCAGGGTGGGCGGGCATCTGCACAGGCCGAGGAATATGAGGCTTAAACCATCTTAGTTTTCTTCTTCTGTTATAAAGGATTCTTTCTGATTTCTGAAGCCTAACAGGAAATTAATTTCACCCACTGTATCCACAGTCATTGTCCAAAGCTCTTTGTTGTAAGAGAGGCTTGAAAGACTAAATTAAAGTAAACTACGATCTGTGATCAGTCACAACTGACTGCAGGAGATGACATCAATCTGGTATCAGATCTAATCTCCCCTCATCAACAAAACTGACAAAATACTTTAGTTTGGTTCGGTGACTCTTTATTTTCCAGCAGCGAACAGAGACGTCACAGTCTGGTGAAGCCAAAGTAATCATGACAGAGATTCATCCCTGGGCCCACCACAACAAACTTGCCAACTCAAGGTGTGCCTTGAGAGCCATGGAGAAAGCTTCGCGGCTATAGATCACGCATGGACATGTAATGTCAGTTTTTCAGAGGTCTTGCATATCTGAGAAAGCGGCCTGGTAACTCAATGGTTCAATCATACTGGGATGCATAAGGTCGCAGGTTCAAAACCCCGTCTGACTCCTAGTCCATCTCCTACCAGGTGTGTCCCTGAGCCAGACACCTAGCGCTAGCTCCCTGTAAGTCGCTTTGGATAAAAGCGTCTGCCAAGTAAAGTAAAGTACTGACTGGCTCAAACTAAATCAAGCTTTAAGTATATGTAACACAAAACATTAACATGCAGACGTGAATGACATTATAGTTGTTCCAACTGCAAAAAGCTTTTTATAACAAGGTCACCCAGCGCCCTCATTTTTTCGTGTCAGGCATCAGAAAAAGCAGCCAGAATGGTCTCTGACTGGCTGGAAATCAGTGGAATACAGTGGGTTTTCTTTGTATTTGAGGTGACCTTATCTTTTTTATAAATAAAGAAAATACAACTGGCAGAATTCTTATACTTTAAAACGCATTATGAAGAGTACACACAGAATGAGGATCACCCGCCTGAGAGTTCACTGAGTGTTGCAGATGACACCGCCTTTCAGGTTTTAACAGCTTCCTTTTTACCAAAGAGCCAGATGAGGCTTGACAACACATTAGTTTGAGAGGAGAGGTGGAGGGCAGGTGGGGACGCTTCGCCATTGATCCGGCTGGTGCAGATAAACACTAGAATATGATTCAGATCATATTGTGTCTCGTTTTCTGGCTCAGTGAGTACCTAACGCATCCTCTTGTCATCGTTGGTCTCTTCAGGCAGCTGTTTTGAGCAAAAGGTCTCACGTGCTGCACACAAGCTGATTAGCAGGCTGATGCCGTTAGAAAGTAGCTGCTGAAAAGAGTAGAACATTTAGCGGCTAAAGAGCCAGAGATTTTCCCTCAGGAGTTCAAACAGATCAAACAGAGCTGGAATGAGAATGAGTCTTTGACTCGTCAGGTGGCCAGAAACACGAGTCCAAATGACAGATAATGTTCCTCCTTATCCGCTGGACATCTTAATGAGCAAAAGTTTCTAACATGCTTATTATATTAACTTGGAAGGTTGGCAGGGAGCCAGTCTCTTTTTACAAATTGTTTCTGCTGAATCACATCTGCAGAATTTAGTTATTTAGGTTGAAGAACATGGTTCTAATTACATGTGCCTTCATTTGAATATAAGAATATTTAATGCAGTACTTGTGGTTCGTCTCTGAAAAAATGGAGTCAAGCAACTCTGGACAATGACGTTCACTTAAATGTCAATACATGCTACCTAATTACTACATTGGGAATTGCTTATATTTGGGATCTATGATTATGAATACTCAGAGTTGTATTGTAATGATTAGAGACGGAAGAGAGGCTGTGTCTTACATAGGACCATTCTCAGCTGTATCGTAAGTAAATAGAAAAAAAAACCTATAAAGCAGGAATACCCTAATGGTTGTCCTCTTCCTCTGCTGCAGCAGACATTCAGATAGTATCAGTAAGTGCTTACTGCCGACACGTTGCATCAGTAACGCTGATATTTTTAACTGGTTCACTATT
>JAUMHF010000001.1:3973564-4040828 GCA_032359275.1 Microctenopoma steveboyesi
GTCGGGGAGATGGGTCTAAGGTTCAGCGGCGCACGGCGGCAGGCACCTTCAAAGTTTCCCCAGGAACTTTCTAGTTTAACATTATTGTTCTATTAACAAAATGTTTCAAAGCAAGAACCAAAATTCCTAGAAACCACGAAGGTATGTGATTGTGGTAATGTGTTTGTTTATTTCTAAGTTCATTAAAGTTCGTGTGTTTGTGTGTGGGGTCACGCCTGCAGACCAAGAAGCGTTCTGCGAAGGAGTGGGCAGAGGCCGAAAAAGCCGTACAACAAGCGGAGAAAACGGAGAGTGATGTCAATACCACTAGACTCGAAGTAGAGAAAGTAAACACAACACAAACACTTAACTGTTTTCATCTCTTGTTTTCCATCAACAGAACCTTAAACTTTATCTTCTGCCTGCTTCTGTGTCTGTTTCCACCGTCTCGTATCTCCTGCCCTTCCCTTCACTTCCTCCATACGTATACCCCTGCGTGTCTCCCACTTTGCATTTTGTTTTGCGTCTCCCCCCACATCCTTTCATCCTTCTCTTTTGTCATCTGTCCCGCTCTCAAGGCCAAGCAGCATGCCAACGCTCGCACACACTCGGCGGAGGAGTGCAGGAGCGACTACGCAGCACAGCTCCAGAAATACAACAAGGAACAGAAACTTCACTACTTCAAGGAGATACCGCAGATCTACAACGTGAGACAACAATAAATAAGCGCATACATTCACAGTGCAGTTCAGCTGGACACACTCTATATGACATGACACAAACCAAACGCACCCCTGTATTCTGCATTTGAATTTAGATAGAATAAACACAGACCATGTGAGTAGTATCACAGTGTTGCTGTGTTTATGCGATGAACAGAACCTGCAGAACATGGATGAGCGGAGGATCAAGCGGCTGGCGCTGGGCTACTGTCAGTTCTCAGACATAGAGAAGAGTGTGCAGCCCATCATCTCCAAGTGTCTAGAGGGAATCTCTGCAGCAGGGCGGAAAATTGACGAGAATCAGGTAAACGCTTTGAGAAATAAACGTACAGGCATCAGTTTTCTTGGAAAGACGTGAAGGACTTCCATATTATGCACTAAAACAGCCTTTTAAAAAACCTGGTCCTGACACTGTGTCTGAGACATGTGGTCATTTTTAGGTGGTCCACTGATGTTTATTGTCTTTTAAATAAAGGAAAAAACACATATAAAACTGTATTTTGATTATAGCGTTTTCTAATTATTATATATAAATTATATATTATTATACATGTAAAAAAAGTGCAGATATATTATTGCCAACCTCAGAAATTCAGTATCACACCTCTGTTTTTTCTTACATGATTGAACGGGGACTGTTTTTGTTCTGATTTGAAGATACATACAGTAAATTAAACTGAATAAAGTGAGTGAGTTTTTTTGTTTTGCAGGATTCGACACTGTTCATAGAGCAACACAAATCTGGGTTTGAGCGACCTGGAGATGTGGAGTTTGAAGACTACAGCCACGGAACTAAATCACCAGCCTCTGACTCCAAACCCAACCCACCCAAAGGACGCGGCAAGCTCGGCTTCTTCACCAAGAAGAAGGTAACTCGCACACTGCTTTCTGAGTTCCCATATAAAAAGCTTCTTTTCTGCATCAGTGTCTAACGACCTGAACACGCTTTGACCACGCAGGTAGCATGTTTTTGAATGCATGTGAATAGAGTCTGTGAACGTTGAGCGTTAAAAGTTATATGGTTATATATGATATATATAAAACGTTTTTATAATATAAGATTGACATTACAAACAGCAATAATTAGTCCATTTGCAGATCAATACAGATTAACGCAGCATTAGTGTTTGGTGTAACAGGGGGAGAAACCAGACTTGTGTATGTCTTTGGTTTTCGGGTTTAAGGAGATTTGTTGGCATAGTGTCGTATATCTCTAGACTTATCCTTTAATTTTAATATCAAATTTTTCATCAAGATTTCTCAATACATCTAAAAAAAAAGGGGACTTCATGTCATGTGACAGTGAATTGTGGGCAAACCTGAATTCTAACATTTTGCCTCACAGCTGCTTCAGATACATTTTTAAAGAACTGAAAAATACAAAAGTCTTATTTCAAGTCTTCAACAGCCGAATAGCTGTGAAGAGCAGGGCCCGGCTTTCCTCTTATCTCGCTGCTGTTGACGGCTGTAGTAGTGCAGCATGACGCTCCAGTAACAATGCTTTAAAACAAACACGCATTCCAGTCATGTCTTACCCCACCACCCTGTTACCCTCAGGGGCCAATTCTTATTCCAGACTGCTGCACAGAATCGCCCTACCCCACCCCCCCCTCTCTCTTTAATGTTTTTGTTCACTTTGTTACAAATATCTCTGCAGCTCTTTTTCCTCATTTTCTTTGCTCTTCTCTCCTCTTGTCATTCTCTTCCTGCTTTGCTCCCCTTTCTCTGTTCCTACTCCTTCACCTTGTCATTCTTCTTCAGCTCTCGCCTTTTCCTTTTTCTTCCCAGCAGCTACCCTGTTCCCCCACCCCCACCCCCCCTCGAAAGCTACAGCGCTTTTCCCTCTCTCTCTCTCTCTCTGTCTGAGGGAGTTGACTTGCTCGATCCCTTGCTAGGTGAGTGACGCTCCCAGCTTCTTGGGTTCAGCCCTGAGCCCCTTCTTCCCTCACTCTATTCTGTGAACGTTAATGTCAGAATGTTGTCACAGTACCTGGGCATACTGTAAAAACAGACTTCTTTGTGTGTTGTGCAGTGAAGTGTTTTTACAGTATGGTGTGTTTGTGGCACGCCTGTCTCACGGTCGATCTCCACTGCTCTCTGTCTAGATGTCTCCGGCTGGAAAGCACATGGTTACACTCAGTATTGTTACGTAGAGGGTAAACTTAACAGGCGCTTAGATAACTGTGCTCTGTTAATTTTAACATGAAATACTACTTAAAGGACAGGCTCACATAGTTTCTTTATATCAACAATGGCTGTGTGAACACTGACACCAGTGTTGCTTGTTGCTCCTCCTGTTCATACTGTGTATACTGGAATATCTCCTTCTAATGTGTCTTTTTTGTGAAAGATTAATTTTAGCTAAGACTGAGATGAAGCTTGAGCCATTAGATAAGTCGAGTAAATATCTCCCTAAAATTATTAGTTACAATTTTCTCTTTTTGCCACTCAACATTGATACACTGCTTCAAGGAAAACTCAAACAGAATACTGCAGTAAAAGTGTTTTGTCTCGTATGACTATACCCTGCTCTTAACTGGACATTAGCATTGACATATTGACATTCATCCCTTAAATTAAAAGCACATGAGAGCGGGACCCAACATGTGGCTGAAAAACTTTGAACCCGTCCTTTAACTTAACTCTACACAAGATCTTGCTGCACTGACCTCTGTGGGTTTAAAGTTACGCTGTAAAACATTAAACGGGAATTTAGTGGAATTATCTGAACCTGTCTTGTTTACTCAATGTGAATATGTCTAGTTCAACATTTCAGATCCTTTTACTTCTAAACACATGGGATGTTGCGCACACACACGCCTGGTGTGTACAACATGCTGTGTAAGCACGAGTGTTTAAAGAGAACGTAGTCACCACTAGCTGACAGTGCGAGTAAGATGATGACAGAGGGCACTAGACTTTCAGTTCAGGGAACTCAATTCTCTAAACAAGAAAACAAAGCCTTTATTCCGCGATGCCATACATATATAAATAACTTTTAATTCTCTCTAATGAGCACAAACACCGGCCTCTGATTCTGCACGTTCACACCTCATCAAGTCAAGTCACCGTGACTTTGGATAAGTCAAACTAACAGTGTGTCTCGCTCTCTCTCTAGCCCCATTACCGTTACACTGATGTTACAGCCTTATGTGTTGCTCAGAGTGGAGTGAACCCTGTCTCTTATCATTTTGGGAAAGCTGGCGAAGCTTTTATCACACCTCACCTCCCTCAGCCAGCCTGCACTAGATCATCAGACTGGTTCAATTTCTGCAGTAAGGCCTTTAACATAACAAGATGTAATTGGGCAGTTCAAAGGCCAGGGTTAAAACAACTATTTATAAAATACTATAACCACGCCTTAATAAAAATGATTTATACACAAATATATAAATTGCTGTTTGTATATTTGCTTTAATTTGCTTTGCTTGGCAGATGCTTACAGGGATCTAGTGCTTTGTGTCTGGCTCAGGGACACGCCTGATGGGGGATAGATTAGGAGTCAGACGGGATTCGAGCCTGCGACCTTCTACATCCCAGTCTAAAGTAATATATATATTGGTGTGGCATCACAGGTTTCTTTAGGATTCTGCACCAGTCCAGAACATTACACAGACATTTACTGGCACACTGCTTCCGGTTGTAAATGAGTCATCACAGGATGTCGGAGTCCTGCTTTGTGCTCGCACTGCCTGTAACCATGAAACAGTTATGTGACTTTCTGTTTACTCAGTGAGCTGAGTGCGCTAATTTGCTGCATTAACCTCTCAGTCTCAGTGTCTGACAGTGGAAAAGACATGGAGGCAGGAAGCAGAGGCATCTGGTGGGAAGCATTTGTACGCCTCTTGTAGACATGACACTCGGGACCCTTAACTGTGTGTGTGTGTGTGTGTGTGTGTGTGTGTGTGTGTGTTTGCATGCATGCAGCTGCCTGCCGCAGAGGATTTCTCTCACCTTCCTCCAGAGCAGAGGAAGAAGAAGCTTCATGCGAAGATCGATGAGATCACCAAAGAGCTACAGAAGGAGCAGGACCAAAGGTGACAACAATATCACAGCCGTCCCCCTAAAGAAAACACATGCCATTAGTTCCAGTGAAGCAAAATAATAATTCTACAGCATTCACGGGTATTTTGAACAACAGTTTGTTTGCACTTTGTTTGTGGAAGTTTGAACATGATGTGCACAAAACCAGGCGCATAGTTTCCTAGGTTTTTTTCTGGAGAAACGTGATTGACCTACACATAGCTCTGACCTAAAGCCCATCCAGCACCTTTGAGAATAATTAGAACCAGGTCTTATCATCCACATCAGTGCCTGACCTCTGTAACGCAGCACACACCACACCACAACACGTCTTTTCAGCAAGTCTTCCCAAGCTGTAAACACTCCCTCCTGTTCTTATCAGCAGCGCTGCACGGAGAGAAACTTCCTTAATCAGCGCTCACATTTACAAAACAATCAAACTTTTCTCCCTGTTTGACCTCAGTGACGCACTGGAGAAGATGAAGGGTGTGTACGCGCAGAATCCACAGATGGGAGACCCCTCCAGTCTGGAGCCGCGGATATCAGAAACTGCCCAGAACATCGGGCGTCTGAAAGGGGACCTCGCCAAATATGAGGTTGATAAGTACACAGATGTTGTGCTGTCCGTCCGTCCGTAATGTTTGGGACAAAGACGTATCATTTATCCACAACACATTCTGAGATTTGTAGTAAAAAAGTGCTCAGATTCTATTTCTGCTAGTTTTATGTTAAAACCAAAATGTATAAAAATGTGAAATTTTATAGTCTGTATATTATTATCTCATACATTAAGTGTTTAAAACTTAAACAGTGTTTATCGTATATTTATTTAGCTAGTCTTTGTGCATGATTCAAAAATCATTAATTTGCTGTTCATTACAGTCGTGGCTGTCGGAAGCAGTGGGAGGAGAGGAATCGTCCAGTACCACCAACAATAACACTCAACATAAGTATGACTCATATTTAAAGGGATAGATTGGCACTTTGGGAAGTACAGGCAAGATCAGTATCACTCTTGTATTTGGACATCAAATACAAAGCTGGAGCTAGTTTAGCGTAGCATAGCAACAAATGAAAAGGGGGAGACTCTGCAGAAAGCTGAGGGTCATGTGTAAAATGATTAATGGAAAAAATGCAGTTTGTCCTTTCAGGACCTCTTTACTATCTTTGATATGAATAATTGCTTTGAATTTTGTGGCAGGTTGTGGCAGTCTGTAGATTCTCCTACTTAAAGCAGAGGTGTCTTCTCAAAATTCAGATGAGCTCATGTCATTTTTATACTTTGGTGCGTGTGTGTGTGCAGGAATAGAACTCATAACTGATGCATTAGGGATCTTTAGTAACCACCAATCATCTTGTCCAACTCAGCAAAAAAAAGAAAAGTGAAGCATATTTCTTAAAGTTCCTGAAACAGTCACATGTCTTGGTTTTGTTTTTTGTAAATCTTATTTTTCAGCGTTGTAGAGGCTGTCCAGTCTCAGAACATCTATTCAGACTTTGACGATGAATTTGAAGACATAGAAAGTCCCATTGGCCATTGCGTGGCTCTGTACACCTTTGAAGGTACATTTAAATATTCACGCTTGTTCATAAATGGATCTCATTTCACTCTTTTAAACATTTCATAATTTTGTGTTTGTGTGCAGGCAACAGTGAGGGCACCATTTCCATTACGGAGGGGGAGCTGCTGAGTATAATGGAAGATGATAAAGGAGATGGATGGATGCGAGTCCTACGAACCAGTGGCGAGGAGGGTTACATACCTACATCCTATGTCAAACTCAGCCCATAACACACACACACATTCTTAGCGCGCTCAGAGCTTGATGTGATGGATGTTAGGAGCCAAAGGTGAATACAAAGTCATACGCAATAATTGAAACTGATCTCTACATCTTTTATCTCAGCCGGTGACGTGTATGGTGAGATGAAAGGGATTATAACGCTTGTTTTCAAGGCTGATTGCAACATCATACACCCCCTGTCTGTGATCACGGCGGCAGCAGAGGGAGACTGTCGGCCCCGTCTGACCTTTATAGACTCCAGCTCTTTTACTGCCAAACCTTTGAATGTATGTATGAACGTTATGTCGCAGCGATACGTGGAAACTCATGTGACATGTTCAGCATCATAGCTGCACAACGGCTGCATTACTTTGTGTACTCTAGGTAACACCAGCCCTCTACTAAAACCTCCTTCCAGGATAATGTGAGTTTGTAGTCATAGCAATGCGATGTTTTATAAATTTTAACTGGATGAAAACCACTATGCTACTGGATGTGCAGAAAAGATTGATATCCCTTAGTTGGCTTCTGTGTTAATGGACGGGTTCACGTCTTCTGTCTTGGAACAGTCCAGTGACCATATGAACACTGTAACAGATTCTGCAGCCGTTCCTCCTGTTCATGCTGGCCTTGAAGAAAATCATTTCCTCCCCAAATCATCCCTACGTTTTTGTTTTGTGCAAAACTGCATCGAAATATTTTGATGGAAAACAGCAAAATTGCATTAGGAGAGAGATTTTCTTAATGTCCAGCCACAGTAGTTCTGATAGATGTTTGAGTCTTGAAGAAATGTGAAATGATCCCTTAACAATGATGCTAAAAGCACAGCATATACTCACAAATTCAGATTGAGGGGACCTTTGTGTTAGAGCAGCAGTAACAATGTTTTCCTTCTGAGATGGTTTAACACATCAAATAGTTTTTGCTTTGAATAGTACATTTTGATAATTGGAAGGTTCTGCATAGTGAGCAGTGGGATGATGTTTTCAGGGTCATTTCCCTTTTTAAATCTGTTTCTTTTAAATCCTCGCTACTACACTTCCAGTTGAGCTGCAGTATCCAAACTGTGTATATTAACATTTCAAAGACCTCAGAGTTTGAAATGATTTAATTTGCGATATAATGAAAATATAGTTTACAGACAAAAGACTCTAAACTATTTCCAGATTTATTTAGACAAACATTTGTACACTGACAGCGATTGTAGTTTTAGTTTCTATCTGTGCAACTGGTTAAAAGAGGATTTGACACAATGTTATACAAACTGTGGTATGAAGCATTGTGTCAGCTACAGTAGCAGTGAGGTTTCACGGTATGTTAGAAAAGGACCTAAAAACTTTGTTGAGGACCATAGTCGGTATCAGTCTATGACACCAGATCACCTGAACTTACAAGTCTATTCCTGTATCTTGAATTATGAGCGACAGAATGATGACAGCCACATTGTCTCGGTCAGTTGAACGTTTCAGGTCATTTACTACTAATAATTAAATGTTTCCCAAAATATTTGAGACTCGCCAAACATGAGCTTGGTCACTAATGTCTTGATCGAGCTATTTAAATCGGCGTTTTACCATAAAACCTTCAAAGGCAGCAGCGAAAAGGTAATAGCAGCAGCCATTATTATTGTTGATTACTGGAAGAGGCGAACTATGTGATGGGAACGGGTTCTATGGACACGTGGAAGGCTTCATTTTAATGATTTTATTGTTACGTCATCTCTACCATTGTCCTGCACTAGTAATGTTTCTTCAACATTTAAGGGATATTATTTTCTGATCCATGTTTGAACAGAATATGTATTTACTCTACTTAACTGAGTCATAAATTAAAAGAAAAAAAAGCTCACGTTGTGTTTGTTTCTTGACAGTGGTGTTTATGAGAAGCCTGCACGCACAATATCCAGACATTATAAAAAGACAACAACAATCATTTATTGCATTAGAAACACTGACATGAGAATAAAATCCAGTGTGGTCGTTTACAGCAGCAGTTCTGGTACAAATGGAACGATATCGGCTTTAGAAAGTTCAAGTTTCAAACAGGTGGTGTGGCCTGAGCAAAAGGTGCCAGAAATGCATGGATGTGAATAAGTAAACGTGTCCGTGGTTCAGGAGTTGGAGCAACTGTAGTTCAATTCCCGGCTTCTCCTGTCACACGAAGTGTCCCTGGGTAAGACACTAAACCCCATGTTGTCCTGGGTGCTGAGCTGTGCGTGTGAATGTCAATGAGAAGCAGTGTAAAGCACTTAGTGTACCAGTAAGGTAGAAAAGCGTTCCGTACATAAAAACAAGTCAAATGCGGCTGTTTCACAGCAAAGGTCTGTCCACATATTGTATTTAATTCTTTTAAGTAAAGGGAAGAAAAACTTCCTCCTTGATGTTGGCGAGATATCTGCCTGAGCAGCCTCGACACAGCAACTAATTACATCTCTTTTCATCTTTGCTTGGCTGATTACACTTTTCACAGGGCCTGAGGCTCAGGTTAGAGGGTCAGGCCGTTGCGGGGTTAACTCGGCAGGTTCCAGTTTATCAGAGAGAACACAAAGAATCTTGTCAAACTTTTCATAACGCTCCTTTCTGTTGGCCGCTGCCCCGACCTGACCCCACAGCAGCCGTAGGGCAAACTCTGTCCGGAAAGCCTCCAGCAGCTCAGGGATTGGCTCCCAGCCACCTGGTGGAGGAGAGTGGTAAATATTTGATCAGATAAGAAATGATGTAATAACTGTTACGTTTACTGTGTCCATGTCCTGTATTTCCGTCTGAGAGCACATGCATGTGGGTACCTGTGAGCAGACTGTGGGAATGTTTCTGATACTCTTGGGCGTGCAGTGCAGTGCTGCGAGCTGACTGAAGGACATCATAAAGAAGCTGACAGCCCTGCTCGCTGTTCTCCACCGGGTCTTCACCCTCCATTACCATCAGCAGAGGGACTAGGTGGGGCATGGCTACAGGACCCTCGATAACAGAATCTCCAAAGAAAATAATACATAACCTGCTTAGAACGTAGCTCAATTAAAGGCGTTGCAGTGATGCTACTGTACTCCGTTTTGTGTCATGTGTTTCTCCCTTAAACACCACACACACAACACAGCTCACCATCTCCCTCGTTCAGTGACTTCATAAAGGGTTTGAGTTTTTTCTCAAATACCACTGCGCTCTCTGTGTGGTTCCTCCTCAGCGCTCGCCACATCATCTCCAGCCGAACTATCTGCACATGTGCACACATATAGCGTAAGGAAACTTCAAACTACTTTTCTTGCATACTAATTTTGCAAAGCGAGCTTATCTTTGCTGTAAATGAAACCACCTGGGGCATCTCCAGCGCTTTCATCACGGCGGAAAAGGAGTAGAGGTTGTGGGCGTGTTCTTTCAGGGCCTGAGCCAATGAGATTAATTTATGTAGAGTAGATGCTCTCTGGCTCACAGTCCCTGTGCAGCCCAGGATGTCCACTGCGACTCCCAGTGATATTAGGTGATGTCTAAAAAAATGTCAGATTAATGGTTTAGAGGTGAAGAATGGTTTTTCAATTAGCAGCAACACAGACCTACTGTTCAAAGGGTTAGGGGTAGTTTTCATGGGGAAATAGTCCCCGTGAAAACTGTTAATAGTGATGTGTGGCACTGTAGAAGAAGATGCTGCTGTCAAATGAAACTTATTTTTACACCACATGCAAAATTGGATGTCAAATTAAATGCAAATACCTGCGTGACGTCCTGCATTAATAGATACTACTAATAAATAGGTAAGGAAGCTTTTAGCACTTACCTTTCTAACAAATCCTGCCTTAACTGGTGTCCGTGTGTCAAAGTGACAAGCTCCAGCCCTGATCCAACTCCCATCAGCTTCCTCTGTTCATCAGTTACCCCAGCGACGCGCGCTACCTGCATTTACAGAAATAACAGATCAACAGGTTTCACATCCAGTTTACTAAGGGATCACTGAAGCTAGTTTTGTCAGCATTTGGTTTGTTGAGCAGAAAAAGAAGAAGAAGAAACTACCGGTACATGAAGTTTTTTACAGCTGAAATGAAAAATAAAAGTAAACATCAAATGTCTCGTGGCCTAAAATACTTATTGTCATTTTCTTGTACAACCAACAGAAATAAAGCACATATTGGTTCTAAAGATCGGGGTTCTGTGGGGTACCTGACAGTCCACACTGAGCATGTGCAGAGCGGTGGTTTTGGCGCCACAGCGGTTGAAGAGCTCTTTGAGCGCCAGCAGGACGCTGGGCTCCAGAGGCCGGTTGTTCTTTGGTAAGAGCAGAGACTCAAACTGATCCAGCTGGAAGCACGACATCGACTCTGTCTGTGATGGTGTAAGAAAGACGTAATAAGGTAAGTACACAGCGGTGCCTACATGTGTTGCATTACACCAAACAATACTCAGGCCAAAGAGTATTCTGTGCCACGTTTTTCTTCTAAATAATGGACAGCAGTTACAAACCTTCAGCATCACTCTGACACCTGGTGGCAAAAGCAAGTCAGTAATATTGATAGTAGTAAATTATAGTTGCTAAATGTAAATTATTAAAACATATTTACTATGTTAAATAGCTGGATGGTGGAATTACGTACTGTAGAATCCAGTGGCTGGTAGAAAGCATTTTTTAATCTTAAAAAATGTACTTAAGTAAAAAATACTAAAACTAAACATATGCACTTAAGTAAACATGGTTTCTGTTTAAGGAGTATACAGAAGAATTTGTATGACCTTAACCTTCATGTCCACCCAGAACAAAGGTAAATGAATTAAATAAACTAAATATATACAAACTTGCGGTCGTTGGAAATTCCAGTCTTCCACTTCCTGTGCTGACTTCCTCTGCCCCTGTTTGTAAAACAACAGCTGTGATGATGCCTCCCTCTTTTGTGCATCCAGGAAGCCAAAGGACGTTTCTGTGAGGCGAGCGCGACTCTGCCACTTCTCCTCTGCGCGTAAGCGGTCCACATGGCCCTTCTGCCGGGACTGTGGCACCTGCATGCAACAGCAAGGGGACATAAACTCTCCATGCAGACTGCAAGACCTTTATCACCGCCCCACATAGAGAGGCGACACAGAAACCAGCTAGAGCAAACAGAATTTTTACCCGGATGACAAGCTCATTGTAGACAGAAGAAGGATCCTCATCCACGTCTGTAGGCGGAGGAGGGACGCTATTGGGGAAAATAGCAGAGACCCTGAGAGGTTTAGGGGGAGCTCTGGGGTGCAGCTGTCCATCTGAACCTCGCAAAGTAACGCCACCACCTGCAGGTATAGTAGATGGGAGTTACGAGACGCGTTACTTTAAAGGAAAAACGCTGCATGTGTGCTTAGGTATGCATGTTACCTGGATGTAAGGGGAATGCGTGTCGTGGTTGTGGGCTCAGCAGGGGCTCACTGCCTGTGCGAAACACAGGGGAGACGGAGTCAGGGCTGGTTTCCTCTGACACAGTGCTCTGAGGAATACCTGGTGGCAGCAGAGTTAAAAATAAACATCAAGTCTCCCGTTTACTGCTTTGTAATACTAACAGACAAGCTTGATGTGGACCTAATGTGATACATTCTCCTTCAATGGGACAGTTTACATATGAAAATTCATTTTGACATCAGAACCCTTTAGAAGTTCATGCACATGGAGAGGACACGTGTGTATTTAAACATGTTGGATTATTGACTTATTTCTATGTGAAATTAGGCCCTAGAAGAAGAGTTGTTGGCACTCACTTGGTTGTAAAGGGCTTACAATGGAATTTAGTTTGGAAATCACCAGTCGACTGTAAAACAGATCTTTTACAAATGAAGAACATTCAGCACCATTGTTTTGCTCCCCTGGAGTGGACAACCCAACAAAAATTACACCAAGAGCAAGACATGTGAGGTAACAAGGAACACCTCAATGACAGGCCTCAGGCAATGAATAATAGTCCTTCATAGGTTGTGCATGGTTATGCAAATATGTTAAGTCAGTAGTTTTACTTTACTGTATGTGCATACGGAGACACAAATGTATGTTTCATGTTTGTGATAATGTACCAGTTCGTATGTTGCTGTCTGACTGTGCAGACTGAAGTGACGGCCTCCGTCCCACATTCTCCAAGTTAGCAGGCTGACTTCCACTCCTGCCACACATAAAAAAAAACTTAAATATGTTGTATTTCTTTGACTACATACTTTGTCTCTACAATTCAGTGGACATATTCGCACCTTAGCAGTGGATTGTTGACTTGCAGTGTGTCAGTGTGTGTCGTGCTTAAACTGCGTCGTTTGCTAGAGTCACTGTGCTTTCCTCCCCCAGCACTGTTGCTTTTGCCTTTGGGTTCACTCTGTCGCTCAACGATGACACGCAGAGGGAGGCTCCGTGGGACTGGGCGGCAGATCACAGCACCTGAGGCCTTGGAAATGGGCCGTTGCCCACCCACATAGTATCGGATCAAAGCGGGAACATTGTCAAACCGATCATCTTCAAACTGGAATAACTCCCGAGAATATCCCTGTTGCAGATAAAGGCAGATGCAAATTTATTCAAGCACCTAAAAAGTTGCAGGGTCACAGCAATATTAAAAAAGTCCATAAACAATTCCCAAACCAATCTCCCAGCATAAACCACACTCAGCTTAATTGATCTGCATGGTCAGTGATTGTTTCACTCATAGTTTCAAAGCTATGTAGCGGCTATGGTGTAACGAGTATAACGTGTGACATATAAATTAATAAATTATATAATAAAGATTTATTACATGGGTATATATAAGCAAAACAAGGTTAGACCTTTTAAATGGCTGATCAGTTTTTGTTATGATTATTTGACCCATTATATTGTCTATTAAATATTTGAAAATAGAGAAAGATGCCAATTGCTAGTTCCACTAGTTTGCCCCACAGATATGTAAAAACCAAAGGATTTCAGTTAGCCATTATATAAAATACTCACATTAAAGAATGTGGGACCAGTGTATTTTGAATTATTTAAATATATAATTATATACAAACTTCTGCCTATGGACACACATAACACAGATTTACCTGTTTAGGACGAAGGACCACTCGTATAATCTTAAAGTGCATGGGCCCATTTTTCCACAGGCAGCTCAAAACATAGTCCCCGGGGGCGGAGCTTGAGTCTCGGACCAGGAAGTCTCCGTTTTTCTCAAACAAAGATTCTGCAGCCTGGAAACAACGCAGCAGGTTAGCATGGTCGAGTGGTAATGAGGTTTTACATGCGTTTATATGATTATGTAATAGTATGTGAGTTCAAGCAATTAAACCCACATTTGCTTTCTTGCTGCTTTTTTGTTGATCAACCTTGCGGCAAAGCTCTGCATGGGGAAATACAGTCCAATAGCATTGCTGCTCCTTTTAGCTACGTTAGAAACAAGGAGAAACAACTATAGCCAGGCTTTGTCCAGAGTATGGATTTAATAATTCTCACGGTTTGGTTGAGACCTTGGTTTTAATTTTGTTAGGGCTTCTTGAAAGCTGAATGACTGCTGTATTTACTGTCCTTGAACACAACACGCAGGAACACTAGACTAGACTCTAATGCTACAGTCCCTGAAAACCTTATGGTACTTATGGTACGCACAAAGGCAGGTGATAGGTCCTTACATGCCCAGGATATTGAATCTGTACATGTCCGAGGATTAATATGTTAAAGACTCCACTGCGAGGAAGTTGGATGTCTTCAACAGGCCGACAATGGATGTGAAGAACCCCGTAGCTAAATGGGTTAAGCGTCAGACTGGGATGCAGAAGGTCATAACTCTGTCTGACTCCTAGTCCATCCATACCAGGTGTGTCCTAGGGGCGCAGTTCTGTCTTCCAGAGCATTAATACAAGATTGTGGACATATGTGTTGCAGTACTAAATATTCCAGCACCTCTAAGGCGCGTTGATGATCTTGTATTGGATCCTCTATACATGATAGCTCATGCTGGGTAGAGCAGTCGTCTTCCAACCTAAGGGTCAGCAGTTTGATTCTTCCTCTCCTCAAAAGCTACATGTCGAGGTGTCCTTGGTAAAGACCCGATGCCCTGTAATAGTGCAGACACAGGTCTAGCAGCTGTCCAAACAACAACTTCTAGGCGGCCCAGTAGCTCAGTGGGTTAAGGCATGAGGCTGGGGTGCACTAGATCCCCAAACTCGGCCTGTAGCTGCCCACTGCTACAGGGTTAAATGCAGGACACATTTTACTGCATGTTGTACACTGTGTAACTATGTATGTGGCAATTAACATTTGAATTTGAAAGCACAAAAACTGACAGAACAACAGAACTACAGTATATCTTACCCAAGAAGAGTGACTTGCTTAAAGAGGCCACATTAGGCCTTTATAGTTTTTGGAATTGTAAACTGCCCAAAAAATATTTCAATAGAGCCCCGGAATTTAAATATGAACCAAAAATTCTGCATTATGTCCTGTCAATCAAGGTCAACAAACAACCCATGCCATTTTTACATTATTGTAAAAGTGGATTTTGTACTTTCCCCTGTTCCTAAGGTAAATTGCTACTTGCTGACATGGAAGTAGTACTGATCCAACTCCTTGCAAGAAAGCAAATAAATGTATTTCCCAATACATTGAGAACAGTCAGTTGAGCACCTCTCGACTTGTCGGCCCGTGGTACCACGAATGACTCCTCAGGTCGTCATTACTGAGCTTCAGCTCTTCCTCCAGCTCCTTCTTCAATGAGTCCATCTCTCTCCGACCTCGAAACACCTACAGCACAAACAGCAGCGCACCAGCAGAGACCAGTTACTCGACGCTCTGCTAGAGAGAGTGCAAGTGAGAGGCGAAGTGGCTGTTTGCTTAACCTCTTACCTGGCTGAAGTATGCGCTGACACTCCTCCTCTTACTGAAAAACAGAAGAGAAGACGTGATTTGGAGACATTAAACTAAGCACCCTGGAGCTACTGGTAATGGTGCCTTGTTTTCCCCCTGAACATGAAAAATATTGTACAAGGCCTCAAGGCCACTGCCAAGGTCTGGGCCTCTCATTAACGACAGACAAACTGAGCAACTTTTAATAGCCCTCTTTCCTTCCTCGAGTTTCCATTTTCCTGCCTCCGTAAACACAAAGCTCATAGATGAGGGCTTCCAACAGGGCTGAACTAAAGAATCCCCATGATCACATGAACTGCTGCCCACTGAAACAAATCCACATCAGTGCTTCTCTCGCTCTCCCTCTGTGTGAACACATAAACAATGTGGAACAAATCGTGTCTTCGGGGACTGCTGGAGGGATGCGTGGTGTTGGGGTTGTGTGACTGCCGTGTTTTGACCCTAATTACTATTTAATGTTCACATGCACTGGAACACAATGATACACAATTCCCTTTTCATTAGGTGCATGTAGAGTAAGACTAATTCAGTGGAATGCTGGAGCTTTGCCCTACAAGCATAAATGTTATATCAGTATTTGATTTGTCTCAGTATGATTAAATTCTTCTTACATTTTGGAGGTAGCAGTTTCTCTGGCAAATCTGTCCCCTGCCCTATTATGCTAGGAAACAGGATTTTAATAATAATGAGGTCATTAACCCCAAACCTCACACCTGAGACACCCCCCCCCCCCAAAAAAAAACCAAACTTAATATTTTATTTGTTGAGTTTGCAGGTCAGTTAGATTTTTATTCTCTAAACTTGCAACTTATTTCCCAAGATGCTGTAAATGTTTCAAAACCTTGCAGAGGTGAGACATACTGACCCCTTTGCCAAATAAAACACCAACATACTGCAATCAGTCTGAAGAAATGTTCCTTGTGTGTATATTTTGTAGAATAGTCACAGAAAGAAAAACACAGACATGACCTCACGGTACTTTTATCTACAGCCTGGAGTCTGCCAAAAGCCCAAGGTTTTGCCCATTAAATAGTTTCATCTATAGTCCAAACATATTTAAATTACTACTACATGAGATAAAACTGTAAATCCTCGTGTGGGAACGAGTAAGTATAATAACTAATAATCACCAGTCGTTTGAACAATAAGGTTGTACTATTTACTGGTCACGTATAGTCTGGCTTATCTATTCAGGTGTGAATAAATGGATAAAATGTTCACTAATAGTTATTAAAAATAAAAACAGACAACTTCGCACATGTTTAGTGATTAATGGTTTACCTGTGTGTACTAATACAATGACAACCTCTGCAGCATGGGACAACAGAATTCCACATAAATAACAGTTTCAACATTTGTTGTTAAGTAAGAGGCAGACAACATCCTGTCTGAGGGGCGTTGGCCCAGGTATGCGCACCAGAAAACACCTGTGCAACACGCAGAGGGCTCCATTATTGTGAAATGCATCCTGAACTCACAAATACCTGACGAAGGAAGACCTAAAACCAACACTTAGTACCAATGTAAAGAGCTTGTAGTATAATGTGGTAGTTTAAATCCAGACTTTGCACCTAAAACTACAAACTGCGTAACAGGTAGGGAGTTAAAACAGCCAAAGACAGAGTAAAGTGAAGTGAGACTTTCCTCACAGGCTCCGCGTGTCAAATAAAGTTAAGCAAACGAACATCTCGCGCGACTGAACGCAGTTTCCCGCGGTTCCGGGACCTACCTGTGAGTCCTGTCTGCCTGCCTCACTGCCCTCTCCTCCCCGGCATGTTCTGTACGGTCCACAACGACACATCGCCGAGCAACAGCCGGGACAGCTCTTCCTCTCGGTCCTTCTCCCAGCAGATCCCACCCGTCTCCTCCCTCTGTCCTCGACCTCCTCCCTGCTACAGTTTCGGACGAGTTCCCACAAGCCCTCCCTCCTCCCCGCGCGCGTCCTCCCCACCGCACCCCACCCCACCCCAGGCCCCGGTGCTGAAGCGCCGCTTTCTGTCCGACATTCCTCGGATACCGACACATCACCTGGCTTCAGTCAGGATCGTGCGGTATTGTTTATGCGTTTGCATCGTTAGAAAATCCTGACTACGGTTTTAGTTCATGTTGTACTGAAGGGGTGAGGAAAGTGATGTTATCACTGGAGAGCTGTGAGGCTGCAACCAGTCACTACTTTAATGCATTTTACATTTGTCTTTTATTTAGTGTTTCTGAAGCCCCTGCTGTTAAAGTCAAACCACTTTTAAGTGTAAAGTAAGAAAACCCAACAGTCCCACTTGAGCAAGCACCAGCTCCAGCAGAACCAGGCTCAGGGTGGGCGGCCATCTGCCTCCCCCGGTTTGGGTGAGTGGGAGGCAAAACCAGGGGAAAACTAACTTAAATATTGAGGTGCTTTTGATTAATAAAACTGTCATATGAGTGACTGGTTAATCAGCTTCTGTCCTGTGTGATCGGAATCAACAAATCCAACCATGGGTTAAAAAGAAGGCATACATGCAAAAGGCTAGCTGTAGCGCTCAAAATCAGTGCACCCATTTGACCTTTGGTTAGTTTGAAGGGGACGCCTTTACTTCAGACACCTCCAACGCTGCTCTGTGAGTCTTTGTCACAGGAAGCATCGACCGGACCTCGTGACTTTAAGAAATAACGTTACAAACTGTAGCTGTGAGGGTTAATGTAAAAGCATTCAAAACAATAGCATATTCTTTCATGTGCTATCGTTTCTTCATCAGAAAGTAGTCCCATGGGGAAAGACCAGCCTTTTATAGTAGGTGAACTAGTCTGTTAATCCAATCCAAGACTACCAGCATAAAAATAGACCTACAAACCACTGCCTTTGTCACTCACTGATTGGGGGGAGGTGTGAATAACATATCAAAGTCCTGAGGTGTGTTCTTTATCATGTTAGATATTGAAAAGCAAGAATTTCCTTCATACAAACTATAGTTATCATTTCCATGAAGACTTTTAATTCACGCTGCCTGTTTAGTTTATTCATGGACCACTGATTGCATCTGTCTGCCCAGTACACCAGAAAAACTCTGACATAGATTTTATGTGACGCAAGTTAATTATTAGCAAAACTTGAGTATACTACCTGGAGAAAGTGCATCTCTGTCACACACACACACAGCACCCTGAGAGAGGGGGAGGGGAGGGCTGCTTACCTGCGCCTGCTGTCCTGACAGCGGTCTATCCCACTGATAGTGTTGTACCTATCCGCGGGGACGAGCTGCGAGCAGGAGGCAGAGAGACGGTGCTGGTTGTCAGCGCGCTGGAGGCGGGGCAAGACACTCTGACGAAACAGGTCCTTACCAGGCTTCCCCTGCAGGAAAGGGTAGATGCCCAATGAATCGGCTTCTGGGGCTTCTGTTTGTATAGTGTTGTTTTAAAAAAGGCAGAAGTGCTACTGATGACTCTGTGTTAATGTAACGTTTCTAATTCTGAAGTCTCACCAAATCCACATACGACCCCAAAGAGCATTTTCGGCTCACCCTGCGCCCCAAACTCTGCGTGCCTGACCAGACAGGAGGACGTTATAAAGTGATGAATGTGAGAAAACTCACATACTTACATTTATAAAGAGAACTGAAAACAGTGAGATGCGTACCACTTTCCTGTTCGCCTGGTAAATAAATCACTGAAAACAAGATAAAGGACGTTAGTGAGGTTTAGAAGTGCTCTGGATACCAGAGTGTTGGTCTCACCTAAATGATTCTGGTGATCAAACAAATGTTAATATTACACAAAGATCTGTTGAAAGAATACAAAATGCAGTTTTTAAATGATGATTAAATTTATGAACCCCTCTCGCTGACTAACGTGCCACACCCAGACCTGATTACTGCCGGACCTGTTGAATCAAGTGATCACTTAAATAGAAGCTGTCTGACAAAGTGAAGCAACACATCAGGTCACGATCCGAAAAAAAATTCAAAATCAAATGAGAAACAAAGTAGTGTGATGGTCTGGGGCTGCAGCTTCAGGAACTGGACGACATAAGTCACCTCTTTGACTCAAAAAGAAAATCTGATTGAGATGCAGTGCATCCGTTATATATACAACTCTGGTTATCTTGGTGTAATATTAAAATTTGTTTGATGATCTGAATCATGTAAGTGTGAAAAATATGCAAAATTACATAACATTTTTACATCTCTGCATATAGTGCGAGGTAGAGTTTTTAACTTTTAACTTGCTCTTTCTCGCTCTCTACGGAGGATTAGGACCACGGTTAAAATATTTTTTGAGTCTGAGAAAAGTGTCAGAATTCAAATAATATTTTCACTGTGGCCTTAATCCTTTTTTAAATTATATAGTAATAGCAAGCCAGCAAACACAGTGGGACTTGATAAACTGGCTTGTTAACCGCAACGCAACGATGATTTCAGCAGATACTGCTCTGTGCATGTTGAAAAGAATGATTAGAAGAGAGAGTCTCGAGCTGTTTCACAACACAGAAATGTAACTCATGTGTCATTTGGACACATGAGCAGCACAAATAAAATAAATTGCAATCTGTAAGTAAAGCTGACTTCTGCAGTCTGTGCATTTCATGTATTGTGTTCACACTAGTACCAGAACATTTGTAATAACCCCACTAAATATCAATTTACAGAACTGTCTATTATGAGATAATAATATATACTGAAAACATCTTAGTAAACCAATATACCAATAATCACATCATAACCTAAATTGATCATTGCCCCCGGCAGTCTTGGGCCAGGTTGTGTGCTTCGCCTACATCCAGCCTGCGATTATTTAAAAAAGTTTAATGTTGAATTTGTGCCCAGCTCTACGGTGCATGTGGCCAGTGAGTGTCACCAGAGTATGGGTCCAGTCTCTCTCTGAATCTCAAAAGCTGCTTGAGGATGGTTTCTCTGTGCGTTGCATCCTCTATGCCTGCATCCTTCAGCTCTAGATCTGTTACATTAATCAAACCCTGCAGTGAAACAAAAACCGAGAGAGCAGCAAAGGATTAGGACTGGGAAGATTAAAGTGAGAGATTTTAACAAACGTGTACTGAGGCAGCTGATTCATGTACCTCCAGACCATAATATTCACTTTCTAGCGTCTTGGTGTATTCAGGCAGGCCAATCTGTCTCAGCCACCAGGCGATGGAGCGATTATTCATGTCTGAAGACCAAAAGTAGAAGAGATACTGATTACATACCAGCACATATGCACAGACACACACATGCTCGTACATGCTTTCTTAAGTGCACAGGTTTCTGAGGAAAACTACAAATGACACCAGCTTACCCTCAGAAAGCAGCCAGCGTGACACAAAAGCAGAGAGGCTTTGGATTGTTTCACTTGTAGCAGTGACAGTATCTACACGTACCTGCTTACAGGGTCTGCTGGTGGACTTTTCCTTGTGATGATTCTATCGCCTTATTTTCTGGCATTCCCTTTGCAATCCTTGCTTCTTTGCATCTGCTCACATTTAAGTTGTATGCTGTGTCATTAAGTCTGCTTCTCACTTCCTCTTAGTGGTACTAGTGGGAGCCCGCTCCTCATCAAACCTGCAAGGTCACTCGGAAAGCCAATCAGAGGAGTGCAGTGGGCCCACAGTACCCCCCACACAAAACAGCAAATCACTATACAGGAATCAGCATGAGCTTCCAGGAGGTGGAGAGTACAGGTTGAGGCATGTGATGAGAGTGTTGAGAAGAAGAAGGGGGGAGGGGGAAAATGTAAGACTGTTGGGCAGCTGTCGAGTCATGACAAGTCAGAGATAGGTATGTAGCCACAGTGCTGTGTCTTGATGTCTGTCTGTACAGGTGGTACGTGCACGCAGGCAGCTCTGCCATGTGTGTAAGAGCGACATCTAGTGCTGAAGTATAAACATACTATTCACGGTCGTGAGTAATGCTATGCACTCTATTCTAAAGGTCAGCATGCCCTGCTTCAGTTTTGATTGTTCTTTTTTTTATCTCTTTCTTGAAGGTTTGACAACTTTATGGAAAAGACCAATGCACCTGCAAGACACTGTCCTTAATCTGGAGAGATGGGTGGAAGCAA
Organism: Microctenopoma steveboyesi; assembly: GCA_032359275.1. Lineage (NCBI taxonomy): Eukaryota > Metazoa > Chordata > Actinopteri > Anabantiformes > Anabantidae > Microctenopoma > Microctenopoma steveboyesi. Next base: position 3,994,923 of record JAUMHF010000001.1, read on the forward strand.
AAACACACTTTCACTTCCTTCTTCATATGCTTGTTCTGTGCATCAAAAAATCACAGTGACCCACGGCATTAAATGATCAGTTCACTAAAAGTGTTTTCTTGCCTCTTCTCATCTGGCACGTAGAGACATGCAGCTAGGTGTGGTGCAGAATATTTAAAACTTCTGTCGCTACCTCAATGAAACTGAGGTGAATAGAATATGATATGTGGTTGTCAAAACCTTTCAGACATACAGCGTTAAACATCTTAACAACAAATATACACAGCACATGCCATGTAACCTCCGCTCAAGCTTTGCTTTTAGTCATCCCAGGACCGTTTGCTGCATGTCGTTCTCCTCTCCTATGTTTCCACTTCTTCACTACTATCTGTCAAAGAAATATTCCTAGTCAGAGCCGGTCCAAGGCATAAGCAAACTAAGCACCTACTTAGGGCCGCTGAGATCACCACTAAAGGCCCATGGCAGTTTGTTGACTGAAATATTATGAAAAGGTACATTATTGTACAAAACACAGTGTGATGTAAGGGAAGCACTGCTGGTGTAGGTGTGATATTAACTGCCTCAGAGCTACACTGCTAATGTGTGTAACCAGGCTGCAGTGTGCACACAAAGAGCAGGTTGAAGACAAAACAGCGTGGCAAAAAGGGAAAAATTCTTCAGTGGCAGAGAAAAGAAAGAGGAAAAAATAGAAAAACTGCATAAAGTTAAGTTTCCTCAACTTAGGACGGTTAGGCTGAGTGTAACATATTAAACCAAGGTAGCTACTAGTTAGCTCAGATATTTTAGTATTTAAGCTAATACACAGGCAAACTTATGTTTTTTGTACGATTACATGTGTGATTTACTTGCTGGAGGGGTGAACGTCTCCCCCTCTGACTGCAGCTGGGCAGGTGAATATAGCCGCTCCAGTACTTGCGAAGGCCTTTTTTGTGGAATGACCATGACCTGGTTGACTTCAGAAACCTGGTATTTGGATTTTGACCAACGTTTGTTACTTTGTTTCACTAAACGTTTGTTAATTTATGTCATCATATAAGCATTTGATATCTGATGTGTGTTAGATTCTTTCATTTTCATATAGAGAACATATCAATGAGTTACTGTTTATTTAAGTTTAAGTGTACTTCATTGCTGTTACTGTATTTAAGACGAAAAATTATAAAGTAAATTAGGCATGTCCAAGATTTTGTGGTCTGCAGCTCCTGTTATAAAATGTATTTATGGTACGTTCAAAACTGCTGTACGAGCTGAACATTCTGTCATCTCTGTCAGCTCAACTAGTAAAGAACTGTTCTTACATGTTGGAGATCTGGCCATTATTATTTTTGATTTGTTCACTCCTGTGAGACTTAATTTTGTTATAAATCCATTGTGACAAAGTGTGTGAAAATTTGTTTCCAGTCATTTTGTTTATTTTACATTCTGCTACGTTGCAATATCATTTCACCACATTTTAGACAAAGTGAAACACAGATAAGTATTGTTTAAGTTTAATGTTATGTAATATAATATTTTTAGAAGGTAAATGTTTGTAGTTTTGAATCTCTAAGTCAGTCAAGTTGGTGATACTCACCATGTGTTCAGGGAAAAAAAGGAGGAGGCATTTAAATACTTCCTTTTTTGTTGTTCAGTTTGGTGACATCATCAGTGATGTGTGTGTGTGTGTGGGGGGGGTATTAGGTTAATTAAGGTTGGTTTCTGTAATTGGTGTGGTTATGAAATTGGCTTGTAATTGATGAGGATAGTTAGATTTTATTGTTAAATGTAAGGTTTGCTGATTAAAGTGATCAATTACCTGTTTTTAGAGGATAAAATTGTGTATACCCGTAAGGGGAATGGATTTAGTTGGATGGAGGTTAACCCAGATTGAAGAGTATATTTAAACAGTGCTTTTAGAGCAGCAAGGAGACAGACATGTTAAAGTGCAGCTGTGTGCACGAGGCTGACGCCACTCACAGAAACGACAAGTTTAATTTTGACAATGAAAATAAAGTTATAAAACAGTGCATTTTTGGCTATTTTAAATATATATTTTGTGGTTCATTTAATACATGTTATGTGACAGCCTCATTAGTCATTATTATTGACAGTAATAGAGGACATAAAAATTCAAATCTTGCTTATTTACATGGATGCTTGGCTCAACTCTGCCCAAAAATTGTCCTTAGTGGCTTTTACAACATTCAGCAATTAATTTACTCAAAATATTTGTGCGTTTTTTGTAGACTCAGCTATAAATACAAATATGTGCTTACATGCAAGTAAATCCACCAGTGGGTGGGGTGAGAGAGTCTGAGCAGCTGTTCCATTATTCACTGTGCTGCTCCAGGTACAGTATCACAGCATCAGTGTGACTCTCTTTTATTCTTAAACATGAGTTTATTAACTAGCTAAATATATCCTTCAAAAGTATAATTTACCCATCATGACACCGCACCAGTTATTCTCTCTCCTTGGGTTGTTTCATTTTTTAAAAATTTTAGGACCACAACAGTCGACTAGACAACAAAAGAAAATTGGTATATTGAACTAATGGCCAAAAATATACACTGACTTCTTACATCAATAATGTCTTATTACCACAAATAAGGTCAAGTTACCACATCAGACATCAGTTTTTGTTTAGGGGTTGCCTATATAAGAGCATAAGTAGCATAGCATTTATTTTTGATATCTATGCTAAAACTCGATGCAAACACCCTCCTATCTGATCTCCGTTTTACGTTTATGAACCATTTCACATACAGATCACAGTTTCTTTATCGACTTGTACCACCCGCTGCAAGCACAGCAGCAGCTTTGTGTGTATGCATGTGTGTGTGTGTGAGGGTGCGTCAGAGGAAAAAGGAAGTTGCGGGATGAAGTTAAAAGTCTTTGACACAGTGCAGCTCTGCAGCACACCCACCACGGAAGAAAGGCACAGCGAGAGCGCCGAAGTCTGAAAATGAGATAATGAAAGGGAGACTAGGAGGTGAACGTCAAGAAAGACGAAGCAGAACTGTCAGGAGAAACTACCAAAGGTGAGAGTTTATTGTAATACTAAAAATGATAACTTTTTGTTGGTTTCAAGAGGGTCATACTATTCAACTATCTGTTGCACAGACAAAGATACTGACTGATTTGGCTTTAAACTGAGTTAATAGAAATGGGTAATTACTACTTCCAATTCTAGTTTACTACTAAAAGGTTGAGGGTTACACTGTAACAAAGTGGGATTTTCTATGTGTTGAAGGTGTCAACAGGTTTATGTATGTACAAATTCAGTTAATACTCTTATTTTCATTCATTGTGAACTCAACAAATGATCTAAAAAACCTGACGTCTTTCACCGACTCTTCTCTTGATTGTTCATGCAGTATTAACGTTCAGCGCTGTGAAAATTATTTTCACCCCTTCCTCTAAAAAAATGTTTTGCATATTTGTTACTCTCAAAGTAAATACAAAATGCAGTTTTTAAAAGACTTTTTTATTTTATAAGGGAATAAAAGCTGTGACAATGTAATTGCTTCTGTGGATTTAGGTCCAATCTTTTTCTTGTTTTTTTTTTCTTGTTCTTAACCATTAAGAGTTGGATTCACTGGTGTTTTTTTGGATTATTGTCTGTTGCACAACCCAGCAGCGCTTGAACTTGAAGTGACAAGCTTGCAGCTTGTCAAGGAACCTGCTGTTATAGCACAATTAAAGCCTCAGACCATCACTCTACTACCACCATATTTTATGCTTGTTTTACGCCAGATGTAGTTCAGCTTTTGTCTCATCAGTCCACAAAATATTTGCCCAAAAGATGTTTCTTTGTGCAATGTGAGACAATCCTTTGTGTTCTTTGTGGTCGCCTTGGAACTCTCCCATGGACGTCGGTCTCTTTTTTGTTGCTGAATCACATCCAGTCCAGTGGACGAGTTGTCATTGAGCTCCTGAAGTAATTTTGGGAGGCTGGCCATTTCTGAGAAGGTCCAGCACGGTTCCAGTTCTCCATTTGTGGATAACCTCTTTCACTGTGGCTCGCTGGAGTCCAGAAGCCTTAGAAAAGCCTTGTTAAAATTTCCAGCCTGATACATGTGAATCACATTGATTCTCATCTGTTCTTGAATTCTTTAGATTGTGACATGATGTTCTGCATTTTGAAACCTTTTACCTTCACATAAGTCATCTTTTTCAGCAGTTCTTGCAGTAATCAGGCCTGGGGGTCACACTGGGTTAGCAAAGAGGGGGCAAGCACTATTACCAGGCAGATTAGAACAGCTTTTTTCCCTTCATAAATGAAATCATTATTTAAAAACACTTTCTAATGACTCGGATGTCTCTGTGTAATATTAACATTTGTTTGATGATCGTAATCATTTAAGTGGGACAAACATGCAAAAAAATAGAAAAGCGGGAAGGGAGCCTATTATTTTTTGCACCGTTGCAGAAGGTGGCAAACTAATTCTCTGCTGTTGGGTGTTGTGCAGAGCAACAGTGATCAGCAGTTACTGGGAGTTGCCCGTGTGGACATATTTAACCGGAACTGGCCTCACTTAATCTGCTGTTCAAAAAACAAAGATGGAATTGTGGCGGCAGTGTGCGATTTGGTTGATCGACTGCCGAGTTCTTCCTGAGAACCACAGGGTCACATGGGAAGGGGCACAGGTAAGTAATTTCACACACCTATACATCAACACTTATTCTGGTTCCAGATTTTTCATTGTGTGTGCGCGCTGGTTCTAGGTGTGTGACCTGGCTCAGGCTCTGAGAGATGGCGTGCTGCTCTGCCAGTTGCTCAACAACCTGCTGCCTCAGGCCATTAACCTGAAAGAGATCAACCTGCGACCGCAGATGTCCCAGGTAACATGACCAAAGCGTTTCTACCCTGTGTCAGTAGATTATTTTCATACCAACCAGGAGGCAACACGGAAGTCCTAAGATTGTCTGATAGGAAAATTCAGTGATCCTTATCTATCCACGTGTGACCATGTGTAGATAATAAAGGGGGTACGATGTAGGAGATGGAAAGATGAGCCAAAGCACAAACATATCCTGTCACATTGTGTCTATTCAGGGTGTCTTGTTTCTAAAAGGTCTGTTTGTGCAATGCAACTTTATCCAACTTCTCCCCACACCAATCTAATTGACACTTGTTGACACTACATCTTCAAACTGCTGGTTATATTTAGAATTACATGAAGAAGTATGGGAAAATACAGTGGTGCAGTAGGTAAGACAGTGGCAATGGCTGTCTATGAATCCTAGGGTTTGCGTTCCTTCAGGGATAGCAGGGATAAATAGTATTATTAGCACTCTTTGCCTCTGTGGTATATATGAAGCTACAGCCAGCAGCTAACTGAGTGAGCTTAGCACACAGGCTTGAGATATGAAGAAATGGCTAGCCTGCACACATTACACTTGGATTTTGCTCTTGAAAAAACGACTAAAAAGAACCGAGAACCAGCTGTTTACTCTTCTTCTTATATCATGCATCATATAAACATGAGAGTGAAAGCAAATTAGTTTTTTTCCAGATCCACGCCAAGTCACGATTCCAACGTTTATCAAAATCTGTTCTGAAACATAGAAAGCTGAAGCGGACTGAAGTGAAACTTGGGACCAAAAAAGCAGCAACATGAGGCCGACAGAATAAGAGGGGAAAGTTCTGACAAATGTATGACATGGCATGAGAAAGACAGAGATAGAGACAGTATGGCGACACGTGGTAGGGCTCCTCTCAAAGGAGGTCCCTTTACATCTGCCTCTTAGTGATGTCCTAACAGTGTGTGTGTTTGTGTGTGTGTGTCCTACAACACATGCAATGTGAAACTTTGGGAAATCCTTATGGTCAATGGTGATTAAGAAACATCCGGTGATTAACAGCAGCTGAGCAGGAGTCCACTGTGACGTAAGCATGCATTCACACACCTAATGACATTACACAACTGGAGGATCTTCCCAGTGCCCCTTCTACAATGCTGAGTTACTGCTGCGAGCATTAAAACATTCCAGTTCGTGAACTCCGGAGTGATGTGTGCTGCAGTTTCAGTCAGAACTCAACATTTCCCCTTTTCTGAAATTAGAGTTCTGCATTTCCCACTGCTGAGCAAGAGAGAGAGAGAGAGAGAGCGAGCGAGGGAGAGAAGCTAGTTCAGGAAGTTATGTAAAGCAGCAAATGTCTGACCACCATGTCAGTCAGGCTGTGCATTGTGCTCTCTGTGGTTTCTATTCTAGCTGTCATTTAGCTTTAATACTCCGCATGTTCTATTGATTCTTTTAGACGCAGACATTTGTTCATAAACGTCTCTTAGTGTTCATGTTCATGTGGTCTGTGTGGCGCATCAGTATTTTCACACACTTAGATGAAGTTTTGTGTGGCTTTTTGTAGTTGTGTGTATCTACCCGCTGCTGCTTGTGTCTATTTAACATTACACCCTCATCATGTGCATCCTGTGCTACATCTCTTCAAGCATTTACATGTTAAGTTTCAAAAACGTACCAAACATATCAAGTAGAAATGTGTAGTAGAAAAAGTATATGTAATACACAAGGAAAAGTACTCCTCTAAGTATTTTGAACAGTATTGATTTAGATCCAGATTTGTAATAAATGATGTTAAAATAACTGACTAATTATAATTATGATCATCTGTTCTTAGTTCCTGTGCCTGAAGAACATCCGCACGTTCCTGGGAGTCTGTCAAGACAGGTTTCAGCTGAAAAAGAATGAACTGTTTGAAGCCTTTGACCTGTTTGATGTTCGAGACTTCGCAAAGGTATCTGCCAACCACATCTATATATCTACCTATCCACCTATCTTGCTGTCTAATACAGCGCCCCACTGATGACACTGTGCACTCATACTCCAGCCATTATGGTAGAAATCAGAAGCGCGACTCCTCACTGCAGTTTGCAGACACCCACATACAGGAAGTAGCTTTATTTTTTTTAAGTGACTGAGTGAATGCATGAATTCTGTATTTCGCAGGTCTCTTTTACTTTCAGTGCAGAACAGCTGCAGCGCTCTAGTGGGACATGCAGTACACTTATAATGTGCGCTTGTCGTATTTGTACTTACACTGTAAGAGGATGCTGTGTTTTTTAGAACAATAGGTGTCAGCACACAGTGGAACCTAAACCCTGAACCGGAATATTTTAAGTGTATTATAGTAGTTTACAGTAAGTTCTTGTGATTGTACATCCTCTTATCTGAAGGTGGAATGAGGCGGTGAGGGCTTGTTGCTCAAATGACTGCAATTAAAATCCTATTCAAGTAGAAGTACAAAGAAATGATTTTCACGTGATAAAAAGAAAACACAGTAACATGTTCTTTTATTAGACTGTTTTTAAAGTGATATGTCACTGTTATAGGTGGAGATGGAGCTAGTTTTAAGTACTTTGTATACTGTATACTGTGTTAGCTCCCCCCCCCCCACAACATTATTAACACCCCACTTCTTCAGAAAACAGAAAATAACTCAGTTATCCTTGGACACCTTTCAAATATTTAAATTAAATCATTTAAGTTATTTTACTTATGGTGGAGGAGCTGTATCACACCTGGACACTGCATTGAGGGCCCACCTAACCCTAACCCATGTACTATATTGTAAAGTTAGATATTTAAATGTTAATTAAATGTGTGGCATGAACCACACTGGTAAACTAATGGTTTGTGTATATGTCACTAGACCACAGTGTCCCCAATTCTAGTCCAGCTGGGGACCTTTTAACTGGGTGATAAAAATGACTCCAAAAAAACAAAATAAACCAAAAATCAAATATACTATATACTGTACAGAGAGAGAGAGAGACGACATGGCTCCAGCTTAATCAGTACAGAACAAATAGGCACAGGGAATAAGCAAAGAAATATAGAGGTCCAATAACCTTAATGAAATTATGGCGAAGGGGAATAATGCCGCGTCATGTACAGTATAATCTATTTAAAATTAACTATAGTACATTACTTGAGTGTCTCTAGTACTTTTCATCACTGATTATTTATTACTGGTAGTAACAGGGAACTACCTACTTTCCCTCTCTCAAAAGAGATAATATTCTAAGAATAACTTCTAAGAAAAAACTTCTTTTTTCTGCTCTCGCTTTGGGAAATAGAAATTATACATGCAAAAACATTCTGCTGTTTGTATATGAAATATAAAGCTACAGTCATCACCTGGTAGCTCTACACAAAAACAGGAAGGGGGAAACAGCTGGTTTAATCAACAGTATCCACCCACCAATGCCTCCTTATTCACTCAGCTGGACGTTTATTTGAATTTGGGCAGAGCCATGCTATGTGTCTCTCCCTGATTCCAGGTCTAGCGCTGTGCTGAGATTATCTGCTGCTTGCTGCTAGTTCATACGAATATGAGAATTGTACACATCTTCTTATCCAATGCTTAAACGCTTTCCTCATTTTCCTCAATACCAGTGTAATTAAAAGTCTGCAGGCTAAAAATGTTTGTTTTTTCTCTAAACTTCTTTTGTAGACTTTCACTTCTTGTGAAAGTTTGTTTTTTCTCTAAACTTCTTTTGTAGACTTTTACTTCTTGTTACGTTCCAGTTTCTCGCACTTGAATGAAAGTAAAAATCTGCTAAAATGTTTCTGCAGAAATGTCATTTTTGCTTGTACAATACACATTTATTTATTCTTTTTCACCACGAGAAACTGAATTTCTTTGTATGAATAAAAAGACATTTATATGCTATGGGAGTCATATTTTGAATTTTACATGTTCTCGCTGCGGAAGAGATTCAAGAAAAGCAGAAGTCATATGGAAGATTTTGGATAAGAGGAAACTTACAATCTATTATTATAGGGTTTATATCATGGTTTATAAATGACTAAAAGCGACTTTAGAGTGCCCTGACACATGCTGTTGCTTAATCAGTTTCAGTGGAACAGCTAAGAGAGTTTGTTTCTCATCACATCTCTCGTGAAATGTGTATCATGAGATCACACACTTCTCATCTAGTCAAACAGAATAAGAGTGAAACCAGGTCAGAGCAGCATTATTCGGTGTTAATGTTTAAGGTGTGAAACTGCTCTCACAGTTTTCTACTGTGTCTCTCACTGAGGATAATACACTAATGCTAAACCTCTTTGTGTGTTTGTGTGTGTGACAGGTCATAGACACTTTATCCACTCTGTCTCATTCACATGTAGCGATACAAAGAGGATTCCAGTAAGTAGTTTCCTTCCTCTTTTGCATTTTACAGGCATGAATGCAGTTCACTCCTATTTGACGTGAGCGTGAATGATTGAGACTATAAGACTGTCAACACATATTTATCATTAGTACAAGAGAGTCTTATTATGTTCTTATTTGTTGTATCTTTATAACGATCTGTACTTAATCACATAGACACTGCTTACAGCTACGTTATGGTGTGCGATATTTATCTATTCATGTTTTTTATAAAATGGACAATTTTAGTTACCACGTGCATTTAATAGATAATAATATAATGAGTCACATTTATTTTCATTACTATTCATATATTATTGTAATCCTTCCTACATCTGCCCTCTTTTCACCACACTCCCTAACACCTTTCCTCCTCCAGGCCTTTTCCTCTGGAGGGATATGCTGCTGATGATGACATCTACAGCGGGCTGTCTGATCAGATAGAGTAAGATGTTTTTCCCAAAAATGTGATGATGATCAACTTGAGGAAAAAGAGAAATATTCAAATGGTAGCCTAAAAGATAACACATGGGTAAATAGCAAATCTTCATTTGGTATGATACAGGACATTTTTACATTAGTGATGCAACTTCCCCAAAATAGGAAATACAACAAGTACAAAATTATGTGCAGTCTTCAAAAAAAAGAATGGTACAAACAGTCTATTTGACTTTTTGGAACATTGCTAGTAGTCCTCCACTGTTAGTTTTTCTTTTGCTCTGTTAGAGGAGATGTCTTTGTGAGATTACGTGACATGATCTCAGAAACAATATGCGCCCTGTACATACAAAAATATGAACATCCTGCAGTAACTCTGTAGAACCTGAGGGCTGTTGACAGATAGCATCTATCTGCCTTTTTCATTCGTACAGTAGTATCGACTTGTACCTCACCCAGGTAGAGGTCAGTCCTTTACAGTGTTTGTACCCCTGTGCTTCCCTTTAATAATATTATTAAGGTCAGCCTAGGATTATGAGGCTAACAACGTTTGTTATGTTTTTTAGTGATACAGTGGACGAGGATGACGACTTATATGACTTTGTGGAGGACGAGGAGAATGAAGGGGATGAGATCTATGAAGACTTAATGAGGACTGACGAGCTGCCTGAAACTGTAAGGTTTAGTTGTACGAACTCCAGAGTCGTGTTTGTGCTTGAGCATGTAAACATGTTGTTTCTGTCTTTCCAGCCTGGTAGCTCAGTGGTAAAGGCAGAGGGCTGGGATGCAGAGAATACATTTCGTTGTAGCGCGTAACCTTGTATTTAATAATAATATAGTGGAATCCTTAATTTAAGCCAAATAATATAAATATGTAAAACAAATCTAAATAAAGCAGAATTTTGCTTTTGATTTTTTTTATTTATGGGCCTACATGCATATTTTTGCCAACTTTGATTTGATGCCGAGACCTAATTGCAACCACTGGACACAATCTGTATGCGTAGCAAGTTTTTCTTGTCCTATTTGACAAATTATTTACATGCAGAAGTAAAATCGTCAGATAATTTACAGCACTGTGAGAAAGTACTTGTCCACTTCCTGATTTTTTTTATTTGTTTAGCATATTTGTCACACTCAAATGATTCATCAGTGACTGAAAATCAGCAGAGCTGACACAGAAAAAAACACTAGTTAACCGCCACAAATACAGAACCAGATAGTGAAAGGTTCTGATGTTTGAAACAGCTTTTAAGACGTAAAGTGCTGTGTAAAAAGAACATTCCCCCTTTCCTGATGATGTATTTATTTCATGTTTGTCACACATTATTGATTCCAACCATCACACAAAACGTTGATATTACACAATGGAAAAAATGTCCAAATCTGCCAAACAACAGGTGAGCAAGAACATGATTGTGCTGCAGGAATGTAGTTTTCTGCTTCCCTTTCTGCTGTTAATCTTCTCACAAGTCCTCTGATTGTGAGGTTCTTTCTGTGTGGTTATAAGTAACCGTAGGTTTAAATCCACTAATAAACCACTGATGAACAAACTACAATGTGTCTCCATCTGCACTTAGTAGCAACATTGACAGAATACTTAACCTGCAGATCTTAATATTGCTGCATGTTTTCTGTATTTATGACCTGCTTCCTGTGGAACTTCTTCCAAAAAGGCACAGTGCAGCCTCACAATTGCCAATCTACGTATTTGTGTTGTGCTCTTGCAGCAGCAGAAGACTGGTGTGGACAAACGAGAGTGCTGCCTGCAGGAGATCAGACAGACTGAGGAGAAATACTCTGAAACACTGGAATCTATATTACAGGTGTGAACACATCCTCCATGCTCTTCTACACATATGCACGAGTCACACACACAGTGACATCTATGCCCCTACTTTTGTTCAGCACTTTCTGAAGCCGCTGGTGAGGTTCCTGGGTGAACAAGATATTGAGAGTATCTTCATCAACATAGAGGTACGGGAGCAGGTTACACACCTAACCATGTGTGCAGGTTTGCTTTCATGTATTAGCCATGTTCACGTGTTTTCTCTGTGTGTGTGTGTGTGTTTGCATATGTAGGATTTGGCTACCACCCATCGTGGTATGTTGGAGGAGGTCCGGAGCTCCATTTTGTCTTATGATGCCAGGAATCTCTACCAGGTGTTTCTTAACTACAAGGAGAGGTACACATACACACTTTTTATACAGACACACAGGAAGTCAAATACATGGATGTTAAAGTGTGTTTTTATACTCTCACCTCCGTCAGGCTCTTGCTGTACGGTCGTTACTGTAGTCAGGTCGAAGCAGCAACAAAACATCTCGACAGTCTTTCGAATATGCGGGAGGATATCAGGATGAAACTGGAGGTGAGGAGGACACGCACACCAAGCATCGATAGCTTGATGGTGGGAGGCCAGTGAGGGATTCAGTAGCTGCTGTAGTGCTCATGATGTCTATTATCTGTTAATGCATACAGCGATACCTCCGTATCAGTAAAATGTCTCAACAGCTGCACCTGCGGCTCGTGCCACGCGCCAGTGTTTGACTGTACTGAATCCTCCACGAGCCATTTACAACTGATCAAACATGGGTCCACGGCACAGTCTGTTTAAATTGCCGCAAGAACACAGCTTGTGTCTGCCTGTGCACTTTTGTGGTAAGAGGACAGAGCCACAGGTAGAATGAGCAGAGCAGCTCGGCGGTTTACTCAGATAAAACAATGCCAAAGCATGCTGCTGTGAAGTGTAACAAGTGTACCCATTAAGTCGTGTGCAGCTGCTACGAAATAGCTACATCAATATTCTCCCTGTTACACAGACGACATAGGGCGTCAGACCCTTTTTCCAACTGCTTTTTAAATTTTACATAATTATTCTGAGACTATTTTTATTAGAGCAACACATCTGTAACATATGTGTCTTATTTCCAGTTTATAAGCTATGTCATTGAAATATATATACATTTAATAATAAAATGTCCTGAGGACCGTTATGATACAGTTAAATACCATCTGAACCTGACACAAATCTGACCATTACATAAAATTTCCAGAGTCTAGAAAATCTATTTTTGTGTGTTTGATGAGGCAGCCGTTTCAGAAAAAGACAGACACATTGTACTTTGGGCAGCGCTACTCGGAAATGAACCAGGAAGAGAGAAAACATTTTTGCTGGATGAGCAACTTAAGCAACTTCAACATGGAGTCATTATCATCAGACATCTTTAACCCATATTTTGGTACAAGGATTTTGCAGGAGCTGGACTTATTTTTTGTTACTTGTAGGTTACATACTGATTTTCATACAATTAAATTACTCAATTCATACATGTTCACTTTTGTTTCGAAGTGACACATTTTGCCAAGCTAGCAACTCCAAGTTTTGGTTCCCACTTTGGTCAATACCAAGATATCTTAAAAAAAACTGTCTGACTGGCCATGAAATTTTGTACAGATGCTGCATCCAGAGAATAAATTGCAGACTTTTTTCTTTGCCACCTACTCTCATGATTTTCATTTGTCATCTATCTGGTGAAATCTGGCCAATGTGTGAGATAGATTATTATAAACTTTGGGGCATAAAAAAAAATTTCTGACTATAATTATAATTAATATAATAATTAACCCTGCTTGAAGGTTTTCTCTGAACACAGAAAAGTGTTTTCTGCTTTCAACAGTGACAAATCCTACAGTCATTCAGTCATGTACGTGTGCCTTTGATCTGTTTGACTATGGTGCAGATATTTGTTTGCACCATTAAGGGCATCAGATTTACTATGTTCTCTTTCAAGATGTTTCCTGTGAACTGTTCAGGTGTAGTTTGTGTGTCATTTTATCTATACTGATATATTTCTATAATGTATTATAATTTATAGCATATTATAATCATTCTGAAGTGTAAATGTTTTTCGAGCCATTACAAAGTATTGCTACAACAGCTTGTGTAGAGTACCAGAGCTATTGCTGTGTGTAAATCGGTACCAAAAAAAAAAGGGGATCCCGGAACATGGGTACGACTTGTTCATAATTCTCTCTCTAGGCGATGGTGTGTAAGCCAGCAACTCTAATAGATCTTTACTGTAATTGTGGGCTTTGCTTTACTTGGTATGAAACTGAAACTATGTTCTGTGGTTTTGCCCTCCCCAACCACAGGGGAAACTTTTTATTTCAGCATGACATTTGACCACCACGTACGCTGGCGTGACTGCTGAGTCTGCCACACAAAAAACTCAGCTACACACCTGCTGCTCAGATGTTCACCTACTTCTCTTTTCTTTTTTTTCTCAGGAGTGTTCAAAGAGGGCCAATAGCGGACGTTTTTCTCTCCGAGATTTACTCATGGTTCCGATGCAGAGAGTCCTCAAATACCACCTGCTGTTACAGGTATGCCTGTGTGATCACTATATTCTTTCTGCTGGTGTTATGCAGCTGCTGTAATTCTGCTGTTGTTTGTAGGAGTTGGTGAAACATACCACTGATGCATCAGACAAGGAAAACCTACGAACAGCTCTTGATGCCATGAGAGTAAGTGTGTGTGTGTGTGTGTGTGTTTTTTTGGCAGTCTCTCACCTACATACATGACTGCAATTTACACCTTGAATATAGAATGTAAATCTGGATTTCTCACTGTAAATATATGTACATTTTCTTCCTCTTTCATCATCTTGCCATTTTTGCACTATTGTATTGTAACCGCGATGTATGTACTGTATACTTCTCTCCTTCTTTATATTTATAATGCCATAGAGTTAGTGACTCAGAGATACATTTCACTGCAAGTTGTACTGGTATAACTGTGTACGTGACAAATAAACCTCCTGCATCTTGAATCTCGACGCAGGAGACACTAATTAAAGAGCGTTTGTGTGTGTTTCGTAGGATTTGGCACAGTGTGTGAACGAGGTGAAGCGAGACAATGAGATCATCAAACAGATCACGTCCTTCCAGTTGTCTATAGAAAACATGGTGAGTTCTCAGATTTGATTGTAATGTCATGCAATGTATTTTGGTTGTTGTTTTATTTGTACTCCTCTCCTTTGCTCCTTAGACTCAGTCTCTAGCTATGTATGGTCGCCCAAAGATTGACGGCGAGCTGAAGATCTGCAGCTCGGAGAAAAGATCCAAACAGGACAGGTGTGTTTTGTTAATTAGTGTGTCAGTGCATATGAGTCTGTATTGTGTCCTCACTTGTGTTTATGCTGTTTTCAGGTATGCATTTCTGTTTGATAGAGCCATGTTTATATGTAAGAAGAAGAGTGGAGAGACCTTTGAGCTAAAGGAGATCATTGAACTAAATAGCTACCAGATACGCGATGAACCCTCAGGGGAGAAGGACAAAAAGAAGGTCTGCTCCTCTGCTCCTTCATTCTTTATCAACACTGTACCAGTACACACACGTAAGGCGTCTGTAAGGCTGACTGTGTGTGTTTATGTATGTGAACAGTGGTCCTATGTGTTCCTTCTGCTGGAGTGCTACGGGAGGTGTGGGTACGATTTATTCTTCAAAACGAGAGAACTGAAGAAGAAGTGGCTGGAGCAGTTTGAGATGGCACTGTGAGTCACACACACACACACACACACACACACACACACACTTATTGCCTAAGATTAGTTTATAGTCACTAAGAAATGTCCATGTTTTCATCTGTGCTCAAATAATGGCTTAATGATTTTCTAATGATCAGTTAACTATATAAATTTATTAACTTGATTTGCTGATTATTGGTCTCTGTGTGCCTGTCTATATAAAACAACATTAACTATGTGTTCAGTTTTATGACATCAGCTTGTTCAGAAAGAAAGACTTTTGTAAGTGATCCAAACTTTCTGAACAGTATTGTTTAAAAAACAGTATTTATGTGGGAATCAATACTTCTATCTTTATACACAAAACATAGTATTGTAATACTGTGTTTTCCGACACATTGATTTGTTAGTAATTCAGCACTTTCCCTGGTTTGTTTTTGGCTTTTGATGAAGTGTAATAATGTTGACACAGCCTCTCATCGTGAATCCAGCTCCACAGATACAAGATCAAATTTTTTATTAACTTGCAATTTGTTTTATCTAAAACACCTCAGAGAAGAAAGAGGTTAAGGTCGATGTTGAATTGCACTTATTTCAGCTCATGCCACATGGCATTTTTGGTTTTGGGTTTGAGTTTGGATAAATGTTCAACAGGACATGATATAGTTTATATAAGATATAGAAAGTTAAACTGTCTGTCCTGCTCTGTGAATGCTGAAAACAGCTCTGCTTCATGGTTGCAGGTCAAATTTGTGTCCAGACAATGCCACAGCCAACAACCATGACTTCCAGATGCACTGCTTTGAGGAAACTGCGTCCTGCAAGGCCTGCTCGATGCTGTTGAGGTAAAGATTTTCTCAAATATATAAAGAAGAAAGAAAAACACAGATGGTTGTTGAGCCCGAATCTCTCCTTCTGTATGTAGGGGGATATTCTTCCAGGGCTATCGCTGCTCTCGCTGTAAAATGGCTGCCCATAAAGAGTGTTTAGGCAGAGTCCCTGCCTGTGGACGCAACTCAGGTTCGCACACATGCACGTTAATGCGTTTAAATACAGCTTCTAATCAGCATAGTTATCATCGTTTAAACCAATTATCAGTTGTCTCATTGATGGTCCTTAATTACAGATGCCGGCACTCTGAAGAAGGTAAGACTGCATTATCTGATTTTGTGGAAATGTTTCATATTATTCTGGTAGAGGTTTATTTGGTTTGTGCGGATGCGTTTGCTTTAGTTTTTTGTCTTCTGTTCCTCCAGAATAAAGCACAGAGGTCCTCCGGACAATCCAGCATTGGTAGGAAATGGAAAAATATTTATAATATTTAATAAAAATGTTTAATTTAATTAAACAGGAGAACTGTTTTTACATCTGAAATCATTCATTACTGTGGTCATGTTTTTTCTCTCTCTGAACTGCTTGCATTGTTTGTCGGATCATCTTCCCGACAACATCTAAACATCCTGTCTGCTCTTCATCTCAGGATTTCCTAAGATGGAGGTATGTCAGGAGTATTATGGCTTGCCTCCACCTCCTGTAGGCTTCGGGCAACCACTTCACCTCTCCAAAGGTGACATCATTGAGCTTACGCGGGCTGATATTCATCTGCCTTGGTGGGAGGTAACCGAAACCAAGCATATACTCTGTATTCTGAAAACTAAGGAGGACACGCATTAGTTTGTTGTGTTTCTCAGCCTCGTTTCCTGTGGTTAATGTGTAGGTGTAAAATGTCTTTTTCATTCTTTTCTGTTTTTCTTTCCTTTCTGCATCTTATTCTCTAGCTTCCACTTCCTCCCTCGTGCCCAACCTGCACTTCACGCCCAGTCTGCAGTCTACTGTGTGACTCATTTGAAAGATGTTGATTTTGGAAAATAAATCAAACCTAATGGCTGGATCCCATTTAGTGGGTCTAGTTTCAGGGTTCAGGCTAGGGTTCCTGCTGGTCCACGGTCAAACTGCATCAGAAAGAGTACAAGTAAATATGTTAGTAACGCCTGTGTTTTCCCTAAATAAGGCCTGCTGGATGATGTTTGCCTCGTAGCTGGTTATTTTCTGAAGCATATCACACTCTTTTTTTTCAGTCATCTTACTGACAAACCTTGCTTTCACAAAAACAGTCTTTCATTTATCCAAAATCGTAGGTTTGATCTGGGAAAATGTAAGTCATGTGAAGTAAAGGGGTAAAACACTGGTTTGTGCTTTAATCTTTCATCTTGTTGAACTAGAGAAAAGTGGAACTGCAGTGTTTGTTTATTGTTGTTGAATTGATCTTTAATTTGGCTTATTCTCTCACAGTTGTGTGTCAGTTGTGCTAAACCGAGCTTAGCACATCTTCTAACTTCCTAAGTGCTTACACTAAGTATTTACCAATTGTTATTTTTAGTAGAAATTTACTTACTCGTTTTGATCTGCTGATTCATTCGTATGTTGCAATGAATGCGTAATCCTCCCCGCCCGGTCATGTGATTCGCTGCTGTCTGTATGTGTCACTCAGGGTCGAAACCTGACTGTTGGCCAAATGGGATGGTTCCCCAGCCAAAACGTTCAGCCCTACCAGCATGTGAGTAAACACCATCACACCCCAACAGACTGAAAGTTTTAGCGATCTAAACACACAAAAAAAGACACATGCGTTCACTGTTGTCCAGTGTGTTTTGTCAGCTTGCACTAGCTGATCACAATTTTTTTGTAGTATCCGTGTAAGTTTGGTCACTTTTACAGTGTCACATCTAAGCTCTGTGTGATCTCACTCTTCCCCAGAGGACGACACCTGATTTATCTGTCTTCAACTGGTGAGTATGAGTGGGAACTGTTTTAAATCCCTTGCAGACTGCTATTAACCTCATAGCTTTATTTCCTCTAGCATGGTAGTGCACTCCAACACTGACTGAGAAGCAGCACAGAAAAAAGACAAACATTAGATAAGTGCTACTAAAACAGAACCAGACACTAAAAGGTACTGGTGTTGAAAGCAGCGTTCAGGACATAAGAAGAACTGCTTGCCTAAGTCCTTTTATTTTTGCATATTTGTCACAGTTATATGATTCAAATTTTTATACAAGTTTTTCAAAACAATGTTTGTATCCACTCGCCATAAATTGAGCCTGGTAGCTCAATGGGTTAAGTGTCAGACTGGGATGCAGAAGGTCACAGGTTAGAAACCCCGTCTGAGTGAGTCACTTTGGATAAAAGTGTCTGACAAGCAAAGTAAAGTAAAGTAAAATCCAATCATCGCACATGCTCGATTCCCGTAGTTCCTGCTAAGATTTATATCTGGAGGATGGTCTTTTCCCAATAAACATTATAACAAATGAGGAAGGTGATAAATATTTTTTACAACTCTGTAGTGTATCACTGTGTTTGTAGGTTTGTGATAAACTGTGGTTTGGTCCTTAAAATCATATGTAGGGGGAGAATACTTTTATTTTGGCACCACCCAGTGGTAACATGCCTCATATTACCACCAGATCATTTGAAACATTTTATTAATACAGTGTCTGTTGGATCTCAAACTAAACATCTGAAACATGCAGTAGCAGGCATAGAAATATTTGAACCAAACCAGTCTAGCATTTTTAAGTAGTACTTACACATTTAATACACAGTAACACACTATAACGTAGTTTCAGGGACAATTAAGTGTTCATTATTGAGTAGACAAAATTTAATCTCAAGAAGAAGTGCGAGTACTTAAGTCTAAAAAAGTATTTCACTTTCATATGAGTTAAGTTACTTTGTCTCACAAAGCAAAGAATAACTCATCACTGTTGCTATGATTCAAGGTTTGCAGGGAACATGGACAGAACCGCTGCCAAAAACCTGCTAATTTCCCGCTCCGATGGAACTTTCCTCGTGCGGCAGAAAGACGGGGGAGAGTTTGCCATCAGCATCAAGTAAGACTCCACATAATCCGTCAATAAACACAGTTTAAGCATATGGATCATTGTTTAGTGTTGTTTACTGCAAGGTGGGACCACAATCAACTCGAAGCTTCATTCAGTGACACAATGTCTAAAAACTTGTACAAAGCAGTGATTGATGAGCTTGAAATTTCATTGATTTTAATTATAATATTTTATGCAAAAAGGCTCCAAACTCTCTGGTTTAAGCGTTTAAATAAAGACATTGACAGTTTGTGAACAAACATAATAAGCTATTTGAAGTCGTTCACTTTGCTCTAGGAACTTGTTTTATAGACTGATGATGATTATCCTCATCAGTCACAACAATATACAGCTGCAAATAAAGGTTTACGTAACCGCTACATGGGCATGACTGTCACAGCAGTATGTGGCTTTAAATGCTTTAACATCCCGCTCTGCTCTCCCAGGTTCAACATGGACATCCGACACATTAAGATCACATCCTCTGAAGGCTTGTACCGCATCAATGACAAGAAAGCATTCAAGGGTTTAACTGTAAGTCTAACACCGTCATCCAGCCAACGAAGAGGAAGCACAGTGGAACCCTCTTTTACATTGGTTGATGTGGAAGTCTCAAGCCACAACAACACGTCTCACATTTCTCTTACGCCATCCTTCTCCCTGCAGGAGTTGATTCAGTATTATCAGCAGAACTCTTTAAAGGAGTACTTTAAGGATGTGGACACCACGCTGTGCACGCCTTACAAGCAGCCAGAGCAGAGCAACTCATCCAACAACACACTGAATTCCACACCAGGTACAGCACCTGCTCCTTAATATGACCCTGCTAAAGAACAGTTAATGGGTGTGTTAGCAGTCTTCCAACGAAGGACAAATCCAGCCTGAACCACTGAGTAAAATAAAAACACTACTACGATTCTAAAGGTGGGTGACCTCATAATAGACTACAGCGCTGGGAACAATGAGCTGGAGCTAACACTTTGTCCTGTCTGAAACATCAAACTAAAATTATAATAGAAATAATAAGAATCAATTAACCCAACATAACACAAAGAATCATAAAATCAGATGTGGTTTACCAAAACCACAAGCACACAAGACAGAAAACAGTCTCACCACAAGCAGAATTGAAATTAAAACCACAATTCAGCATTGAAACAGGCTCATACAGCTGCTCCCGCTCCCAATAATTGTTGAAATATTACATACTCAGTTCATTGCCAATAATTAGCAATAACACAGTGTAAATACTCAGTATCATAGAATTTTTAGTATATAGAAAAATGCAGCTTGTAACAGTGCGTACTTTTACTCCACTGTATTCATTACAGAAGTGTAAAATTAATAAACTATAGTTGTATTAATGTTTAATTTTTACCTTTAGACAGAGCCACACTAACTGCTTACATGTGTTTTAAGTCTTTCTACTGAGCTAACCATATCCTGGCTGCACTTTTAACACAAGAGTGGTGTCAGTATTCTCATTAAGAGCCAAGCTCATCTGTGCTGAAATGTGGACTTTCTCCCACAGGAGGCAGCGTAAAGAGTTTTGGCATAGCAAGGGCCAGGTACGACTTCTCAGCCAGGGACCGCTCGGAGGTGTCACTGCGGGAGGGAGACACCATCAAGATCATCAAGAAGACTCAAAGCGGTTGGTGGAAAGGAGAGGTGTACGGCCGGGTGAGAATCTGCACACATCTACGCTTTTTCAGAATAAAGCGTTTGTGAAGTGTTTGGTCTTACCTGCACTGATGTTTCCAGGTGGGGCTTTTTCCAGCAAACTATGTGGAGGAGGACTACTCTGACTACTGCTGACATGGCACTAGAGGAGCTGTGTAGACCCTAACCACGGGTCGGGCTCTGTGTGATACCTGGTTTCCACCGATTGCATTAACCCATATGCAGAAGTGTGTTTGTGTGCGTGAAAGAGAGAGAGAGGCGGTGGCTGTTGCTTGTGATCTACTGACTGTCTTGTAATGTGAATAAAACTTTTGTTCATCTGACCTCATAATGTCTGGTTTATGTATGAAGAAATTAAGTATACAATGTGTACTTCATACCGACTTGTACTTAAAGTACTTTAAAAGTACTTTACTCTGAAATGTGGTGAAGTTATGTATATTCCATGACCAAACAAGTAGCAAAACAACACCCTCCTCACCACTGTTTATATGTAAGGCAGTTAAAATAAAAAAACAATCTTTAAGAAAACCACAGACAAGGTTTATTTCTCAAGAAAACTAGTCAGTTATATCAGTATTAGTGGCATTAATGTAGAGAAGTATTTCAGTCTCTCGCTTAATGAGAAAATAAAACTGACAATAACCAGCACTCAGTTTTGTAGGTACGTAAATATCAGCTTTATTTCCAAAATATCAAAACAAAAATAGTTGTAGAACAAAAAAGTTTTTTCATGTAATGAGTGGGAAAAAAATAAAAACTAAAACTAACATCTATGAAATGTCTGTATTTTCTTCGCTTTCTGCCAAACTGTTTTTCATGCAGCAGATTCCATCTGTGCGTGTGTGTTTGTGTATAAAACAAGAGAGCGTGTGTGTCTGTATCAGTGAGTTGTGGCCCTCTTCTCGTCTATTGGTAGTAAAGTTCCAGATTCATGCCATCATGGATTTCATCTGCAGATAATTTAGTTAAGTAAAACTAACCAGTTCAGAATGATCTGTGATTATGCGAGAACAGTTCGGGTCCAGTTTGTATATACATACATACACACAAACAGAAATGTGTATGTTTTTGAAATAGAAGCGAGAAGCAGCATTGTTTTAACATCAGATTCTGATCTGAAATAAAGTGTAGATAATAAAAATGCCCTCATATATCTATATCTAGATATAGATATACATCTATATCTATATATAAACTGTCTTAAATTAATGTTTACATTAACATACAGAAGCCTAAAATCATCAAACATTAGTACTGGCTTCTAATAGCACAGAATGTTTGCTGATAGACGTTTATAAGATTAAGAGGGGAACTGATCATTATAAAACCACGTTGCACAGATGAAGACATGAAAAATATGGTAAAACTTGTGTCTAAACCTTTGACTGGTAGTATACATAAATGATTTTATACCTATGTGAAAAGTAACATAAAAACTGCTTCTCTGTACCGTAGGATCTGTACCGATATAAAACAGCAGGTAAAAAGTAAGTTTAAAGGATACAGTCACCCAAAGACACATGGTCCTTGAATATGGTATACCTGTGTGAACAGAGGAGGAACATTTAACTCATAACTGAACACTTACTGATTAAGATGGTAACTACACCAGACGGGAGCTTACCATTTCTTTAATACAATCTTGTCATGCCGTGTTCCTGTTTGGGCAGCAATGAGCTTCTTCAGATCTCCGATTGTATCCTCGGAGCTGAACCATGAGGGTTAAGGAATAAGCAGCGTGATGTCACAGAAAAAAAATCCTGTCTACATTCATATGTTTTGATGATTCCCATATTTGACCCCCTGACTATGCCCGTACAATAGAATGTTCAATGTACGTTTAATATTTTACAAAACTGAAGACTAATCTAAAATAAAGAAAATACTTGAAGTATAACCTGACCTAATGGGTGTAGCACCGCATTAACAGATCTAGGTCAACTCAGGCTAACATAGTGTTAGCCGTACTGGATTCAGGTAATTCACGTGTTACGCGTTATTCGGCGTTGTGTCTATAGTTTCAGCAAAGGATACTTGCACTTCACCCGGACTTTCTTGCCCAGACGATCGTTGCAAACCACCTCGATCATCTTCAGTTCCTGTCTGCCCCAGAAAAAGAGACAGAGCTGGCATTGTTAGTGTTGGATCCAACTAAACAATTCCTCTCACACAGGCCAATTACAGGCATACATATACTTCTTACTAATTTATTCAATTCGTACTCACACATACAATGTGTCGCCAAACACAAACATAGTATTATTTAAACACCTGTTAAAACAGCCATGTTGTTTCATTCAGCTAACATTAGCTAGAGTCGTAACACCGTGTCCAACGTGCGTATGCTTATAGCACACATGCAAATCTACACTTTGTCCACAAAATGTCGAGCATTATTTATATTTCCATCTTACGTCAGTTTTAATATGGCATTCATACCTTTAGATTTACAGCTAAATAACAAACGTATCTCCTCGCCAATATACTTGGTATTTTCTGGAAGTGATCTTGGTGCAGCTTGCCGTAAAGCTTAGCAACTTTGTGTACAAGCCTCTTGACCAATCTAATTGGCACATCGTTGATTGGCAGCTCGGAACAGCCTATGAAAGCATAGATAAACCTATCACAGACGGGTTTGGTCCAAAAAAGAAAAAAAAGCAACCCGTGCCGTAAACACTGTCGTAACTGGCTTATCTGTAGCTCAGTTGTCATACGGTAGCAAGACTATAATAACATTTGAAAAAAGCTGCTACAGAAAAAAAATAAAATAATGGCAGACGAGGAGAAGCTACCTTCAGGATGGGAGAAAAGAATGAGTCGCAGTTCAGGTAATGAAACAGAAACCAGGACATGCTAGTTGAGCTAGCAAGCTAAATTGAAATCTGCAGTAATATTAGCTTATTGGCTAACAGCCCCAGCTTCGTGGTTTACAGCTGAAACGAGACAGAAGAAACTTTACATTAAATGATGACAGACTAAAAGTAAACCCGCATAGTCCTGTGTTAAATTTTTATTTGGGTAAATGGGATGTTTGGCTGTTAATAGGTGTGTTGTTTCCTGGTCGCGCCAGAACTGATCCATTCATCTTGCAGGGCCCTGCCTCAGTTCCTCACCGGCACACTGAGACACATTTTAGATTATTTACATAGATATACTTTATAACACATAATATATCTCCTAGTTAAATTACGAATTGCAGTAAAAAGTAGCATATGCTAGTCCTGCACTAAACTATTTGATGTATCCATGTATCTGCTGATTAATTTGCCCTTGATCCATGGTTATTTTATTTATTAATTTATTTTCAAAGTTAAAGAAATATTTCTATTGTAATATGTGTTATATATGTATTTAGCTGTGTACTTGTGTTGCTCATCTCCTCTGGCTCATATGTAAACATGCAACATTGATTCATATTTTGAATGTTAACTGTGAATCTTATGACACCGTTCAATGTGAAAAGAATTGCTCTTAATGAAAGACCAGGACAGCACTTTGAATCTCTGCCCACTGTACACTTCCTGCTCAGCATTAGAGAGACATTGAGTAGCTATCTCAGCTAGGAAGTCACATTTTTCTTTTGGGAATTGTCTTGTACACAGACATTTGAATTTAGTGAAGCAGGTAGTCAGAAATGTGACTTCAAATGAATGAATGTCTGCAAGATGTGCAGAATAACAAGTGGTTTGCTAACACACTTAGGGAGGCTCTAACAACTGAAAAGCCATCCTGCCATAATGCCATGAATTCAGCTGATGTTTTATATGATAATTTGGAATATTTATAAATAAAGCACTTTGTATTGGTCTTAACTGATGCGTAATCCATCAGTGTATCAGTATCTTTTGATTTTGTCATTAATTTTGTTGCCTTTGCTCTTTTAATAAATTATAATAATCCAGATTTAGCAACTCTTTCTTTTTAACCACCAGGTAAAGTCTACTACTTCAACCATATCACCAATGCCAGCCAGTGGGAACGTCCTGTGGGAGATGGTCGTGGAGAACCAGATAAGGTTAACATGTGTAAATAACTAATGCTTGTGTGTGTGTTTTATAATAACGCCAATAAAATTGTATCATACAACACTTGCATTGTTACAGTCTAGCAACAAGACTAGTCAAGAAAATAATTAGTGACGCAAAGCTGTGAGACGCCCACTAGAACAAATATGTTAAACGCGTTTAAAGCTTCAGAGCCTTGAATTTTTAAAGAACGCTGACACCTGCTGGATTGCAGACTTTCTAGCATCCCAGGAACAAGTTTTCAGATTGCAAATTAAATTTTGTGTGAGAAAATTAGAAGATATTTTAGAAGTGCTGCTCAAAGTACATGCCCATATTTGAGGGTTCTTTTTCTTTTGCTAGGAAGTAATTTAATGCTCAGCACATGAATACCTTCACAACTCTATTTGTTCCCCAAGCACTGTACAGTGTTATTTCTCTTTTAGACTTACTCATTTCATCTGATAAACTGAGTGTATCTGTATCTGTGCTGATTTCAAACTACTAAATGTGAAGACCATGGTATCCAAAGCAAAAAAACATAACCGTGTTTAATAAAAAACGGTTGTCTCTTAACACAGACGTGCTCTTTGTTCTGTCTCTTGGTTTTAACATGCTGTGACATCTGTTTGTTGGTGTTGTGACAGTTGTTACAGTGACTAGTTTAGACACGAGTCTGTTGATGAGGCAGGGCGGGGGGGGGGGTCACTATGTAATACGACATACTGTGAAGATCACATTTACAGGGCTTAAATATTAAATATGATCCTGATCCAGTTAAATTTTTTTAAAGCGAATGATTTTTGTTTTAACAAAAATTTTGTTTTAATTCTCTGCTAAATTGTTCTGTCAATTGGAAAAAACAGTCATATTCATGTTGCTTCATATGTTTTCATGTTTGACCAATCTATTATTCAGTTTATTACCATACAGCCAAAACATTTTAGCATTTGACAAACAGACCAGCATTTGGCCATAGCAGTTGACTTTAAAAAAAGAAATACATCTGTTGACTCACTGCTCATTTCTGCTCTTTTTCATTGAAATGAATGTGTTTCCATGACACAGTATCACTGTATAACACCTGCACCATCCCATTAATAATTATTTTATGCACATATCCTCAATAAATAAAGTTCTTCTGAGAAGATCAAAGTCAAGCTGACTTACTCGAAGTAAGAAGCCATGAATTCTGGTGTCATGTTAGCAAATATTAAATCCATGTTTATTTTTCCGGACTCGCTCAGGTGCGATGCTCTCACCTGCTGGTGAAGCACAATCAGTCACGTCGTCCGTCTTCCTGGCGGGAACCAAACATCACACGAACTAAAGATGAGGCGCTGGAACTCATTCAAAGTAAGTGAGGCAGGGGACAGAGCAGGCATGCAAGGTGATGAGCTCTGATCTGTATTCTGTGTTCTTTGTTTGTGTGCAGAGTACATAGAACAGATCAAGTCTGGAGAGGAGAACTTTGAGAACTTGGCTTCTCAGTTCAGCGACTGCAGCTCTGCTAAAAACGGCGGCGATCTGGGATTATTTGGCAGAGGTGCGTACACAACAGTGATCCTCCACACATGCCCCTTGTAAAGTAGAGTCGTGCTCAGATAACACCTGAAGCTTAGTTGCAGCCTCAGTACTTTGATGCCTCCGCATTTATGTTAGTGGAAATTATTTAATTCTGTTTAAACTGGAGCTGGATGTTTGCTTTTAAACTAGGACCAAATGAGACTGGATAAGGACGTCAGAGAGAATTAAAAAAAGGGAGTAACAGAGTAATGCCAGACTTGGGGTTCACATCTAGTTGTAGTTCCATAGGGTGGTCTCACCAAGACTTGGAAATAAGCAGGAAAGACATTGTGTGGTTGGCCATAAGTAAGGGCTCAGTTGTTCCAAGCCACTGCTTTTCTAGTCACACAAAGAGTTGTATTCACATGTTTTTATTATGTGTTCTGTGGTATTGTTGATGTTGTTCTCCAGCACTGTCTGTCAGCACAAGTCTTAGCGTTGTCAAAATGACACACCCACAGCTGAGAGAGAAACCCGAAGAGCTTAAATAAATAAGTCAATTAGGGATATTTAAAAGAAACTAAACACTACCTGAAGAAGTATTTCAAGTGAGCGTGATTAATTGCAGTGTTTTCCATATTGTTTTTAACATGATAAAGTGTGTTACATGCTGTGTGTTTTATGTTTTAGGTCAAATGCAGAAGCCTTTTGAAGACGCTTCCTTTGCCCTTAAAGTGGGAGACATGAGCGGTCCTGTTTTTACTGACTCTGGAGTCCACATCATCCTACGTACAGGGTGAAATGAAGAAGCCACATACTGTACTTTCCCCTTATGTCTTCATATACAGTCATGCACCCACACAGTAAACCCATCTAGACCTGTGATTTATTTTAATGACACACAACACTCAATAAACCACGCTTATGGGCTGAATGACTTTATTTTAAGTGTGATCATTTGGTGAACCATTTACCAATTCTTCCTTTACAATGATCAGGGAGGATTGAGGATTTTTTTTGTACTAACTGTGGCTGTGCCGGTGACTCTGTTGATGTGGCTGCTTGAAGCAGTTTCACATGAGTCTGTGAAGGTTTGAGTTTCTGTACATGCGTCTTCATTTACTGTATGTTATCCTGTAGGATTTACATTTATACTGTATGGCTGCAGGGCGTCACGGTGGTGTGGTGGTTAGCACTGTCGCTTTACAGCTAGAAGGACCCGGGTTCGAGTCCCGGTCAGCTGGGTGCCTTTCTGTGTGGAGTTTGCATGTTTCCTCCCACCAAAGACATGCATGTTAGGTTGATTGGTCACTGTAAATTGTCCGTAGGACGTGTGAATGTGAGTGTTCGTCTGTATGTTTCTGTGTTGGCCCTGCGATGGACTGGCAATTCGTCCAGGGTGTACCCCGCCTCTCGCCCGAAGGCAGCTGGGATAGGCTCCAGCACCCACTGCGACCCGGTTTCGGATAAGCGGAAGACGATGGATGGATGTATGGCTGCCAAAGGAGGTCTCCTGTTGGTGACAGTATTTTGTTTAGGATACTGTGTACCTTTTTCATACCCCTACAAGAACTATTTTAAGTTGTCTGCATTTCGCTCCACGCTCAAATCTTCCAGGTTTAAACAGTCAGCTTTGCTTAAAAGCATCAAGGTTCAGATGAACTGTTTAACTGTTGTTTTCTGGGCCCTTTTCTTCCACCAATAAAAGTTTTTTTTTGTATATTTAGCTTAGTTTGTTTTCGATAGAAGATTTGACCTATTTGTGCATCAGAAGAAATCAAATACGAGTAACTGTGACCATAGAAAGAATCTTTTGGACACCAGAATGTGCATCATGTTTTTGTTGAAGTAAATGTTAGTGAAGTGCCTCTAACCCATTACACTCTTACATTGTGGGCTCTTATTTACTAGTGTGGTTCCAGGGGTGGTGGTGGTGGTGGTGCACGTTTGCTGCCATGTAGACAGGCAAAACTGAAAGGTGAGCAGAGTTGAGTAATGTGTGGGTAATGTGACATACAGAAAGCAGACAAACTGGCTGGATTCATACGAGTCCAAAAGAAACAATCTCAAAGACTAAAAGCAACAGGGTGGTGTTTACCATGAGAAATGGGACACAGGTGGAGGAATGGCTGAGGAGACACGGGGCAGGGTGGGAGGGGTAGGTGAGCGGTTGATGCTTGGTAATGGAGAAATGAAGGTAAAAAACAACTGCAAAGAGTCTAAAGAGGGAGGGTGACCAACTCTCTGAAGTCGATGTGACTGCAGCACTGTTCATTTCTAAAAGTACGAGACAAACATCATCCAGCGAATGGAAGTGTTTGTGATGTTATTATGTTTTCATAATACTTTCACACTGTCTTCCACTTTTATTCTTCTTTGCTGCCTTCTTTTATATTCTCATAAT
Organism: Microctenopoma steveboyesi; assembly: GCA_032359275.1. Taxonomy (NCBI): domain Eukaryota; kingdom Metazoa; phylum Chordata; class Actinopteri; order Anabantiformes; family Anabantidae; genus Microctenopoma; species Microctenopoma steveboyesi. The sequence continues at coordinate 4,023,526 of JAUMHF010000001.1, forward strand.
TCCCTCAGATCATCTCTGAAGAACCAGGTAATTTCTTTCAATTTTGACAAATTCATATGATAATCACCATTAATAGTATTTATTAGATCAGACTTTGTGTTGATTTGCTCCTGTCAGTGTTTTAATCTGCGACTAAAACAGATTTTCACATGTTGGCACTTGTGGCAGCTTTGAGTGCGTGTTTCTGGATTTGACATTTTGAGGTCTACAAAAATAAAACACGCTCTTTTTTCAGTGCTGTACGGGTCAATTTAACCTTTATTTTAAATGATTACTTTGTTTTAAATAAACAATATGAAGCTTCATTTTCAGTGCAGGATTGAGGATGATCAGTTTTTGATCCAAATTATATGTAATACGTTGTTTTTTTTTTCTAATGAAATCCATTATATCTTTATGATATTCAGTTTCTCAGGTGAGAAAGACACATCTTGCAAAAAGTAAGTTTATTGGTTGCAGTAAATCTCAAGAATTGAGAGATCGGGTGAGTTCAGATTCTTCTAAGGTTTCAGATACATTATCTTCTTACTTAAAGTTCACAGATGTTTTATGTTTACAGTAATTATTTTAAAACAAATGTTATTTTTACAACCGTTCAAAGACCAGTCAAAACTGCAATTTGGGATATTTGCAATAAACATTTCACTATTCAAGATTCTAATAAAAAACAACTAAGAATTATTATTATTGTGTATAATAATGGCATTAATTAAAACAACAATAATAATAATAGTTGTAGTTATTGTTATTGTTTTTCTGTCTTTGTCTATGTCTTAGTGTCTTTGACTCCAGCCATGCTGTCCTTTTCAATCCACCTCTATCTGAGTCTTCTGCTTGCGTTCTACAACTCCCCTGTTCTTTCCTGTGTGACTGGGACCCGCAGTCAGTGTGAGTCCGCTCCCTTTGTACCAGGATACAACCTGGTGGGGGAGGGTTTCGATGTGGTCACCCTGCAGCGAAAAGGAGCCTACATGATTGATGTGAAGACTTTCCTCACTCCAAATGGCACCTGCACCCTCTGTCGCAATCGCCAGCAGCGCCACAAACTGCAGAAAGTATTTTACATCAATAAGACACAAGCACAGTTTTTCATTCGGCAGCATTTAAACAGCTGTGTATATTTAATGTTTGTTTCTATGTTTGTTTTCAGCTGCCAGTATCTGCAGTTGACTGGCGTGCATTTAGCACATGCATGAACGGAATCTCCCACAAAGAACACACCTCTGTTAGGTATTATAATATTATTATTTTTGTATTTATTTAAGCCGAGATATTGTCAAAATGGACAAACACAACACACAGTTAGTCTAAAATCCTAAAATTAGCATTGTAAAAGCATAATACAAAACAAACAACTAACACACAAGAGTATACTTAAGAATATTAGATGTTTTTATATATATGCTTCCAGACTGTTTAGTAATCTTCTCTTTGTAAATATCTCAAATAACTTTGTACTAACGTCTTATTTTTTATTTAGTTATTTACTGTCTTTTATTTATGCAACTGAAGCATAAAGTTTAACAGAAACAAACACAACAAATCATCAAAATGTAATTTTATCATTATTTTTTTTGTTCACAGTTCGCTGATTGAGACTTATATCACAGAAGAGGATCACAACTGGCAGGTGGGAAAGATCTCACAGCTACTTCTTAATTTATACTCTATAACATCAAATTGTAACAAAGGTAATTTTTCGCAACATAAGATTTAAGACCTCACACACAATATATATATATATATATATATATATATATATCATCTGCCTTGACCGGTTGGGCTGAGTGGAAAAGGGAGAGAGAAAAGAACAGCATCAGAATAACAATTATAGGAAACCTAAACCACATTTGTCATGAAGAAGTATATCAAGAGTATATGTTAAAGATTTGTTATACAGTATAAATAATGACTGTGGTTAGACATTAAGCAGACTGTTGGCTTTATTTATTTATTTCCCTCGTCAGGCTGGCCTAAACTTTGGAAAGTTTGTGGCTGCAGGACTGAAAGTTGGAGGAACACGTTCCAGTGTGTACAACTTTGCTACAGCCAAGAACAGACAGGACCGCCACACCTTCAGCACACATGAGGTCATCTGTAGATACTACAGGTAAAGTGTGATGATCCCTGCATCACTGTAAATAGACTTTACAGTTTGTTACAATGATTTATTATTCTGTCTGTTTCTGTCTAGTTATCGTGTGACAAGCAAACCATCCCGCAGCTCTGAGTTTACTAAGGATTTAGCAGAGCTGCCGAGAGCCTACAACTCCTCCACCAGGGCGCAGTACGATGACCTCATACAGACCTATGGCACACATTATATTCGCCAGGTTAAAACAAACGCAACACAAGCAAACACAACTCAAAACCATGAGCTTAATGGGTTAAGAGTCAGACTGGGATGCAGTAGGTCTCAGGTTCGAACCCCGTCAGACTCCTAGTCCATCCCCTACCAGGTGTGTCCTTGAGCTGGGCACGCAGCTCCTTGCTTGGATAAAAGCGTCTGCAAAGTAAAGAAAAGTAAAATATATCTACATCTATATTTACACTGTACTTTGTTTCAGGTTCACCTTGGTGGGCGACTCAGGCGAGTCACAGCATCACGTACTTGTTTGTCAACACTGAATGGGCTGTCCTCAAGTGAGGTACATGTATCTCACTACCACTGACTATAGACTATTATACTTATACTTAATGTCTCCATTTTCCATTCAGTGTACAAAGTTATCCTGGTAATGGCAATCTGCCCATTATCAGTCAATAGCTAAACGACTATTAAGGGTTTTTGCTGAGGGAATTTAAGCAGAAACCGTATTAGGAAACTTTAAATGCTTCTAGGCACTAATTATATGTATCTTTGTTCTGTCTTCTAGGTCCACGCCTGCCTAAATCTTGGTGTCAGTGTGGGCCTGGGGCAGGTGGCAATATCTGGTTACAGTCAGTCTTGCAACAAGGTCCTACAGAACCAGGGTATCTCCACCTGGTTTAGTGGTGGTCTCCACCAACACTACACAGAGGTGACAGGAGGTACTGGCTGGTTGGGGGAGTTTTCCCTCACTTACAACGACTCTCTGGGCTACAGAAACTGGCTGGACACTCTTAAGACGCACCCAGATGTTGTTTGGTACTCCCTTAAGCCGATGTACAAGTTAATGCCAAAGAAGCCACAGAAGGAAGGGATGAAGGCTGCCATAGAGCAATACCTGGAAGACAACGCTGTGAGAAGCTCACACAGTGAACCCAATTGTTGGTCCACGTCTAACATGGCTTATAACTGCTGCCCCCTACAGGCTTGGAGGGGGACACTGGAGGTAACCATCGTTCGAGCCTGGGATCTGTCCGGAGATTATCTTGGCCCCACTGACTCGTGAGTAATGTTACAGACAGCAATAAGACAAATACTGTGTATTCAGATCATAAAATCTTTATGATTGAACGATGAGCTTTCAAATACCCAGTTTTAATGTTAGAGATTGTGATTTCTGTTTCACTTTAAACAAGGAAAACTTTTATGATATATGCAAACATAAAAGGTGAACTCAACCCTCAGAAACCAGGAAGAGGTAGGTGTTAAGGAACAGATCACTTCACTACAAGTTGAAGTTCAACTCACTGAAACTTGCACTAGAAACCTCAAATTAAAAAAATAAAAGATAAAAACCCCATGAATCACTTTTGCAAACGTTTTTTTCCTCTCATATCAGACTAAAATAACAAGTGTTGATTTCTGTAACTCACAGGTATGCTAAGATGTGGTTTGGTACCCACTACCACAGGACAAAAATGATCGAGTCAAGCGATCCCTACTGGAACGAACGTTATAATCTGGGCAAGGTGTGTAAACAATCTCGTCATAAATTAGCCCAAGATACTACAAAATAAACACTTTAATCCCATCATCAGTTCCCAGTGCAGATAACATATAACCTGTAAGAGAAAAGGATTTTGAAAGGCTCAGTTCACGCAAATTGGTTAACAAATGTGTGTTGATGTTGATGATCCTTCCAGTTGTTTGTGTCCAAACAAATCATAACCACCGACTTAAACTGGCCGTAGTAATGAACCAGTTGGAAATCTGTTTTCTATAATTAGACTGGTATGTTTTTAAAAGCTAAAATGAAAGATAGTTTGTTTTAAATGAAGGTGGACACACACCCTAGACTGAGTGTTGAGGTGTGGGATGAGGACCTGCAGTATGATGATCTCCTGGGATCCTGTGAGAGGAGTCCAGTACAGGGCACGCACAGATTCTCCTGCTCGACCATTAATGGCGGCTTCGAGGTTAGGTACACTCTGACTTGTGACAAACATCTGACTGGAGACTATTGCAATCGGTACAAACCATCTCCACAGTGAGAAAAACATTTCTCACTCAACTTCCAATAGCTGATAGCTTTGCATTAATCAAATGAAATCATATCAGATCTGCTGAATGTTGCTTTAAGCACAAAAATCTGCATTTATTTAGTTAATTTTCAATTATATGTCAGTTAATACAAACATTTTGATGTAAACTATACTTATCTATATGTACATGGGTTTGTGGTAAGTAGCACTGAAGGTCTCTGTAATGTTTTGAACTTTGATCGTGGGACTCCTGCATTTGGACCCTTGCTTGTGTAAATTTTTATTACATTTGTTTGGTCAGTGTTTGTGTGACGCAACTAGGCAACAGCCTCGTCAATAGAAAATAAATAAATGCACCATGATCACGATCTTTCCTGTCGGATCACATTGGTTGATTGTTACACATTAGAACAATAACCTCTAACAAGTTAAATGACTTGTAATTTTGGTGTTTAAAAATGTTTAAGGTTTTAATCAGTTACCTCAACATATACATTAAACTTATAAACTATCAACTTTAAGTTAACAGAACATTTCATTTCTTCGCTGATTATGTTTTTACACAGCTTTATTTAACAGTAGACCCATATGTGGTTTTAACATTTGGTAATGGGGCTTATTGTTAAAATTTTATTCATCAATGAGTCAAATTAAGTCAAACTGTGTGAGCTGTTTATTTAGTTTCTTTAATGCAAAAGTAAGGTGTTTGTAACTCTTTGTCAACATGATACATATTGTGCAAAAACAGATGTTTGCCTGCAAAGGTATATGAATAGCCGAAAAAATATATTCTCAGTTAATCTGCTGTTATGTTTGCCAATAAAACTCAATCAAATAAAACATGTGTTTTATTTATTTATACATATCTTATACTTACAGTAAACATTACAAATCTTTGTTTTAGACATTGAAATAAATATCCACACAAATCAAACTGGATATATTCGAATTATAGTGACAAAGATAAATATACTTGTGAATTAAACATTATTATTAGGCAGCATAGTGAAATATATAAGAAAATATGCTTTGATGTATCTGAGGCGGAGCAGAAGTGGGGGTGGGGGTGCTGTGGGTTGCATCAGATGTTGGCCTGTACTTCTTTTTTTTTTTTTTGGCTGTTGGGCTGTACTTCTGGAGGGATAGTATGAGTGGGAGGGCAGGGGCAGCTGAATCAAACCTGTCGAAGAAGTGATTTAGCTAATTTGCCTACCTCACATCCCCCACTGGCAGAGAGTTTTGTGATTGATGATTGATTGAAGACTTTCCTCACTCCAAATGGCACCTGCACCCTCATCAACAAGACACAAGCACAGTTTATCATTCTGCAGCATTTAAACAACTGTGTATATTTAATGTTTGTTTCACACCTCTGTTAGGTATTTTTTTATGTTTATGCATACAACGAAGTCACTGATTCTGAAAATTCAACTTTCTAATCATTGTTTAAAGATAAGTCTGACTTTGCAAGAGAGTCACATGTATCAAGTTTTTGAAATAACTATCTACTAATACTACCCAAATCATCCGTATTAATCAAACGTATAACCACTTTTCTTTTTGTTTTTGGTTCATTTGTTAAGTTTTAATTAAGCACACGTTTGAACAGAAACAAAAAGAACAGCAAGATGTAATTTTATCATCATTCTGTAATTGTGTCCACAGTTCACTTATTGACACCTAAATCACAGAGGACAGTCACAACTGAAAAGGTAGGAGACATCTCACAGCCTCTTATGGAGAAATGCAGTGCATATTATTATTGAAACACATCACTGTTTCACATTATTAGGTAATTGTTTTGCTTCTAACTACTACTTTATTAAGAGAAACAAACACATTGGAGATAGATAAAACCTAAACCACATTTCTGATGAAAAAGCTGCGTAAACACTGGGAATCAAGCCCCGCTGACAGTCCTGGTCATCAGGTCACCCCTGTCAACTAATGGCAATCTCCGCTCCAACTGCATTAGCTTTAGCCAATACTTTGCAAGCTTTGCTTGGCAGACACTCTTATCCAAAGCGACTTACAGGGAGCTAGCGTGTCTGGCTCGAACCTGCAACCTTCTGCATGCCAGTGTGACGCCTAACCCATTGAGCCACTGGACCGCTAATAGCTTCTCTCTATGCCCAGTTCCGAGCCCCATCTGAACAGTTCTGAGCTGCCCCCCCTGCCGAGGGCCCAGGACAGCTGGGGCCTGCTGTGAGTATTTGTTAAAGATTTATTTTACAGTATACATAAGGACTGTGGTTGAATGTTAAGCAGGCTGTGAGCTTAACTGTGTTAATCTCTTTTATCAGGCTGGCCTAAATGTCAATAAGTTTGTGACTGCAGGCCTAAAAGTTGGAGGAACACGTTCTAGTGTGTACAACAGAGAAGACCGCCATACCTTCAGCACACACGAGGTCATCTGTAGATACTACAGGTACAGCGTGATGATCCCTGCATCACTGTAAAGATCCTAATTTTCAGTTAAATTTCCAGCAAAAAATACAACACTAATATGTATGTAGGAATTATTTTCTGTCTCTGCATGTTAGACTAGTGACAGGTGTACGCCACCTGTTACTAGTGACAACTGATCACCGGTGACAGACTTCTATAAACAGATAAGCACCAGATTATATTATAATAAATATTATAAATATTATATTAATAATCTTTCACTCCTTCCAGTTGTTGGTGCCCAGGCAAAGCATAACCACATATACCTTGAATTAGCTGTGGAAATGAACCAGTATGCCCCCAGTACACTTTATTGGTCCTGACCACCAAAGATCATATGTTTTCTGTAAGACCCACAGTTAATGTCTCAATCCACAAAGTCCAACATTTAATATTTTAAAAAAATTAATAAAGGTGGACACACACTCCAGACTGAGGGTCGAGGTGTGGGATAAGGATCTGAGATATGACGACCTCTAGGGATCGTGTAAGAGGAGTCCGATACAGGGCGCACACAGTTTCACCTGTACGACCAAAAAGGGCATCTTTGAGGTTAGGTACATTCGTACCTGTGACAACAATCTGGCTGGAGTCCATTGTAACCTGTAAAAACCATCTCCACAGTGAGAAAATATTTCTCACTCAACTGATCAAGTGGAATATCAGATCAGCTGATTATTGGCTGATTTTTAATTATATGTCTACAATCATTTTGATGTAAACATTATTAACACTATTTTAGTCACATAACTCTGGCAAGTAGCACTGAAGGTCCCTGTAATGTTTTGTATTCTGATCATGGGACACCTGCATTTGGACTGTAGCTTCTGCATTTTATTTCCTTTTTCATTGTGTCATTTGCTTGGTCAGTTTTTGTGCGACTTACTCATGCTCATTTGATCAAGTTGAGATTGTTGAACATCTGCTCATTTCCGATTATTTTTAGTGGTATACAGTAGGTACATATACTGTAAATGCTGCAACTAGGCAACAGCCTCATTAATAAAGAATAAATGTATTGAATGCACCATGATGAGCATTACTGTCTTTTTAAAAAAAAAACTTGATCACATCGGTTGATTGTCACACACTCGTACAATAACCAGGTTTAATAACCTTGTAATTTTGGTGTTAATTATAATCAGTTACCTCCTCAACATATACATTTAACGACTAACACAGCTCAAAGACAAACACCAACAAGAACATTGGGTTCAGTGTCAACTGTGTCTTGTGGAGACAATTGGTCGTAAACATATTCCTTAATAACATTGTGATTAATACAATTTTCACAAAGACATGTTGAGTATTTTGAGCATAGAAGAGTAAAAATAACATTTCTAAAAATACTTTTCAGCAAAATTACCCAATACAACTGAGAAGGAAAATGAATCTTCTTCCAAATCTCCTTCTTTCAGATCACATACAAATAGAAGTGACACGTCATTAATATAAAATTAAATAAATTCCAATTTACTTTAATAAATTCAAATAGCTCATGGCAAAATGACAAATCAAACAGCACTGACAATTTTCCTGTTGTTCTTCCCTCGTCTTCCCCTCTTTAATAATAATACTAATTGATTGACAGCATATAGACTCATGTACAGGTAGTATTACTTTTCTCAGTAAACAGAGGACTTACAATGTTCAACTGTAGAATAAATTGTGTTATTACAACTGCAGCACAACATGCTAAATGAAAAAAAAAGACATACACAGAGTTGGCAGGAGGCACAGGTTAGATGAGGAATCGAACATAACAACGCTTAAAGATCAACCCGAACATCATCAATTATATAGTAATAATGTATCTGCAGGCAAAAACCTGCATTTAATAGAAGCCAAATAGAAAAAACATAGAGTGCGGACAAACCCGGGGGAAAAACAGGTCAGTACTGTGTAGTTAGATAAATCACACAGTTTACAGCCAAAAAGTCCAGAGTCAAGCACCAAGTCCTATAACAGGGGAGCCATCAAATAAACAGAAAAAACAAAACCACACTACAAGGTTACAACTGACAAACAACCCAGCAACGTGACTGACTACTACACGTTTCAACACAGCACCACACAACATTGACAAAGAAAACACAACTCTTATTCTCAAAAGTAGTCCTTGACCTGACGCTCAAAACATCAGACACGTGTTACACAGAGTCCCAGTTATACCGTTTATTAAAGAAAGCATTAAAGAAAACATCTTTAATTGGACAATGATGACGACACCAACTATTTACTCATTATGTAAAACTGAACTATAGTTAACAAGATACCAGAAAGAGCTCTACACTACCAGTCAAAGGTTTGGACACACACAGGCTTAACCATCTTTTCCATAAAAAGATTCATGTCCTCAGCTGTGGTACCATCATTGCAAAATGGTTTTATTATCCTGTTAATTTAATAAACTTGCATTAGCAAACATAATGTGTTATTGAAAGACAATACTAATCTTCAATTATCGGACTCTGTATATTTATGTAATAGTCCTTTAAAAGCAATATTTCAGATAAAAATATTAAATTAAAAAAAAGGTAAAGAAATAAAAAAATAAATTTTATTAATTTATCTAATTGATTATTTGATATTTTTTTTATGAAAAGTTACAGTAAATATCAACACACTCAGAAAAATTTTATAATTCTGACGTTATAGGTTTAGTTAGCAAACACTAGTTGTAATAGTTTAGAAACTGTCTCGACACTGTCAGTAAAGAATTAACCATAAAAATCACTTCACTCTCTTTTGTATTTATGTTTTCGAAAAACTCGATTCTTGTCAAACTAGCAGCTGTTATAAATCTGGCAAAGATTTAAATCTGGTATTTGTTGTGCATGACGTTCCTGGATTTCACCAGTGTTTGATTTGTTTTGACATCACACACAAACAAACACTGAATAAACAGTGTTAAGCAAAGAATACACAGAATGTCTGAAATTTAACTCTAAAAAATGTGCTTTTCTTTCTGAAATATTGAAATTTATTTTACTGATCTGAATCGCTGTGTTCTTTAAATGACTCTTACCACTGACAGTCATTAGTATTAGTGATATTAGTAGTAGTGACAGTGGCTCAGTTTGTTGGTCAGGGTTCATGCTTCCCCCTGCTTCTCTTAAGTTTTAGTAAATATCTTGGAACTTATTTTGCTGTTCAAAAATGATTTTAAATAAGTATATATCTTTAACTTAAAGACTTCAGGACTTCTTCAAAATGATACAACCTCTAAGATTTCCAAAATAAAAGCTTACTTTCACAAAGCTTGTGAGGCCTTTTATTAATTTCTTAGCTGAATGAAGTCTGATGTAGGTTATATAACGTTTTGTTAAAAGGCTTAAAATCATTTGTAATTTTAATGGGGTCAGGCAGAGAGAAATGAAATGTTAATTTTTCTTTGTTGTTTTATATTTTAACTGAAAAAAATACTCTTTTTCATCTTGTCTAGTTTGTTTTGGATCTGATGAAAGATAATAGGACCTTGTGCTGTGAATGTAGTTAGTTAAATTTATTTTGCAGATATTGTGTCTCTACAGCTCGAGTTTAGATCTCATAGGGTTAAGTTTGCAGTGTCCTCTGTTAAATTTTACCTTTTATTTGTAGACAGCAGAATTTATTAAATTCTTGCTTGTGTTTTGTGACAGCAGAATTTATTAAATTATTAAATTCTGCTGAAGGTTTCTACTAGACTTAGTCCATGTTAACTTGTCCACATATCACATCAAGATAATCCAACGTAATTTTCTGGAATAACAGATCATACTACTTCAGTATTATTTACATTTAGTAGGAAAACATTTTTGCAGAATGAGAAGAACTCTCCTTGTGGTTAATATAAGTCATCATAACTATATGAATAAGTTTCTTGTAGAACAATCAACAATTCTACTAAGAGGAGAAAAAGAAGAAAAACCTTTTGCATGATCACATGAAACTTTCACAATAAAAGCACTTAAATTCAATGCACCAAACTTAAACCGTTTACAAATAAAAAAATAAACACTAGCAAGACTCACAATAGTAAAATATCTGAAAATGTGGTATTTTTATTAACTAACATTGACTAGTGAGATTGCAAAAACTTGATCTGTATCTGCTGTAAAATGGTTTCTTTCTCTGCATGTTTTAATTTTTATTTTCTTAATGTTGCACCTGTGATTTGAGGTTGGGGAAGTTTCTATTTCGTTTTGTGCTTGTGTTTTGTGATTTTAACATGTTTTTCCTGAGCTTCAGTTTGTTTAACTTTCCAGGCAGCTATAGTTTCATAAACCTTGAAAGGGCCTTTACCCGTTAGTTCCACATGCAGCACAGATGTCACAGTTAAAATAAAAAAACAGGTTAGAGGGTTATTAAGATAAAACAGTGCCAACTCAAGCAACATTACACGTGAATAACCACCTTGTTTACTTCAATTGAAAGGATGTCCAAATGACCCCAGGCTATATATATAATAACCACAGACCCCTTTACACACAGACCGCACATCGCTGCCTTTCAGATTACTGGTGCTCAATAATACTGTGTCCCCAGACAAACAGAACCTGCCCCTTCAACACACAAAGCTCTGATCTCACGAAGGTCTGCACAGGTAAAACATTGTTTCTTAACGCTAAATGTGTTTTTTTCTTATTGTAGGACACAGTTGCAACTCTCTGTAACCTGCAGTTATGCAACATGTCATGGAGAACATTTGTATAATGAGTCAAAATATTGTAGTAATAAGAAATCAAGTCCTTTTAACATTATAAATATTGTAGATATCTGCAAGAAGTTGAAATTCCTGTTACATTTTGACTCCAGTCTTATGGATGTCTTATATACATAGATGCAGACATCCAAGCCAGTTAAACCTTTTAGATGTGTGAATATCCGAACCTATCTGTGATTGTGTTGGTTTTGAGATAAAGCTTGACAAAGCTTGGGATAACTTTTCAGATTACTTTATATGTGTGAGCAACATACAACAACTCTGCTGGACCAATTTTCCTCTCTTCTCTCTCTGTTGAATCAGGCTGTCTTTTTCTTCAGCCATGTCCTTCTTTTCAGCTCCACCCTGTCTCTATCTGAGTCTCCTCCTGTCCCTTTCCTACCACTCCCCTGTTCTTTCCTGCGTGATTGGGACACGCGGTCAGTGTGAGTCTGCTTCCTTTGTACCAAGACATGACCTGTTGGGGCAGGGTTTTGATGTTATGACCATGCAGAGAAAAGGAGCCTACATATTCGATATGAAGACTTACCTCACTCCAAATGGCACCTGCACCCTGTGCTCAAACCCTCGTCAAGGCAACAGGCTGCAGAAAGTATTTTTAAATACACAAACACAGACTTTTATTAATAGCTGTCCATATTAAATGTTTGCTTTCTAAAACTTGTTTTTCTTTTTATTGTCAGCTGCCAATCTCTGCACATGACTGGCACACATTCAGCCAATGCAATGCTGGAATCACACACAGAGTACACAGCTCTGTTAGGTATTGTATTACAAAGTATTATGACAACTGAAATATGTATAGTAGACATTTTCATATTTTAAGTACTTCAGTTCCTCAGGAGGAATCAGGACGATATATAATTTCTCTATATGTTGTAGTGTGTGTAAATCTAAAATAAACCAGCACAGAAAATATACCAAACCTTTTTTTTACTACCCATAACCGTCATTGTTTTGTCATATCCAAAGCAGCAGTAAGATTTCTGTTATATTTTCTGCCTATTTGTTATGTTTCACACATTGTAAAAGATTTACTGGGAAAAGCAGTAAATATTAGTTTTCTTCTTCTTTTATCATGTCCACAGCTCACTGATCGACTCTATTAACAGTGAGGACAGTGACTGGCTGGTAGGAAACATCTCACAGCTACTACTAATTAAACATTTGCTTACAGTGGAACCTTGGAGTGCCAGTAACGTGGCCTGTGACTGTTTTGCAAGACGAGACACATTAAATAATTTTAACTTGAGTAATGAGCAAGGTCTTATAATAGGAGTAGTATGTAGGCGCATACTCTGCAGCATATATCTGAATGAGACTCACTTATTTTGTCTCCTCATTCCAGCGTAATCTGAGTTGTTGCCGGACATTAATAAGTCAGTAAAGTTCCAGATGTATGTAGAATTATTTCCTGTCAGTTTATGGGCATTGTTCAGTATAAGGATCCATATCAAACATCTCCATGCCGAGAACTTCTGTCTGCATTTCTGCAGGTGTCAAAACATCTTTATCTTCATTAATTATTCATGATTAGTCACAATCGGTCAGAACAGTAAAATATATTGTTCTCTGTTGTCATGTACTGTGCGAGAAATGTCTGCATTTTCACATTTACACCATAACTGCAGCAAAATTACAGAAACAGATTTCATTAAGGGCAGAAGTAAAACAAATTCGGTGCTCTGTGTTTTAGTTTAGAAAGCGAGTGCTGGTTTGATTCAAATATTTCTGGGTTATGAAACAAATCCATTATTTTTTTATGGGGGAATATGCTTTATTTTTACAAGTGCTTTGGATTGTTTACAGGTAAGGGTGCTTTTCCTGGAATTACACTGGCAATCCAATTTTCCACTGTAAACACAGAGAAAACCTAAAGCCGATTTCTGATCAAGAATGATTCATCCTGAATATTACTGAGTTGTAATGCGAACATTGGTTTTTCAATTTATTTTAAGGTATGCAAAAAGAGTTGAATGTAAGCAGGTAATGATCTTTTATTCTTTATCAGGATGGTGTAAAGGTGCCTGGTGATGTGCATGTGGGAGGAACACACTCCAATATATATAATTTTGCTGCAGACAGGAGCCGTAAGGATCGCTACACCTTCAGCACACACGGTGTCACTTGCAAACATTACAGGTAGTGTCATCCTTAGAGTCATATCATTTAGATTAACTTTAGGATGATTTGTGATTTGTTCTGTTTGTGTGTAGTTACAGTCTGTCAAACAGCCCCCCTCTCAGTCCAAAATTCATTAAGGATTTGGCAAAGCTGCCAGGACACTATGACGACTCCACCAGGACACAATACAATGACTTTATACGGACCTATGGCTCACACTACATTCGCCAGGTTAAACACATACACTAACACCCCTCACAATACGAGCAGACTCTTACACGTGTGCACACAAATGTGCATTTTCTATTTCTAATTTTTAAAAGACATTTATTTCAGGTTCACCTTGGGGGACGACTCAGGCGAGTCAAAGCTGCTCAAACAACCCTGAAGGGGTTGTCCACAGATGAGGTACACCTAAAACACTACATTTAAACACACTATGTGCACACCAACACATCTCCTGCAATATAAGCTACTACTAACTAAATATTAATTAATATAACTATGGGATGTTGATTCAGAAAGCTTCCTGACATTAATTTTATTTTGTGCTGTCACTTAATCTAGGTACGTAACTATTTTACAAACAAAGTGCTGCACAGAGGATAACCTTTGCAGTAGAAATATTAAACTAATTTGTTTTAGGTAGTTTGTAGCATGTCACATGTTAACATAAAATACTTCACTACAAATCACCAAACACAAATAATTTACCAATGTACCAGAAGATTTTGTTGAGGGTTAATTTTCCCTACTATTCATTGATTTCTCCAAAAACCCGCATGGTTTAGTGACATCAGTTAACACCACCACTATGTTAACAAAAATGGCTGAACTCAGATCTCCTTCCAGACTGAGCTTTTTGCCCCCCTCTGACGCCATTGAATTTCTAGATCTTTGAACTTTACTTGAGAGGTGAAAATTCTTTCTCACAGATGTTATGTTTGGATTTTTTTATATCATCATTCATTGTTCTAAGTATAAAGTATTCATTAAATGCTACATTATAAATGACTCATTCCTGCCCTTTAGGTCCACTCCTGTTTAAAACTTGGGGTCAGTGTACGCCTGGGGGAGAGGACATTATCTAGTGACCACTCCTGCTACAAGGTCCTACAGACCTGGGATTATGAAACAGAGGACTACACAGAAGTGGTAGGAGGCAATGGCTGGTCAGGGGACTTTTCTCTCACTCATGATGACTCACTGGGCTACAGAAACTGGCTGAATAGCCTTGAGAACCACCCAGATGTTGTTTGGTACTCCCTTAGGCTAATGCATAACCTAATATCAATTGAGCCACAAAGGGAAGCGCTGAAGACTGCCATACTGAAATACCTAACAGACAACAGCAAGACAAACTCATCTGGAGAACCACGTCGTTCGCGTCGTTCCAGCTACAGGTCTCGGCAGACCTGGAGGGGGACACTAGAGATAGAGATTGTCCGAGCCTGGGATTTGGATGGAGACCATTTTAGTCTCAGTGATGCGTAAGTTGAGTGAAGTCACAATTAAGTAAAATAAGTAATTGCTATATTTTTCTAATTGAATTCCTTTTTCAGTTTGCATCACTTTATACTATTCATGACACATAATTTTGAGGTTCTGTCTTTGGACATGTCCCAGCAGGGAGATAAGGGTCTAGGTTTGAGATGATGATGATAAATCATCTAATCTCTTTGTTCCTTCAGAAAGGTGACACATCATTTGATAAAAAATTACCAACCTACAGAGGTTTTAATTTAAAGTCACCAAGAAATGTAAACTGAAAAACTGATGCAGCAGAAGTGTAATTGCAGTAACTCAAATAGTACTCGAGAGTTTGCATGGTTCCAATGTGCTTGTATACATACCTGACAACATTGGGTCATGCTCATAACAAGAGCTCCTGGACAGTCTGAGGTGCAACCGAGCAGCGTCAATGTACCTTAACATGATGTTCCAGAGATCAGGTCAGGCGAGCGTGGTGGTCAGTCAATTGTATCAATTCCTTCATCCTCCAAACCTGACAAAAACCTGCTAAATCTGGTGTTCTCTGGCAAATACAGTCAAGCTCCACGTGCCAGGCAGTGAGCGCAGCGCCCACTAGAGAGTGCTGGGCCCTCAGGCTGCTTTTATGAAGTCTGATTCAAATGGTTTGGTCAGTAATATTCGCAGCAGTGACCCAGTGGAGGTCACTATGTAGAAAGTACTCATCCTGTTCCTCCTCACACAGAGGAGCACATACTGGTCCTGCCGATGGATCTTTGACAGCTCTAGCTCTCCTAGAGTAACTGTCTGTCTCCTGGAATCTTCTCCATGCTCTTGAGACTGTGCTTGGAGACACAGCATATTAATGAAGAGGGAAAAAATGTCTGTGGCCTCAACCTGCAAAATCATTTCTGTTTTTGCAGTTACTTTACTTTACTTTGCTTGGCAGACGCTTTTATCCAAACGACTTACAAGGAGCTAGCGCTGGGTGTCTGGCTCAAGGACAGACCTGGTAGGAGATGGACTAGGAGTCAGACTGGGATTCGAACCCGCGACCTGCTGCATTCCAGTCTGACGCTTAACCCATTGAGCTACCAGGCCACAGTTGTCTCATTGTTGCCCCTTCAGTGCTTTTTTACAACATGCTGTATCTGCACAAATGCAGACTGGCTTAATTCCGTATAGACAGTTTTTCCAAAAGTGGAAAATCCAATAAAAATACTAATCATATTTACATATGGCCACAAAACATGGACATGTATGTGCAGCTATGTGAATGTAGCTATGGTGATTTAGTATAGTCTGACTCTTACTATTTTTCAATGTGCTGAACACACAAAATATCAAATATTGTTCTAATTCACAGGTACGTTGAGATATCATATGGTTCCAGGCACATGTCGACCAGATCGATCAATAATACCAACAGGCCCAAGTGGAATTCCTACTTTGATCTGGGCAGGGTGAGTAAACAAAGTCCAAATGATCCTGAACAAAAGCAACAATCACAGAAAGCCACAACTTTCTGCAACTGTTCTAATTAACAGCATTGAAGACAGTCACAGTAACAGTAATAGGCAGTAGCTCAGTTGGTGGAGCAGTCATCAACGAACCCCAGGGTGAGTTGTTGAATTCTCAGATCCTTCTGTCTTATTGACGAGATGTCCTTGGACAAGAAAAGGAAACCCCATAGCAGACCATAAGGTGATCAACAAAATTTCAGTTATTATTATTTTTGAAGTGCACAAGTTTATTATCTGTTTTGCTGCCTCCTGGGCATTTTGTATATACAGGTCCTTCTAAAAAAATTAGTATATTGTGATAAAGTTCATTATTTTCTGTAATTTACTAATAAACATTAGACTGTCATATATTTTAGATTTATTACACACAACTGAAGTAGTTCAGGGCCTTTCCTTCTTTTAATATTGATGATTGTGGCGCACAGCTCATGAAAACCCAAAATTCCTGTCTCAAAAAATTACCATATGATGAAAAGGTTCTCTAAACGAGCCATTAACCTAATCATCTGAATCAACTAGTTAACTTCAAACACCTGCAGAAGATTCCTGAGGCTGTTAAAAACTCCAGCATGGTTCATTACTCAAAACCACAACCATGGGTAAGACTGACACCCTCAAGCAAGAGGGTAAGACACAGAAAGAAATTTCTGAACGAATAGGCTGTTCCCAGAGTGCTGTATCAA
>JAUMHF010000001.1:4062118-4082234 GCA_032359275.1 Microctenopoma steveboyesi
GTAATGAATCTAAAATATATGACAGTCTAATGTTTATTAGTAAATTACAGAAAATAATGAACTTTATCACAATATGCAAATTTTTTGAGAAGGATCTGTATTTGCTGCTAGTTTAACCTTAGGTGAGCACCTCTGTCAGGCAGTACAGACAGAGCCCACACATTGTAGACGTGGAAACAACAATGTACCACTATATCTTTGGAGTGACATTGGACCTCAGGCTGTTCACTGGAGCCTTAAGTAGGCTGCCCGTATCTACCCAAGGGAATAAATAAATATAAATCGTTATTATTATATGTCTGTGTTTTTAAGGATAAAGAGCCATAAGATTAAGTGTACAGGTGGTATACGGCAAAGGATCACGAGTGAAGGGAAAAGTCGCCTGTCTAACCACCTTAAATGTGTTTTTACCTTTAACATTGAGCTTCACATCTTAAAGTACTACACTAAACAAAAATATAAATGCAACACTTTTAGTTTTGCTCCCATTTTTCATGAGCTGAGTGAGTGAGTGAGTGAGTGAGTGAGTGAGTGAGTGAGAGAAATAGGGAAAACAAGAGATCTTGTGATGAAGGCACATTAACTGTGCATCAGGTTGTGAATTGCTCCATTCAGCTGATACATTTGCTCAATATGCTAAAAGGAGAAGTTTTTCCTCTGGGCCAGTGTTTGTCCTTAACTGAAGCAACAAGGACAAACTGGTAGCTCAATGGATTAAGCATCAGACTGGCATGTAGAAGGTTGCAGGTTCGAACCCCGTCTGACTCCTAATCCATTCCCTACCAGGTGTGTCCCTGAGCCAGACACCCAGCGCTAGCTCCTTGTAAGTCGCTTTGGATAAAAGCGTCTGCCAAGCAAAGTAAAGTCATTGTTTGGGACCTCAAAAACTCCAACTCCCGGTTTTCACTGTTTAGGGCAGACGGCAGACAGCGTGCGTGTGGGTGAGCGTTGTGGATGGAGTGGCCCATGGTGGCGGTGGGGTTCAGATGTGGGCTATGGACAACGAACACATGTGCATTTTATTGATGGCATTTTGAATGCACAGAGGCACCGTGACGAGATCCTGAGGCCTATTGTTGTGCCGTTCATCCACGACCACCACCTCATGTTGCAGCATGATAACGCACGGCCCCATGTTGCAGGGATCTGTACACAAGTCCTGGAAGCTGAACACATCCCAGTTCTTGCATGGCCAACATACTTACCAGACATGTCACCCATGGAGCATGTTTGGGATGCTCTGGATCGGCGTATACGACAGCGTGATCCAGTTCCTGCCAATATTCAGCACCTTCGCACAGCTGTTGAAGAGGAGTGGAGCCACAATGAACAACCTGATCAACTCTATGCAGCCGAGACATGTTGCCCTGCGTGAGGCAAGTGGTGGTCACACCAGATACTTCTGGATTATTTTGGCTACACATGTAGACAGATTAGAGAACAATATTTGAGAATCATGGGGCTTTTGCGTATGTAGTAAAAGTCTCAGATGTTCATCTGAAGCTCCTGAAAAATGGGAGCAAAACCAAAAGTGTTGCATTTATATTTTTGTTCAGTGTAGTTATTGGCCTTAATCACTTTTTGGCAACATGAAAGTAGCATTTTACTGGTTATACTGGTCCTATATGGCTGTTAAAAACAGTTACATATAACTAGATGTTTAATAAATGGTAAAATATGACCCATAAGAGTGTATATTTGCAAAACTAAAGCAGAAAGTATCTTTCAGTGAATAGCTATTGGCCCTAATCACATGAAAACAGTATATTACTGGTTATACTGGTCCTATGAGGGGGGTGAGACTTAATGCTTAATAAATGTGTAGATATAAGCCACACTAGTACAATAAAGCCAAACTGATGTAGAACATGTCTGTCAGAGAAAAAATGGAGCCCTAATCACTTTTTGGCAACATGAATACAGCATTTTACTGGTTATACTGGTCTTGAAGAGGGGTTTCAAGAGGTAAAGGGGATTGGATGTTCCATAATTGTGTAAACATGAGCCACACTAGTGCAATAAAAATATCCTGAAGCAGAAAATGTCTTTCAGGAAGAAGATATCAGCTCTAATCACTATTTGGCAATGAGAAAACTGTATTATACTGGTTGTACTGGTCTTGTAGAGGGGTTGAAGTGGTAAAAATTGACTGGGTGGCTTATACCCGGTCAGTGGTTATAAAAATCCACTGACTCGTGAAAATGACAGAATATTTTCCTTTATTAATATATGTCGTGGTCATCATTCGTGTAGTGAAACACAGGAAGACGTAGGAAGCTTTACAAACGGGAATATACATGAGTATTTCGGATTTGAACAGAGTTCTGCTTCTTGACTGCATAGTATAGTTAAACGGCAAATTTCACGCAGACATACATATTAACTCGGGGATACGTGCAGTGGTTAGTTTTTCCACTTTAAGACTGTTTGAGACAGAAAGAAGCAGCTCTAGTTCTCGGTAAACTGCGCGACGCGCCTTTAACCGGCTGTGCCCGCTCCCGCGGACAACGACCACTTTTTGGCATTCGGTCGAACTTTGGCACGACACCTGTCCAAACAGAGGTGGGATGGTGCACCTGGTCAGGACATGTCCGAGTTGAATCCCTGTGTTTGAGATGGGACGGTGCGGCATCACGTCGTCTAGAACGTCTAGTCCTGGTGTTAAGACTTAAAAAACGAAGATTAACAAAACGAATAAACAAAAGTCTCCACCCACATGACCCTGACACTCTGTTAATGAATGCCACTCTCTCTTGTTTCCATGACTCCCGTGGTAGAGGTTTCCTGTGTGGCGTTTATGCAGTGCGTAAAAACCAGCTCCTGCAGCGAGCACCGGATTCCTCTCTCTCATCTTTGGGAATGCCGACTGATGCAAACACTGAGGCCTGGGGGCGGTGTAAAAGCCCCCCCGTCTCTCTTCCCAGCCTGCATCACAGGACTCGCTGTCTGACACACGTGTATCTCATTTAGGTGACAGCACAGCGGTTTCCGCTACAAGGAAACGATGAAGGAGGGATGTGTCTGACGCCTCTGCGTGGATCCGGGACTGTCCGCAGGAAAAGCTGGAGATTTGTTTCGTTTCTCTGGCTTCACGGTCACGCGCAGATCCTGGAAATCTGACAAATCTGTATGGATTTAGGATTAATAGGGTTCTCGACACTGAAATGTCTCAAGACTGGAAATGCAGCTCCACGTCTTTCTGTTATTCTTCATTATCACAACAGGTAAGAACATCTGTTCCTCTGTGTTATACACCGTTTCATTTGAAACTGACCATACGTGTGATCCTGTCAGGTCCCTTTCTACTAGTGCCATTTGTAATGGAAACATTATGGTTAAAACTGTCCTAGATTTGTATTATTAGTCTCTCTCTCACACACACTCTCTCTCTCTCTCTCTCTCTCTCTCAGGTTTAGTCCATAAACAATAACTGCAAAAAATTCATATTTATTCATTTATTGATACATTTTCCGTGGTTTTATTTTTGCATACAATAATATGAGATTGATTATTACATATGTTTTTATTAAAACATCACATAAATGTCTAAATCATTCATGCTTTTTTCTTTCCTCAGATAAAACATTGGCTTTGTCAAACCATCACTGTGGTGGAAATATCAGCCTGGACCAAAAACCTGCAGGACACATTCATCTTACCCTACCTGGACTTTATACTGACACCAACAACAACCACACGTATACACCCAGACAGGACAAAAACCTTTCACTCTGTGCTTGGCTGATAGATGTTCCTCTGGGTAGAGCTGTCAGTTTA
Source organism: Microctenopoma steveboyesi (assembly GCA_032359275.1). NCBI lineage: Eukaryota > Metazoa > Chordata > Actinopteri > Anabantiformes > Anabantidae > Microctenopoma > Microctenopoma steveboyesi. Next base: position 4,065,896 of record JAUMHF010000001.1, read on the forward strand.
ACGGTGGTACAGTTGGAAGATGATTCGAGCATATCGGTATGCTGTCTTTGGACCGAGGAAAATCATGATCAGGTCCTGAAGATCGGGGAGACAGCTCTGCTCTCTGGCTGCGACAGACACAAAGCCGCCCTCCGCTGGAAAGGCTCAGGGAACTCCTCGGTTCTGCTGTCCTATTATGGTGAGAGACCATTTTACTGAATTACCCACTTTGATTTATTGAGTCTGTGTGGCCCACTGGGCTGCACTTGCACTCTGATCATGAGAGTCTGATCTAATAATTGTACTAACGTTTGGCTCAGACTTGTTTACAGCTGTTGTTGTTTGTTTACAATAGAAAAGATAGTTGTGGTTCCTTTGGCTGCGCGGTGGAAACATACTGTGGAATTGTATTGTTCAAAATGTGCTGTGAGCTATAAATCTGTCAGCTGAAAAAATTCTTATCACACTCGCTGTGGTGTGAGAGACGGAGAGATGTTATGTTTTGGTTTCCACTCTGTCTCTCTTCACTCTGCCTCTCTCTGTTTTTGTGTTTGTTCCTGGTGACCCAGTCCAGGCAGATGAGAGGAATTTCTCAGAGGACCGCGCAACCCACCGCGCAGGCCGAGACCCCATAAGTCAGACAGGATCCAGCTTTACAAGGACGGCTCCTCTAAGTCAAGAAGTGGGGAGAGGGAAAGAAGGGGGCAGGGGTCGCCTCTACGAAGGTTTAGTGTGGAGTCATGGACCTCAGTCTGTGTCTGGATCGTCCTCTCCGGACCAGGAGCCGCCGCACCCCACCACACCCCTGCACGGACTCGCTGTGGCTGCAGGAGCTGATAGGGAAACTCTCCCTCTTCCTGAGGAAGAACCAAACAATGGCGCGGATACATCTGGAACTGTTCACATCACTGATAGTCCCATATCAGCCAGAGAGGGAACGCACCCCTATTTTCACACACGGCACACACTCAGTACAGACACATCAAACACAGTGAACGCGGAAACGAACTCCAGCGAAAAGCTCACTCAAACCCAAATGGCACTGACAGATGCAGCAGGCCGTAACTCCAATACCATGCTTCCCTCAGACATACACAAATATACAGTTACACACACATACAAACATGCAACCACCCAAGCTCCACCCGCTGCGTCCAGCTTCAGCATCTCAAGTCCCACATCCTCTCCACCTGAGCTACTACAGTCCCGGATCAGCACGGGCACACTAAACTCCGATCTGACCTCCGCTGCCACCTCCGACGCTTTTAGGTCTTTTTTAGGCACTGAACCTCCGCAGGATGACTCAAGCAGTGCTCACACTGAAAATGAAGCCTCCTCAAAGGGCCTCAGCAGGGCTCAGTCTTCCACCTCCCACATCACAGAGCCTCACGCTGCTGCTAGCACTATGACCGCAGCAGCACTTCATCAAAACACAAATCGAACTGACTCGTTTGAGTCTACCACATCAGATGTTGCCCGACACTCTGCAGCTTTAGAGACGTCTGACGGGTTTGACAGCGCGCCGAAGCCTCACGCTCCCACTTCTTCCACACGGAGACAAACAGATTCCCTGCAAAGTACAGAGCGCCTCACGCACTCTCCATATGCATCCAGTGTTTTAGCAGAAAAAAGCAACGTGTCGAGAGGTGTTTTCCACACCTCAGCTGACACAGGAACGACTGCTGAATCCCCGAGACTGCATCCCACTCACACTCTCAAACATGAAAACCCGTCCACAAATTCACAGACTCCTCCTCCTGTGCCATCGAGCACAACCCTACACTCATCTACACCTTCATACGCTGTGTTTTCTGATGGTTCCCACACCACGCGCACACCCCTGCCTTCAAGCCTCTCTACCACTGTACCTGCTGCACACACACTTCTAATCGACCGCGAAACCAAGCCCGTACCCTTACAGACATCCACGACCAGATCTCCACCTACACACACGCCGCTGCCCTCTTCTGCCACACATACACATATTACTTCTACACGCGTTTCTCTTCTCTCACTCACAACTGCAAAATCACATACACAAAGAAATAGAGAGACAGAGGTGGAGAAAGGCGATGAGTCACGCCAGTGGTTTCCCAGCAGCACAGCCACACACACGCCCACCGCTGGACCACCGCCTCCACCCTGGACAAGCCCACCTCCCAGCCAGGAGAACCATCTGACACTCACATTTCCGACACCCTCGTGGAGCTCCACCACTATTCAGCCACCCAGGTTTTACATTGTGCCAGATCAGCCCGCAGCTATTAAAGGTAATGCTCATGTGTAATGAATCGTCTAGGTTGTGTGTCTAGTCTCTTTGTAATGAAATGATTTGCTTGTTCTGTTCAGAGGAGTCAATTCAGTTGCTGCTGCAGATCATTTTAGAAGATTCAGCATCTGCTGCTGGCTTGGAAGAAGACACTGCTGCCTGGGTTAGGGATTATGTACACACACAGTGGCATGCACACACACAACAGCACTCTGCAGCAGGGGGGACTTTTATTTAGTAGCTTTGCAGAGTTAATACTTCCTGTGTGTTTCAGGTGGGGCCATACCTCAAAAAAGCCCCGGGGTTCAGCAGGCTGCTAGAGGTCTGGAGCAGGTGAGGTGGTGTAGATACTGCATGAAAGCTGTGATAGAGTTATTCCACCGAATATTGATAACTGAATAGTTGCATTATTTGAGGTCTGAAAACACTGCACATTTTTTTCTGCAAATAATTTTATAGTATAAACCAAAAATGTAAATTTAACGCAAAATACTTTTAGGTGGCGAAATATGAAATAAAGTTAGGCCCAAGTTTGTCGCTCTCATGTTTTAGGATTTAAATAGAAATTATAAAGTAAATTCTTGTAATGTAAATTGTGTAGATATTTAAACCATGTAAGCTAACTTTTTTACTGTAGCACAGGAGCATGTTGAATGTCATAGTAAACATGTTATTATGCCTGTGCCTTCAGATCAACAAGGCCAATAGCTAATAAACTTATATCAATTCATTATTCTGGATTTATACATAACATTAACACCAACATATCAGGTTGTGCATGGTTGATTGGTTCATGCAGAAGTTGAACAAGCAGATTGGCTACTTGTCCAGTGACCTGAATAAAAGTTAATAAAAACTGTGGCCAGTGTGTTTTAGACGGTGTTCCTTCTTTTCTGTTGTTGTTCCAGTGGTCACGCAGTGCAGAATCTGGTGGAGTTTAAAACCAGCGGGGCTCTGCAGTGGCTCAGCCTGACAGGATCCACGTCGCTGTTGGAGCGTACAGGACTAGCTCAGGCTGTTCGTGAAGCGAGGAGCTTCAGGTCATCCAAGATCGCCAACATCACATTAGGAGGTGTGTCCTCTGTGGGTCAACAGCTAACAGTCATTCTCCACCCCTGTCTCCTCGTTTCTTGTCTTCCCTCTGCTGCACATAAATAATGAAACCACTACTGTAGGTTAGCAGTCAGCCACAGCGGTTACATTTACCTAAGAAGGACCTTTCTGCATGGAGTTTGCTTGTTCACCCTGTTCCTGTGTGGGTTTCCTCCCACAGATCAGAGACATGCACATTACACTGCCTGTAAGCGTGAGTTTAAGCATGAATGGTTGTCTTTACGTGTCAGAAATCTCTGCAGGGCGTACCCTGCCCTTCACCACTTCACCCTCAGCAGAATGAAAGCTGTAAAGACGATGGGTTGACTTAATTAACTAAGTCACAAGCAGAGTCATGTAAACATCATAACTCAGTTAAGTTCTCAATCCAATTTTGAGAAATCCAATTAATGTTGCTGCCTTACTGAGTTATACAACTTGTTACTATCCAATGTAATTGTATTATATGAAAACACATGATGCTGAAGAACCAGCTAACCTCATGTTTTCTGTTGGACGAATGTGACTGATCAGTAAAAATGTCGGCAGATTTATGTGAAAATAGGACTTTATCACTTTGTAGTGGATTAAAACACTTCTGCCTGTCAGCACATCCCCAAACCACATTGTATATGTAGCTAAATAAATCAGCTAATGATATTCTGATCATGGCCGCTGTAGTTTAATTAAGTTAATTCTACAGGGCTGTAAAACACACCACTGTTGTAAATGTGTAGCTGAAACTAGTCCTTAACCAATGAACCATTCACATGTCCTCCAGGTCAGCAGGGTGAAGTGTGTGACTGGCTACTGCAGTGCCCCGCCAGCTACAAATGCGTGTCACAGCTTGGTTCAGCAAAATATAGCTGTTCTTCTCTCTGCCATTTCGACCACTGCCACCATCACGGCATCTGTACACATCATCCAGGTCAACTTCCAGTTTGCCGGTACGATCGTCGCACACGTTTTGAATCTTTTGAAAAAATGATGTTTTGTGCATGTAAGCGTCTTTGTGTTTGCGCATTAGATGCCTCGTGGGAGACGACTTCTGGTACATGGGTCATAGGTGCGATTTCAGGATGACTCGAGCTCGGCTCGTGGGCGTGTGTCTTGCCGTCTTACTCATTATGGTGACAGTCATTGCTACGTTGGCTGTTGTGGCAGTGCGACGCTACCGAGCCATTCTGATCCAGGCCAAAGTGGATCAGACTCGCAGCAGGTACACACTGATTGAGTCATGTCTCACAACATGCAAACTACACTACAAAGATAGCACAGTACAAACAACAACATAAAAACTCTTAATACAAATGATGAGCTAAGGTGCATTAATGATGCTGCATGTATGATCAACATGGATAAATGGAGGACTGTGTGATGTATGTCTCCACCAACTAGTCAAGCTGCTGTTAACATGTATGTTTGTCCTAATTAGTTCATTCACTAATGTACAATTATGCCAGACGTAATTAAATTCTCTACAGCTGTTCCTGAAGTTGATGACATTAGGAAAACCAAGGAGTGGACACACATGAGGTGACTGTGATCTCGGCCTTCGTGTCGACAGTTGTAAAAAATTTGAAGAAATTCCCTCAAATATCGTATTCACATGTATGAGCTACAATTGACCTTGACCTTGACCTTTGACCTTTGGCCAACAAAATCTAATTAGTTCATCAAAGTGTTCACATTGACGGCTGTGCCAGTTGGTAAATAATTCCTTCAGACATTCCTTAGATATCATTTTCATGTGAATGGGGCGGCCGTACAGAGGAACAGACAGACATATGGACAACCTGAAAACACAATCTCTCCAGCTCTGGTTATCGCCGGTGCAGAGGCATACCAGATGTTTCTGAATAATCTTATATCCATGGCAACTATGGAATAGGCTTTTGTGTTGACGATGTGTTTTCAAGGCAACATCAGAAACTGAGATGGGTGGAGCTGTAACTACATAACTGTCCACTAGGCGTCATAGTCTGGCTGCTAAAGCACACTGAAGATGAAGACTGCTGTGCACTGTTGGCATATGTAATGTAATATTCTAAACGTCTGTCCTCCAGACTTTCAGACGCCCTGCGTGACTTTGCATTTGCATTGGCCTGTGACAGCTTCACTGTCACCATGTTAACTCTGTGCCACAGTGGAATAAATGTCTTGATCGACTTATTTATACCCACTTTCAGATATTTTTTATCTCAACCAAGGTAGGCCTGCAGGCAATTCATGCACAATGAACACCACTCAGCATCTTCCATGCATACATACTTACTTACTATTATTCAACAGATTGCTTTGTTTAAATGATCATATGATCTTCCAGGCAACTTCTGGAGAATACTGCGTTCCAATCACCTGATTTAAATTTAGTAGATTTTAGATGTCCCATTAGCAAATACATTAAATGAATACACTTGTAATAAGCCTCTTAGAGCTGCGCTAGCTAAGAACTATAGTAAATCACACAGTGGAACAGTGAGAGTGAAGAGTTCAAACACATGCAATGAGAACACTGAAGTTTCATAATAGTGCTTATGTTACCTTCTAAAACTGACACTGACTCACACGTTTATACAGAGAGAGATAAGGCTGAAGTTTAGCCTTAAATTCAGTGTGAGCAAACAGGAGACAGTGAGCGGTCTGTGCAGGAAAGTAGGACTCGTAAGATCAGAGCTTTACTTCTTACTTTACTTCTGCTTAGTCAAGGTGAGATTGTATCGTGCCTTGGCTCTTTGTCCTGCAGCACAATAAATTTAATGCCCTGATGGATACGAATCTAAACGTAAAGTGTCTGAAACCTGCACAGTTTCAATTAGTTCAAGTTGAAGCAGATACAACAGATATTGTAGCCTCACTTTCATGATTTGTGTGTGCAGCTATCGCAGGTTCAATCATTTTGATGAGCTGTCAGGTCGGTTCTGGTTGCGTTCGTGGGCGGGATCAGCAGACTCACTGGACAATCCTGCCTTTACCCGCTCTGATGAGTTGCTGCACCTGCGGGCGCTCGACCGCCCCTGCTGTTACCATGACGACACGCTGTCACTGGCCTCCACCTGCCCCAGCCACGGAACACGCATCAATACGATTTACCCCCACAGGTACATGCACGCGCAAAAATCTAATACTGGATTAAATACTGCAGTAATACAGGAGAAAAACTTTTATCTCACTGAAGAACATTTTGAAGCTGAGAAACAAAAGTCAAAGCAACAGGGACATTCAACACATATAATTGTTTTTAAAATGGTCATCAGCAGTCACGTGAAATACACATATATACTGAACATGTGCGGTTACTCTGCCTTCAGGTGTTTAGTGATTTTCTGTATTTTTCTTCTCAATAAATCCCACGAAAGGACATAATGCTTCTGGCTCTGGCTATCGCCATCATGGAGGGATTAAAAAAAATCTAAGGTCACATTTTTCAGAATTAACACACACATCAGCCAATGGAGGAGTGTGACTCATTGACAATACAGCAGTGGCTACGTTATATACACAGCATATATGCTAACAAAGAATCCACCAAGACCACCAGTGGCTATGAAGCAACAGTTCAAGATCCCTCCTTAAAGTGACAACTAAGAAATTATCCAGATGAAAACAATCAACCTGAAAACACAGGGTCTGCTTCCAGGATGCTTCAGTAGAGGAACCCTGTTCATTTTTTCTCTAAGTTGTATAGGAGGTCATGAAGAGCTGTCCATCAAGATCCATAGAGGCTGATATTAGCAACTCATTCAGCAGCTGGTTGACGCTGCATGTTTCACACATATCTTACACCCTAAACTCTGAACGCCAGATACAACATTGTATTTAAAATTAATCACAGCTGCATATTATGTACCTGCAAGCAGACTTGTATAAAATGTGAAACAGTCTTAACAAGTCAGTTGAATACACTTGGCTCCCATGGCAGTCGCTTATTTTGGCACCAAACAGCTGCCAGCATTTGAAAAATGACACAGATAAGAGCTGTCAGACTAAACCAAAACAGTTTCATACATAGATTTAGAGGTTTAAAGTCTAAATTCCATGTGTCTGTGTCAGACCTGACTAGTAACAATATTAGTAACCAACTAATGGCTGCTTTGGCTTTCTGTTCTTTTTCTAGCTCTCAATATGCGTGGAGAGGGAGCGAGATGAGTGTGGGTGATGGTGTGCTGGATTCGGGTAAGGCCAGTGACCTTTCAGTCTGTAGCTGGCCCGTCGAACCTATTCAGTGGACTCCCTTCCCTCTTCTGCAGCAGCTGGCCTCCCACCGGTCGCCTAAAGTGAGTGTTTGGCTTTGCTTTAGACAGTATAGATCATTTTTGGTTTCACTGTATGATCGTGTTTTTGTTCCTCTGTGAGACCAGGTGAGGGTTTCAAGGCCGCGCTCGTACTGTGAAGGCATGGAGCTGGTAGACCTGGAGAAGAGCTGGACAGCCTGAACTGCATAAAAGAAAAGTGGGACAGTGTTATTTACAGATCATTTTTGCATTGTAAAGCTTGTTGTTTGGTTAAATAAATGTGTAAAACAAAGGAGGTGCATAAATTATTTGCTACATGTTTCAGCTGGAATCTATAATCTTTCTAAAACAAGGGTTTAATAAACATAAATCTCACTTAGAGCAAGAATGCAGTACAACTGCTTTGGGTTTTAAAAATGTCTGAAATGTAAACATACTGAGAATAATGTGCAGAGCAAGGTTATTTTTACAGTACTCTACATTTAAAGTGCTTCACACAATTCAATTTCTATTATTCAGAAACAAGTAACAGGTATATAGTGTCACTAAATAAATTTCTCAGATACTACAGTTTTAGAGTGAAATATAGTTCTATTCTATTCCACATTCCTGTGAGTTACTTTTGTAGTTTAAAAAATAATACATAGGAATATAAATCATAACATCAATTGAACTAAACAAAAGCAGTAAACCATTTAAAACCTCAGAAATGAGCTACAAAACAACTATTTGCTTCTCAGTCCGTGTTAAACTTGAAGGCATTGCAATTCTGGAGACTGTGTGCGTAACTTTATATAGTCTTACAGAAAATCTTTGATTATTTTTTACATATGTTTCTTTCCACATAGATAATTTAAGACAATCTTAGTGTGTCCACACATATAAAATAGTCTTCAGTGTGAGGAATATGAAGTGGCTTAGTTTAGCATGGAGATGGGAAACAAAATCCAGATGAAACAAAAAAAATATACAGTAACCTGTCGATTACTGAACCTTGGAGGCGCTGGTGGGAGGACTTGGACAGAGCACCGTTTTCATTTGTTTTTTAGTCTCTGTGCTAAACAAAGCAGCTGCTAGTTGTAGCTTCAAGTTTACCTTAAATAAGAGCAATATTTTTCTTCCATTTTCATCAAGACTCAGTCTGATAACCACAGTATACAGTTTAACACTTTTGACTTGTATTTAAATGTTGTCACTTTTGGCAGCTCTCTAAACAACACAGCCTGTATTTACTCTCACCAGTTTTATAGAGTTGTTTGTGTTGGTGAACACAGTGGAGCATTCAGCAGCTAAAGAGCCATATATAGATTTATCAGGTAGAAACATGACGCCATGAAACATGTCGAGTAAATGTGGAAATAAGCACCTTTAATGTGAAATGTCAGGGTTGTTTGTGTTTCACCTGAAAGTTGAGAATATTGAAAGCTAATTTCCTAAGCAATATTTGACTCTTATTGTTTCCAGAAATATGTTTGAGACATTTTCTATAGCAAACACTGAATAACCAATCTGGTAGGCCACCCCCCCGTAGGTCTTTAAACAATTTATTTCTGAGCGGGAATTTCTGTCTAGAAATGAGTATTTTCCAATAATTCGTGTCAACGAGTGTTTCATATACCAACTTTCTCTCATCTCCCACACACACAGGAGCCACACCTCCTCCTGAATACTGTGTATGAAACTCAGCTGGAATGTGATGCCGTAAATGACTAAAAAGCCTGGTAGAGAGTGAAACATACAAATGTGTACACTGACCTTATAATAAACTACTATTATTGGCCCAGCTGGTAAAATTAAAAGGGGAGTGATTCATTCAGGAGAGAAAGGAAATAAAGAAAGCTAGCAAGTGTTTGAAGGGAGCTGGAGATGGAAAAGTGGACAGAAGCTACCTGCTAGCTTCTTCCATATAAGGTCTTAGTTTGAGCTGGGAGCCAGGCCTGTGAGTTTCACTGACTTTGTGAGTGAGCAATGCAGGGAGGGACTGCGTGCATGTGTGTGTTGTAATGCATGCATGATTCATGCACGTGGACAAGTTTTGAGTTGCCAAAAGTGCCCAAAGGAAATTTTTAGAAATATCATGTCAGGGAGGAATTTTCAAAGTTTTATTCGAAATATATAAGTCTGTGTACAGGTGAAAAAACAGAAGTCAATGCTGAGAGGGAGACAAAATAAACCAACATACACACACGTGTGTGCGCGCTCACACACACGCATATGCAAACAAGGCCTTAAAAAGGGAGATTCATTCATTTCCTCAGACTGGTCACATGACCTGAGCAGTGCATTCTTCCCCCCATGTGACCTGCTCCAATATCTCCTTATATGGACGTCATCCAAAGGAACTCTTAAAGGGATGGTTGTATTGCCTTGAGTCTATACTTGGTGTGTGTGTGTGTGTGTGTGTGTTTGTGTGTGTGTGAAGCAGGATAATGCCTGTCTTAAAAGCCAATTCACTGATCAGCTCACTCTATGTGTGTGTGTGTGTGTGTGTGTGTGGTTGCTTCCTGCATGCATGTGCAGAAGTGAGGCTCTGTGAAACCTACTTCCTGTCTTATTTAGTGAGCCGGCTCCCATGTATCCTTATTAGGCACATGTAGAGCCAGTTAGAATTCCTGATGTAAGTTTATGAGTCTTTGTCCGGTGCCCTTATTGAGTTAAAACAGCGCCCTGACCCTCCCACTGAGTATCTGCTCAACTTCTAGCATAAGCTTTGCAAGAAGGTTTTTCCAAAGTGATATTGTAAAATTAAATATTGCATCTAGACAAGTCATCACAAACAGTGAGCTATGCTGTGTGACACATGAGGTGTCGACGAGCAGGTGTGGCTATGCATAACTAAGCATTCCTGAATAACAATTCTATAACAGGCCAGGTTTCATTTTGATGTAAAATGTAGGTATGTTCCAGAAACAACACGCCTTCCTGTTACATGTACCTTAATTGAGGCAAGCAATGTTAATCTTCCCCCTGAACTCGTACACATCATCTGACAAGTGGTGAGAGATAAAAGATTTACAGCCTCTTTCATGTGTGCTGTAAACATACCTCAGCTTAACCACATGTGGTATCACTGTCACTCCACTGTGTGTGTGTGTGTGTGTGTGTGTGAGAGAGAGAGAGTCAGTGGTATGCATTGGAGCAGACGTGTCAGTCAGCGTGTTAACAGCTATCAGTGACCCCCTCCACACCCCAGACCCCATGACCTGGCACTACCAGCCGCTGGTGTCAGTGATGAGAGAGGATATTTTGCTTTGCAGCAGATGCATTAGCGCAGCCTTCAGTGCAATCCAGGCTTGTTGCATTCTCTTATGTGCCCTTCACTTAAATTGGGTGAATTATAGATGTTTATGACATTCATTTAATGCAAAAAAATACAGACAAGAACAGACAATATGGGTTTATTTAAATGAATGTTAAAAGCTGGTAGCTTGTGTAACAAGGATGCTGCGTAGTCTCTCACTGAATGTGGATAATGTCAGGGATTACAGCTATTAAGAGAGCAAATTTAATTGCCTCAACAAATGTTTATTAGCTTAGTACCAATAGAAAATGCATAAAGAGAACATTTTTAATTTGTTCCACACTCTTAGACACTGTTGTTTTTTGCAGCACAAGTCCTGTTGTCCCATTGCACACTTGTCTATGAAACACGTAAATAATGACCATTAAGTTCGTAATAACGAACTGACGGCAGAGATAAGGTATCTCTTATTGAGCAATAAGCGACCCCAAAGTGAGCACTTTGATGGTGAATAGGTTAGTTTCCATGCTGCTGCTCCACCGGGTCCTGACACGGCGCAGGCGTTATCTGCATGCGCCACACCCAGTGGACGCGGCTGAACCAATCAGAGGACGCCGAGCGGAAAGTTCTCCTTATATGGAGAGGGGCTGCAGCACGAGCTCGCATAAAACCCTGCCGTTCGTCGGCCTCCATTGCAGTGAAGTCCAGACACTTACCCGCAGCGGAGTGTAGCGCTCAGTCACAGGCGTCCTAAAGCCGACAACCCTCCCTCATACAGGTGAGACAACTGCACTACGTCTGTGCCGCGCTTTATTTGAATGTCTTTAATATGAATGGAGTCTCTTTGATACCACGTTTTATGGCATATCTGCGATGACAGCGCGACTTGTCTCAAGTTGAACCGGCCGATGTAACTTTGAGTCAGTCGTGTGATGATAATGTAAAACCGACAATTTCTTGCTTATGACGGCCTCCAGAGGGATGTTGTCAAAACTGCTGGCCGTAATTAGATACGTGCTGGCATGCTGCCGGTCATACTTAACACACGTGCGGCACCGGCAGCGTGAGCTTCATCGCTTCATCGCTTCGGACAAATCGGGCTGCGCGAGGAAAACTTGACCTTCTCGCTGACATGTGAGCAGCTGGTTTGGCTCTGATGTCTCCGGTTTCGCGCTTTAGACAGGACAGGAGGATTAGACGGAGCAGACGTGTTTGTAGGTGTTAAAATGCCGATGTGACTGTAGAGCTGGGAATCAATTTAACAACACGGGTTTTTACTGCGTTTAACTAATGTATGATGGAAGTTTCTTTAGCCGTGTAAGTAGAGTGATCACGACATAACGGTGCACCCGATGGGCCGTAGTTCATTCACTGACCGTCCAAACGGTTTGAGGATGGCTCATTTCGTTACGATGGTCCCGGTGAAGGGAGTGGCCGCCTGTCGGTGTCATCTGAGGTTTAACGACACATGGGATGGCTCCATGGGCCGGGCTGCAGCCGTCTCTAAGCTGCGCTCCCTTTTGCCATATATGGCCATGGCCAGACCGAGTGAGAAACAGCTATTGTTTTCCAGCTCTGGATTGGGACTGGATGCTGCGCCAGAGCGACACCCAGTGTCCAGTCCCTATAACGACGGGGCTTTAACGGAGCGCATGATTGCCAGCTGTGACGTGAAACTGTTAGAGACTCGTCCGTTTTAAACATTCTTCCCTCTCTTTCCAGAAAATGGAAGACGAAATTGCCGCCCTCGTTGTCGATAATGGATCTGGTATGTGCAAAGCTGGCTTTGCAGGAGATGATGCTCCACGTGCTGTGTTCCCCTCCATTGTTGGACGTCCCAGGCATCAGGTACAGTTTCTCCATCACATACACAACTTGTCTTTTTATTTTTGTACATTTTTAGTGTTGGATTTAATTTGAACTACTTTTCTTTGCTACCTAGGGAGTGATGGTTGGTATGGGCCAGAAAGACAGCTATGTTGGTGATGAGGCACAGAGCAAAAGGGGTATCCTGACCCTGAAGTACCCCATTGAGCATGGTATTGTGACCAACTGGGATGACATGGAGAAGATTTGGCATCACACCTTTTACAATGAGCTAAGAGTTGCCCCTGAGGAGCACCCAGTCCTGCTTACAGAGGCCCCCCTGAACCCTAAGGCCAACAGGGAAAAGATGACCCAGGTAACAATGGCTGACACACTGACAAATCTCAATCAGAAAACTTGCTCCGCTCACCTGCAGAGCCCAGAAACAGGAAATTGTTTAGCTGCCCAGGCATTTGTGCTGCTCAGTCTGTCAACTTCCTCCTGCTCCTTACCTTCCAGGTTTGCTCTGCCCTGAGCTGATCTTTTCATCTCTCTCGCTTCAGGTTTCTATAGCTGCACTGTGATGCATCAGGAATAACTAGTTGCAGCATCGTCACTGCTGGTTTTAAATTAGGCTTGTCTTAGACTTGACAAGGCATCTAACACCAGTGATTGCATGATAGTAGACCAGGTCGCAGCTCTCCCCTTTTTTTTCTGGTCTCCAAAACAAAGGACAGGTTATTGTAATGACTAATTTCAATCTAGCTTGTACTCAAATCAAAACAAACCAGTGTGCTGTGCTTTTCTTGATCTGACTGTACTAATCCATATGGCTTACTTCAGGTCATAACATTTTGTCTCACAATATGACTCTTCTCTCGCCTCCAGATCATGTTTGAGACCTTCAACACCCCTGCCATGTATGTGGCCATTCAGGCTGTGCTGTCCCTCTATGCCTCCGGTCGTACCACTGGCATTGTCATGGACTCTGGTGATGGTGTAACTCATACCGTACCCATCTATGAAGGCTATGCCCTGCCCCATGCCATCCTCAGGTTGGACCTGGCTGGCAGGGATCTCACAGACTACCTCATGAAGATCCTGACTGAGAGAGGTTACAGCTTCACCACCACAGGTGAGCACACAAACACGGGCTTCAAGACGAGCTAATGTTTGAAGCTAGATGGAAACACTTGATACTAAATGTGATCTTCTTTTACAGCTGAGCGTGAAATCGTGCGTGACATTAAAGAGAAGCTGTGCTATGTTGCACTGGACTTTGAGCAAGAAATGGGAACTGCTGCCTCCTCCTCGTCCCTGGAGAAGAGCTATGAACTGCCTGACGGACAGGTGATCACCATTGGAAATGAGAGATTCCGTTGCCCCGAGTCCCTCTTCCAGCCCTCCTTCCTTGGTAAGTAACATCAGGGAAACATTGGTTCTAAAACAGACATTTGTTTATGTGAGACATGTTCCACAAACTGTTACATTACCTTTATCTGAACTCTCTTTTCTCAGGTATGGAGTCCTGTGGTATCCATGAAACTACTTTTAACAGCATCATGAAGTGTGACGTTGACATCCGTAAGGACCTGTATGCCAACACTGTGCTGTCTGGAGGTACCACTATGTACCCTGGCATTGCTGATCGTATGCAGAAGGAAATCACTGCCCTGGCACCCACCACCATGAAGATCAAGGTAAAACCCCCCACACCCACATGTCCCTTACACAGTGATTCAATAATGTTGTTGGGCAAATGCTTCTAATGTATTAAAATGTTAACTTAAGTACATTCAGGGTGCAAGTTTAATTTCAGACGTGAACTCGTATGAAAATTTTTATCTTGCTCCCTGCAGATCATTGCTCCACCAGAGAGGAAGTACTCCGTCTGGATCGGAGGCTCCATCCTGGCTTCACTGTCCACCTTCCAGCAGATGTGGATCAGCAAGCAGGAGTATGATGAGTCCGGCCCCAGCATTGTCCACAGGAAGTGTTTCTAAACAGACTGTCGGTCCCCTCCCCAAAACACACACTGCTACAAATCCAAACAACTGGCTCTGCATACATGCCTACACCAACACACTGGTGTGTGCTGAGCCCACAACACCTTCAATTTTCCCTCATCACTATGGCTATGGCACCATGCCCCCTGATGGGGAAAAACTCTGCAGGAAGTACAGAGCGTCCCAGGCGATGGGAATGTGTGAGGAACATGATGTCCATTGTCGTGTTTGTGTAGGTCATTCCAGATGTCTTTGTGTTCACCAACTTATTTGCCTCTATGAAGGTTTATTCTCTGGTGGGCTCACTGCCTAACAGATCTGTAGTATTGCTTAATATGTAAATTATGTAATCTGAAACTTGTTTTGTTTTTGTACTTTCAGCCTTAAAAAATACTCGGTCCAGTTTGTTTTTGTCATTATGCAAAAAACAATGCTTCTACCTTGAATGAAGGTTTGTGCATAGGGCTTCAAGCCTCTGGTGTACGCAACAACACAATAAAGGGCACATGTCTGATTTGTTCTGTATTTATCACACTTATCTAACATACTGCTCTTTTTGTAGAAGAGTTAAAATTGCACTCAAAGCTAATGTGTAATTTAAATATCAATGCAGTCGGCCAAGTATCGTAAGTACAGGCTGTACATAAGCAGTAACACTAAAATTTATAAACGGTATCAAACCATGAGTATACCTGTGACTACTGACACAAATCACTTTACCTGTGATCACGGCAACGTAATTGCTCTAGTGATTTCTAATTGAATTGGTAAGCTACACTCCTGCATGCTCTCTCAGATCTGTTAATGAAATGAGGCTAAAAATCCCGTCTTCACGAGGTCTCAGATCCGTCTAGCCTTTTCTCCTTTGTTGTCCCTGGCTGGAACAACTTGCCCTCGCCCATTCGAATAGCTGACAGTATCACCACCTTTTAAAAATCACCAAATTTAAAAACTCACCTGTTAAAGTACTTCCAGGGAGTCTAATACACACGTTGCGTTGTCTAACACTAAACAATTCCTAAGCATGTTTTTGTCTTGACGAGTCAGGCCTTATCAG
Source organism: Microctenopoma steveboyesi (assembly GCA_032359275.1). Lineage (NCBI taxonomy): Eukaryota > Metazoa > Chordata > Actinopteri > Anabantiformes > Anabantidae > Microctenopoma > Microctenopoma steveboyesi. The sequence goes on from JAUMHF010000001.1 coordinate 4,081,581, forward strand.
GGTTTCTTGTATCTCAGATTTTACGAGAATCTGAATGGTAATTGCTGGTGTCTTCTCCTTGTAAGTCTCTTTGGATAAAAGCGTCTGCCAGGTAAAGTAATTGGGGGTGAATACTTGAATGTGAAGGTTTATTCAAGCACAAGAGTCCTGCCTGTCGAGTCCTCCTCTGCTCCACTTGATCCAGCCTTATCACCTGGTTTTCAATTTTTTCTCACACAGACTCTTGTCTTTTCTTTTGTGCACAGGATTCATGCGGTCTCCACACAATTTACTGGAGACAGCTAAATAAATTCCAAGGTTGTCTGTGGCTAAACCATTTATGTGTAGGGGTGGAGGTGTTGACACCTTTCATAGGTCAGAACACTTTCTCACAAAAATATTACATTGTTTTTCAACAAATAGGCCCATTTTAAAATATTGTTGCTCCAGATAACTTATTGGGTTGACAGGTCCAATTCTGGACCCCCCCCCTCCCCCTCTACTGTGGGCCCGGACCCATTGACCAAAAAAAGAAAAATGCATTTTTCTTAATCATTAAGATTAACATTTTAGCTTGTTTTGAAGCAAGAGAATTTAAGTACACCTACACAGTCTGCCAAAAGCCTTGGGGTTTGGATAGATGACAAGCTGAGCCTGAATGAGCATGTCACAGCG
>JAUMHF010000001.1:4094849-4116450 GCA_032359275.1 Microctenopoma steveboyesi
CCTGAACCCCATAGAGAATCTGTGGGATATTGTGAAGAGAAAGTTGAGAGACACAAGACCCAACACTCTGGATGAGCCTAAGGCCGCTATCGAAGCATCCTGGGCCTCCATAACACTTCAGCAGAACTGACTCCCTTGATTCCCGACCAAGTATTGGTGGCCTGGTAGCTCAATGGGTTAAGTGTCAGACTGGAATGTAGGAGGTTGCAGGTTCGAATCCCGTCTGACTCCTAGTCCATCTCCTACCAGGTGTGTCCCTGAGCCTTTGGATAAAAGCGTCTGCAAAGCAAAGTAAAGTATTGAGTGCATAACTGAACATAATTATTTGAAGGTTGACTTTTTTGTATTAAAAACACTTTTCCTTAATTGGTCGGCTGAAATATGCAAATTTTTTTCAGAGGTTTTCATGGGCTGTGCACCACAATCATCAATATTAAAACAAATGAAAGGCCCTGAACTACTTCAGTTGTGTGTAATGAATCTAAAATATATGTCAGTCTAATGTTTATCAGTAAATTACAGAAAATATAGAACTTTATCACAATATGCTAATTTTTTGAGAAGGACCTGTAGTCACGAGTTGCTGCTGTTGTGTTTCAGATGTTTTACCTCAAAGTGTTCTGGATGAAGACCTGGTGGTCACCTTCTCCCGCCCTGCTGAGGTACTGCCACATGCACGCTACGACTGTCCCATACATGCTTTCACGTGAGTATGACTGTCACACAACTTTTAATACTTATCTCCCCCTTGTGCTTCTTGGTTAATGAAAACGACTCCTATGTTTTGTCCCGCTCAGGGCTACAGACCGTGAGGTTGGAGCTCCTGTGGCCGGTAATGAGCTCTTTTGCCTTCAGTGCTACTGCTACGTCTGTGACAAGCAGGCATCATCGGTATGTGTTGATACAGTCTGTAAAAATGCTCTATATGCTGCACCATTGACGCAGACACGCTTCACATAAGCCTGAGGAAAAAAATCTACATTGACATTGGCGTATATACTTTACTGTCTTGTTTTTTTACATTACTCAGATATATGTGCATAAATGCAGTGGCTTGACACAAACAAAGAATTAGGCTTAAGCGAATAATCCTGATGCTTTGCTTCTGTTTTTCACACTGTACAGTGTTCCGTCTGGTATCGCAGCGGCAGGTGTCACTGCAACAGCCACAAAAGGAGTGAATTCTGGAACAACATCAGAAATGACTTTCTGCTGGGAGGACTGAAGAATTTCAACCTCACTCTGTCAGAAATCGATATTCCCCTCCGACAGGCAGGTACTTGCTCTCATACAACAACTGTCTTTGGACATAAACATGACGTCTTCATTTGGAAAACACTGGTCTGATGTCTGTCATATCACTGCCATCTCATGTCCTGACTTCCTTCTGCCTAGAGATGCTGCTGCAGAGCTTTAGACAAGAGCTGAGTGAACTGTTCTCCTCTTTCATCAAGGGAAAGACGTTACAGGAATATGGTCTGAATCTGCCCAACCGACAAGGCCTCATCCATGAGTGAGTTGTGGAGCAGAGCAGTCCAGAATACAGAAAAATATAGTTACTTTGCTCTGCTTGGCAGACGCTTTTATCTAAAGTGACTTACAAGGAGCTAGCGCTGGGTGTCTGGCTCAGGGACACACCTGGTAGGGGATGGACTAGGAGTCAGAAGGGGTTCGAACCTGCGACTTTCTGCATCCCAGTCTGACGCTTAACCCATTTTCAGTGTTCATAGAACCAGCTCAAAAGTACCACGGTATTGTGCACACAATCCTGGAAAAGGACTTCATCCGCTGAATACGGACAGTCTGCTCAGATCATGCACTCACTGTAATTCAAAAAAAGTAATGACGAGCACTGTAAAGATTCTTCTTTTCTTTTCAGTTACACACCTGTCTATGAGTTTGTGTCCTCGTTCTTGACCAAAGCTGATAAACTCGACTTTAGAGCTGCTGCCATCATGAAACTGGGAGCCGCTGAAGAGTTCATCCGACATTTTCAAGTCTCGGGGTACAAACGCCAAAATAAATTACTGGTTTCCTTCTAGTTTTAGTTTTTGGTTGAACTGTCTTTGCTTAATATCACCTTTTGCAGAAATTTCGTCTTATCATCTCCCATGGCAAATCCTGCTCAGGCCAAAGTGGCGCTACTGCAGAGGTATGCAAACAGTCCATCTTTTTTTATCTCTGCAGCCTGTTTCGGGCTATTTATCCTGTGTGTGTGTGTGTTTTCCAGAGTCATTGCATCAATGCAGCGGCAGATGGTGATGGGTGACTTTACTCCAAAGTTCTCTGGCAAAATGCAGGAGTTTTACAAGAAATTATATTTTCCTGCTGATCTGAAGAACATGAAAAACAGGTGTGTGTGTGTGTTAATTAATAGCAGTCAGTTAGAGCTTGTTTGGGCGTTTTCCTTTTTATTCCTGAGGTCACACATAAAGATGTCGTTTGTGTATGAATATAATTTGATCTTCTTGTATATCAGCCTGTGCGTCCGTCCCTGGGACGACATCCTGCTCATGTCTGTGCTGAAGGGGCAAAATGTGTCGGGTGTTCGCAAAGATAAAGGCAAGAAAGATGTGTTGATCGAACATATATCTGTGGTTCTGCTGAGAGCAGAAGTGTTACAACAGCAGCACAGGTAAACAATGGATCAACACATTTTTTAACACTCATGATGCTCACATCAAGGACTGAAACCAAACATGGGTGTGTTGTTTGCAGGTACAGAGAGTTGTGTCGATACCTACGAGTGATACAGACGGATGATTCCAAACTGTGAGTGTTCGTCATTTACATCAGATTAATCTGGGTTCAGTGCTTTTCATCGTGTCTCACAGTAAACTGTATTAAAGCTATTTATGGGCTAGTTGATTGTCAAACTCTCACCTGTTTGTTTTGATAATCATTTAATTATTTTTTGTAATTATTGTGAATCTACTAATAAACTAACAATATTTTTCACTAAATACAAGGAAATGGTGAAAATTAATGTCGTAATTTCAATCAGCTTTTTGTGATTAATCCACAAGTCAGTATAACAACATTAACTATGGCTGAAATTCTTAATCCATAATCAAAATATTTGTAGATTATTCATTCAACTAATCACTTCAGCTGTGATAAGTCGAGTCATTTTTAATTTCTCTGCTTTTCTAGTCAACTGTTTGAATGTGTTTTTGTAGTGTTAGGAAGACAAAACAACGTTTCAGTGGATCAATACTGAAAGCTAACAACAGATCAGTCAGTAATCTCAATTGGAATATTTTGTATAGGGTTTAAGTTTGGTCGTGTTTTATATTTTGTTCATGTGATGTGACATGTTGCTGACTCGCTCCACTTGTTTGTCTCACACAGCTTGCAGCAGCTTCAGGACCTCATCCCTTTCTTCAAGTGCATGGACGGAGACTTGATGTCGGCTGTGCAGAGCTTGTTCCCCTCTGTGAACGCCCCCGCCACCCGACTCACTCCCACCCTTTATCTCATTTACCTCCGCATCTTTGAAACGGCAACGGCACCAAAGTTGGCCATCACTCAGCCGGCGCAGCTCGGCTGTTCTGCTGCAGCATGGGAGCCCATTAAAGGTCAGAAAAACATCATTATAACATCAGACTTTAACTTTTTATTCCTGTAAGGACTCACGCTCTCCTCTGTGTAGATGCTGTTCCGCTGAAGCGCGCTGAGCTGGTGAGATTCGCTCTGAGGGCTCAGAGACTCTGCTCTGCTGTGTTTCTTGATGTAAGTCTCTGTAGCTCTCATCTCAGTCCTGCAGCACGTCAACATAGGAAGAATAAAAATTAAGATATTTTTTTTTTTACGATCCTGGTGCAGTCTCAATGTTGGACCCGTTTACTCTCAGCCGTCAACTTAGCCTCTGGTTCACTCACGGCACCAGACACGGGGTTTCTGCACGTATGTATTTCTACTTTAGTCTCAACTCTTTTGTTTTAATGTTTTTGCATTTCTTTGGGTGGTACGGTAGCTGTGTTCACCCTGTTCTGTGTGCTCATTGTCTGGATGTCAGGAAGCACGGGTCGTTGTGAATTCTTTACTCCGAGACCTTCACAGGTCGAACGCACAGATCCCACGGTACTTTCAGGAGGTAAGTGTTTACATTTAAGCGTTGATGTTCAAACTCATGAATACCGGCAGTCACATGTCAGTTGGTCTGTGTGTTTACAGGTGTACCCAGATCAGTCCTTGTTGCTGTTGGTAACGGGAGCTTTATGTTGGAGAATCCTTAACGGTGCCTTGAGCCCAGCGCTTCCTGTTCTCAACACCTTTAAGGTGTCTCGTATTTCGAAAGTCACATCCTGTGTGTGTGTTCTATTTCACCTAAATAGAACTTTACCTCAGGCATTTTCTAAAAGTATCGAGCTGTGACGTATCAGGAGCATGTTAAGATTCTACCTGTTATGTTCTTTCTCCTAGGAGAATATGTGGGCTCTCGAGTGGCTGTGGGACAGTTTGGGGCTACGCCTCAAATCCTTCTTGCAGGAGATCACGCAGGAGTTGGAAACTACAACAGGTCTGTGGGTGTCTTCTCCTAATAATGAACCAGTGTACGTGCCTCTTCAACATCCGTATCTGCTGTTTGAATCGTTGAAAGATGAGCGCTCGGCATTAATCGTGGAGTTCACAACAGGAAACACGGCTCATGTATTTACAATTGTTGGTGATATCTGGAGGTAACAAGATATCACTACATCAGCTTTTAGTTACCGAGCCAACATTTCTACTTCTGCAGTCCCACGCAACTAAAATACACGATGGACATGGCGCCAAGCGAGAAGGACTGTAAAACAGGAGAAGGATAGTCTGTGAAATGTGTGAGTGGAAACCAGAGAGTAATTATAACGGGACTAACCTGCAACAACTGTGTTCCACTGCATGAGAAAATAGCTTCTGCCCCAGAAGGAACAGTTGCTGACTGGTTACATGGAAGTAGCCTGTAAACAACTAACACAGATTTCAACCATCAAAACCTCCTTGCAGGATACTTTTGTATGGGATTTATCCAGCTGTTCCCGCCTTCTGCCTGCTCCACACTGGGCCTCCTTGGATCCTGGGCTAAAGTGGATGTTGGCGACTGGATAACTGTTAAACAAGTACTTAAGTACCTCCAGATCATCCAGATATTGATCCCCTGCTGACAGCCGGGGCATCTGTGTGACTCTGCTTACCAAACGGCCCACTGTGAGGCCAAAGCAACGACCCTCAACCCGCTCTGCAACCCCCACTTTGTGTTGCATGACCCTCAAGCAGGCTATTCTCAGACTCGCACAGCCATCCTCTCCACATCCTCTATTTTCTCTCCAACTACATTAATTGTTGGAGTTTCTATATTAAGAAACATCTGCTTTTACAAAGCTGTGAACTGCTGTCTCTCAGGTGCTGCCCGGCCAATGATGGATAAACTCCCAGGACTTGTGATTCCAGTTCCATCCTCACTCGATTGATTCTACACGTAGACGCTAATGACACAACCCGACAAAAGTCAGAACTGACGGAGCAACATTCGAAAGAACTTTTTACACTCAAGGGTTCTTTTCCCACATTGTTCCGCGTTTTTTTTGCAGGATTGTAAGTCTTCACACATGGCTGCACACTGTCTGCGCTACACACATTGGTTTCTTTAAGCTCGAAGGGCTTCACCCAAACGTAATGGGAAGTTGGATTATTGTGATGTAAAAAAATCAGTAAGTGAGTTACAATTTATTCAAAATGCTGCTGCCAGAGTCTTTACCAACACCAAGAACGTGGACCACCTCACACCAATTCTTAAATGATTGCACTTCCTGTATTCTAAGGGGCAGATTTAAAAAAATTATTAAAGGTCTATAAAGCACTAAATGGTTTTGGGCCCAAATACATTTCTGATCTTTTAGAATATGATGCCCTAAGACACCCAAAGTCAACTGGAGATGTTGCTCCGTTTTAATATTTGACTTTTTTTTTTATAGTTCATGTTGTTTAAAATGCTGCTCTTCCCTGTTTGTCATGTGTTGCCATTGTGAAGACCTTTAGTTGTCTTTTTGCCTGAAAGGTGCTATACAAATACACTTCAGCTTCCCTTCCCAAAGCCTCAGCGCACAACAGTAGACGATTGCACTGGCTTACAAATACAAGCTGTAATATTGTTCTTCTGAGCTACAAGTGCTCCCAAACTATTTAGTGTATGTGTAAATGAAGATAAAACAACTTAAGGTACCTCCCAGCCACATAACGATAGTCTTTTTTTTGTTTTCTCTTCATTCCATCGTACTCACTCTGTCTTCTTCGCCAGAGAACTGAGTGATTAAATGTTTAACATCAGCAGCACAAGCACCACGAGTTTTTGAGCAAGGGGAAGTCAGGTGTGGAGTTTTAAGGTAGAGGTTGTGGCTGTGATTTGCTTTGATTTAACCTCCTGTGTTGTTTCCCTTCTGCAGGCAGTCCAGTGGCTGTCAACATCGCCTTGTCTCAGGGTCGGCTGTAAGTCCCACAGTTCTCACATAATCTTATTTCAGAATCTTGTTCTTAATGAAAAACCTTTAGCATATTTTTCTTTTTAGTGGATTTATCTGTGAAGGTTCTCAGTCATACAGGTCATGGTTATCTCAACAAGGTTTTATCCAGAGCAGCTGGACTTGTTTGGTTTCTTGACGATGCTCACCTTCTATTCCAAAGATCTTTCTCACGTCTTTTTAGCAGATTGTAATTTTAGGTGCCCTGTGTGTGTGTGTTAAATGCATCATCATTGTTCATATGTATTGTTTATATCACATCTGTCATTGCCCCTTTTTGTGGCTCATCACTGCCACCTGCTGTCTATCAGCCTAAAACTACCGGACTTCACTCCACCTTTCAGCACCATTGGACATTAGCCACTGATCACCCTTTAAAATAGTTTTTCCTCTGTGTGGAAGTTATTTGAGATGATTCTGCTATGTTAATATTGCCAGGCATCTTAATTGTGAGGATATTATTTTCTTTGTGTTGCATTGTTTTATCAGGATAATATTAAATTAAAATCAGTAATACATGACGTCTAGTGCCCTATCAAATCCATTAAATTCTTTCCGAAATGTAGCTTTTATTCTTCTGATTTCTGTGTTTTACGGTATAATCATATATTCACCTGAGAAGTGTCTAAAGTCTTGCTTTTGTAAAAATAATAGTACTTCACACATTTTTTTTTTTTTTAACAGATTCAATTTGAATGGTTCAATCCGGCGATTCTGCATCGCGGGAATCATAGGGCCCTAGACGTCATATTGAATCATCAGTATTATTCAGAAAAGGAGTTTTTAGGGTTGATGCATTAAAATTAAATATCTGAGGAGTTAAATCCTGGTTTCTAAGACCATTACAAATTCTAAATTGAGTTTTTGCAGTACTGATGGCTTAATGGTGTAAGTAATACTGAGTATACACAAAATATGAAATAACAATTTGGTAACGGTAAAGTTGTTGGTCAGACAGTGCAAGTCCAGACTTCTAGGGAGCTTGATTTAATGAATCCAACATCTAAAATAACATGTATTCATGCACTTTTCTTTGGTAATTGCAGATTGACCTGACTGCACATCAGCCCTCATGGAAGCCCTGAAACACACGGACTGCTGTCGTCGACGCAAAATCCAGTCGCCAGGAGAGTTCTCAGACTCTTCAGACCAAAACGACATGAGCATGAAACGCATCCTTGATGTTCGCTGCTCAACGTCACAATATACATTTTATGTTGTTTTATTACTTAAGGACTTGATCAGCGCATCCTGCCTATAAACGTTTAATTACAGCACGTTTGGTTCTAAAGTCACTTTATTAGAAATGTACAGAAGAGGAAATTATGTAATGTAGGTGAATAAACAGAAAACAGTTTTATTGACCGCCATGGCAAAATTTTGCTTTGGTTCACTTTATTGCTAGTGAAGGTAGAGCTAATGGGAGTCAGGTTCTACATACTGTGATACAGTTTAGTCTGTAATAAGAGAATCATAAACTCTGTCAGCTAAATGTGGTGGAGGACAAAGGAGCTTAATACAGAATTGCTTCAGTGAAAGTACTCCACATTATCTCGTAAGAACAGTCCCTGAAAAATGACATTTACACACGCTGCTCGTTCCCACACTGAGGTCTGAAGCCGCTGTGCAACACAAACCGTATTAAACAGAAGGATTGTACTCGCATTCACGTGGTGTATGAAACTACTTTCTGTTAAACTGTTGATCTGACAGCCATAGATTTACTTTACACACTCACTGGCCACTTTATAAAGACACTCTACCATCTAATGCAGCTCCGCCATGATTCTTCATTTAACAGTTTATAATTTCTCAGTTTATGATGAAAATGTCAGGTGATAATTAGACAATGTTTGAGTTTATAGCAAGTGGTGGAATCTCACTGGAAAAACCCGAATACAATGTGATGTCCTATTAACTTTTTGTTGAATTACATTTGATAACACCTGGTAACAAATATCCTGTTTAACTGATTATTTATATTGCTGTACTGATTCTTTCAGTTTGGTACAGAATCTGGATATTTCTTCCCATTGCCAGTACATAAAATAAAACTGAAAAAGTACTTTAAGTGTTTCCATCTGTTTAACTTTCACTGTTTGTCATGTTTTAGCTACAGATCATGTGTGTTTTAACATCATTGATGTTAAACTTGGTGTGAAAGAACAAATTCAAAATCAGGTTATGAAAGAGGAAGACATACTTTTATAGAAGTAAAAGTGGTAAAATACAACTTTTGCAAGTCCTAAAAACACTCTGCCTTCACAGTATTATGAGACCTACACAGGTTTTGTCCTGTTTAAAGTGCACAATGTACACATGTGGCTCAATTATCTTAAAGTACATATGTGACTCAGCAATACAGAACAATAAGTTGCATTAAAAAGCCAGCATATAAAAGTCACTGGTGATAAGCTGAATGATACACGCGTCAGCTGAAATCATCGCTACGACTGTGTGTTTCAAAGTAGTTCCTGTTGTAAATCAGCTGTGCTTTTTTAAACACGCAGCCATGTTTTACCGTCCTGTATCACCAATTCGTGTGACCTATGCTGAGTTTAAACTCCTCCAGTGTAGACACCAAAAAAGCTGCTGCTGCTCTTAAAACCATGATATCCATTCTGTGATTGTTTTGTCTTCACCTGTCAAAGCTCAGAGAAATCGTAGCTTGTTTGTAGCTATCACAATAATCATTTGTTCTGTGTTGCGTATGTGTTTTTGTGGAGATGTGCTGAGCTATAAGAGAATCTTAAAACTGGTGGTCCACGTCCTGCGTGGCACTGTTTGATGAGGTCAGACAGGAAGTTCATCACACTCACATCATTTTCACTGCTGCAGTGTCCCTGCTTCAATAAAAAAGCCTCCTCCTGCGTGTCGGTGCTCCCGCTGTCGCTTCTTGGGTGAATAAATGTGTAGAGCAGAGCCTTGTTTGCCAGCATCGTCAGGCAGCTCTCCAGGTGCAGCAGGTAGGTGATGCCTCGGCTGATGCCAGTGTGAGGATCGGCCAGTCTGCTGAGGAGAGAGCCGGAGTACGGTGGACAGCGCAGGGTCCTCTGGTCCAAATCCAGCAGGGCCAAGTACCGACTGTAGCAAGTCAGAGAGTGAATAATGCTGGAGGACGAGCCGGAGGATGATCTGTTCAACAAGAAAGATGCGTCTAATTTAAATGAAACATTCATTTCAAAGCAGTGACTTTTCTTTGTCAGCTTTGATAGTCAATGCAGGAGCATCTGTGCTCTGGCTTCAGAAAGTATGTAGATGCCTTCACTGGCGTGTACTACTGGAAACTTCTACTATACAAAGCTCTGAATTATGATATTTAATAACCTGAAACAAATTAAACATTTAAGCCATTGTTAATATTGTTGAGATATGATAACCTTTCCTTTTACGAGGAAATATACACAGACAATAACAGACCCAGGGGTGGATGTTAAAGTTAGTACCTGTGGATTCCTATCAGTCTCCAGGTGAGCAGGTCGGTCAGCTGAAGGGGCGTGGTTAAACACGGCACCACTGCATTTCTATCAGGGCCAGGAGCAGGCAGGAAGAGACTCAGAGCATCCACCATCTTCCTGACCAAAGTCTCGTCCCCTCCGATGACGACCAGCGCGCGGCCGCTCAGGAGACAGAACACGGCATGGTGGGAGAAGGAGTTCTGTTTGAGGAACCTGAGAGCTCTGAGTCCAGCCTTTCTCCTTCTTCTCTTATCTAAATGTCTGCTGCCGCTGCTGGTGTGGACAGTTTGTGTGGGCGAGGGCGGGTCGGAGGAGCCGGTGAAGCTGATGCAGTCGGAGGCCTCGTCTATGCTCAGCAGCCTGAGAGGGCCGCAGGGTGGAGGCCGCTCGTCAACCTTTGCCAGGGCAAGAGGTGGAGCAAAGTTCACATGGAGGTCTGGCACCAACTGCACCGCCGGGCAGACTTCAGACCGCTGTGGCATCAGCTCCACCGCTTCTTCAGCTGTGTAAAGTAAAAGCAAGAAGAAGAAGAATCCATTTAGTTGTCATTGATACAGTTTTTCACACGTTGCAACGAAATTTATTCTGCAATTGACCCAACCCCCCTGGGGGGAGCAGTGAGCAGCAGGTGTCTCGCTCAGGGACACACCTGGTATGGGGGACTATGGGCTGTGTGCTGCAGCTGGGAATCGATCCTGCTATTCCTGCATCCTAGCCCTCTGCCTTAACCCCTGAGCTACCAGGCCGCTGAGACTAAACAATACTATTTAATGTGTAAAAAGCATATAAAACACAACCAGAACAATCTCTGCATTGATCCTCCAAGGTTCAATAATCGGTTAAAACATCCTTTGTGGCATCTCGTCTTATACTACAAAAAAATGTGAATCACTGCCCCGGCGCTGCTGCACATTGAAACGTGTTCAGGCATCTGATCAGGATCATGAGACTTTCTCTGGAGGTTTACCAGACATGTCCAACTGGTAGGAGGCCCCGGGACAGAGCCTCAGACACACTCGAGACATGGTGTACGCTACTGTTTAAAGGTTGGGGGCACTCCTCGTTTTCCATGACAAAACAGATGCTTTCCAATAATTATTTTAATTAATAAACCACTGGCACCCAACGCTTGCCTCTACTTCATTAACAACAGCTGTTTCCAGCTACGACACAACAAACTAAAATCTGCTTTTCTTATCGGAACCTCGTCTCCCAGGGAGGAGCTGAAAACACTGTCACAGGCAGAGGAGCATCTACTCTGCACTGCTCACTGCCACAGATGATGGGCAGAGAGTGGAGAGATGGATTTTGACAAGTCAAATTTGAGAGTGTGTACAGCACACTTAGCTTTTGTATTTCAGAAGTGATTGTGACAGGCCATGTTTTACACACTGGTAACGAGTGAATGCTGTTTTGGCAGATGTCAGCTGCCAGTAAAATAAGTTTCTGCAGAGTTTCTCCCTCTCAGCTCTCCACTGTTTGTCGGAGGCAACAGACTGTAACTCTGTAACCTGTCTGCTACTAGATTTAATTGTCTTTTGGATGCAATTTATTTCTCAGCGGAAGGTCCAGCGATGATGCAGTGATGGATTCACACATGTGCTGTTCTTATGTTATATGAGAACACACGTTGTTTTGCAGAGAGAACTGAGTTTTTCCACGTCAGAGACACAGGAACAAACGTTTGGTAACGCGAACATCATCCTGAACCTATGATGGTGAGCTTGGCGTACCAGTGTGGATGCCGTGGTAAAACATGTTTAGTGGCCCCTTTAGAGAGGATGGCTGTAGGAGCTGTTTTACCTTGTCTGGACGTCTTCTTAGGGCTGCTGTCTTTTTGGACTTGATTCTTCTTCAAACGCTCAAAGGCCTCTTTGATCATGGAGCCGCCGCTGACTGATGTCTGTTTAATGGACTCCTCTCCGTCAACACAACCTTTATCTTTCTGAATCATTCCATTTACTTTCTTCTCCTCTTTCTGGACAGACTTAGACTCCGTCAGTGTCTCCTCTTCATTGTCGAAGCTGTTGCTCAGAGGCTGCTGCTCCGCTTCTTCCTCGGTGATGGCAGTGAGGTCGTCAGAAAAGATGGACTCGGTGGTGCTCAGCACCTCGATGCTGTCCTCGCTGTTGGCTCGCCGCGCGTACGCTCGCACGCGCCTGACGCTTCCCTCTACGGCTGCTTGTCTAAGGGAGCCGTCCATCATCCCGACTGGTGTTCCTGCTAAAGTCAAGAGTAAAGTGACAGCTGAACTTTATGGAATCATCGGTATTTAACACAGAAGAAAAACAGGAGCTCGTGACACATGAGGACGTACCTCTGCTGTCAGATGCAGCAGCGACATGCTGCGTCCGATAAGACTTCTCCGTCCCGAGCACTTCGATGCTGTCGCCGCTGCTCACGCTTCCTGCCGTCTCCATGGCAACGCTGGGGTCAGGGGTCACTGTCCTAGCCACTTCCTGAGCCTCCAGCTTAATGGGGATCTCCTCCACACAGGAGCAGAATGACTCCAGGCTCAGCGGCTCTGATGTAAACACACACTTTTCCCCCGGCTCCTTGTGTAACTCTCCCTCAGCGCCCTCCTCCACCTCCTCCTCCTCGTCCTCTGGGCTCCACAGCTCGAACAGGAAGTTGGTGAGGCCGAGCCTCCTGGACAGTGAACGTGTGACACGAGCAGTTTGCAGTGCGCTCCTTTCACCGCGTAGGCGTCGCTCTGTGTCTGCAAGCTGCTCCTTCATCAGGGACAGATAGTAGACATTGCAAAGCTCTTGAAGTGTCTTGAGGCAGTGCTCTGACCTGTGGGGGGTGCTGGTGGAAGGGACGGGACAGGGCTCAGGGGGAAGCATTGTAATGGGACTGAGGGAATCGGCTAGATCATAGGGCAGGAAGTCGGGCTGTTTCAGCTTCCTGTTGGGGTAGGAAGTGACCTGACGGAGAAGTTCCCTGTGATTTAAGATGGAAAGCTCTGCGGATTCAAGCTCACTGGCCTTTTTTCCAACATCTGTGAACCCATTTGCCGTGTTTGGTTGTTCCGTCTCCTGTAGCAAAGTCAACCGCGTATACCTGAAAGAGAGAACAGAGGAGTGACTCCACCGGGCTGAGATGCAGGGGCGCGTGTGCTGGGACCTCCGCTCTGACACTATTATCGCCTTTTTCATACATCTGTATTTGTGATTAAATAGTAACATAATCAGTGTTTTGAATTTTAAATCTTCCTTGCACTCTCACTTCTTGGGTTTCTACTTATTTCCAGCTAGCTGGCATCTCTGGATTTTTGCACATGAATATATTACATCAGAGAACATTCTCCTCTTACTCCAGCTCCTGCAGCTTTCTCTGCAGCTCCATAGAAAACGCCTGTCTGTTTCCCGTCTTCAGGCTGTCGGACGCCTCAGAGAAGCGCGCCGAGAGCTCAGAGTAGTTCTCCGTCAGCTTAGCCTGGTCCGAACACACATAGGCCATGCAGAAAGGACGCACCATGCCCCGAGCCTCCAGGTCGTACAGGGTCAGGTAGTGGACATACGCAAAAGCGTCCTCTGCCGAATCTCCCAGGATCACTTTGGAGTCCTCGCTGAAGTTGAGACGAGGGCCGGGGGAAGATGGATTGGTTTGGCCGGGGCCAGAAGCCTGATAGTCCACAGACATGATGCGAACAGAGAAGTGGTTGAGGTCAAAGGAGCCGATGACTCGGGGGTCGTCTGGGATGGTCAGCACAGGCTTTGGGCCCACCTGGAGAAACAGCAGAGGTTTGAACGGATGCCAGGACGGCCTTAAACACTATTTTAATCTCTAAAACACAACTTATCAACTGTCCTGATAATGAATAATGAATGAATCATATGGGCCATTGTATGAGTTTGAAAACTAAAACGATTTTCTGCTTTGTTTAGTCTCATGTCACAGCAAAAGACAAAACATCCACAAAGATGCCTGGAAACAGATGCACCTGGTGTCATCACAGCCTGTGCACCTTTCATTACCAACAGTCTGGACGGTGTTTTTCCATCGTTGTCACAGAGGACCGGCTGACACGTGGACTGACCATAGGGTTATGGTTAGAGTTGATGCTCCCTCCTCGTGAATTAGAGTCTCAGGTTGCATTTCCGGTTTTCCAAAATACTCCTGAGCCCATGTGGCTCTATTTATCATAGCTTTCCATGCATGACGCTGAGATTTCCTCTGAGCCCCTATATGTTTTCACCATATTATAGGCTGTCAATAGTGAGGACACATAACTTGAACACACTTGTCTCTGTTAAAATGTGATTGTCTTCTAGATTCTAAATTTACTTTTACCATGTTGACCAAATACCACAAACTTGGTCATATAAACAGATAAAGATCAAGTGAATTAATTGAATTCAGTGTCTAACATTCAACTTACATTATACTGCTTAGTGTCTAGTTGTGATTCACCTGTAGCTTCCCATCAGTCCTCGTTGGAGCTCGTATTAATGTCTATAAGATATTAGCTCAGCTGTTGTCTCTTGTGAAGCCTTTTATTGTCTCAGCAACTAAGATATCATGTTAATCTTTAGTTGAATGTATTGTTTTTAAAAAACAAAAGGTCAAACAAGCCCTTCACTGGAGGCAGCTCTTCAGTACTATGACCCTTAAATCACTAATAACGTTGAAGACATTGGTGATGCTAGTGTGAGGTTTATGTGTCATTGTTGGGTTGCTGAGATGTACTCGATACCTTTCTGCTGTGTGTGTGTGTGTGTGTGTGTGTGTGTGTGTGTGGCGATGGTTCAGTGTGACTGACTCATGTGTACTTGTCTTGCAAAAAAGGTCTTTCACTTCCTGAATAAACACCAAGGCGCCGTGACCACGAGCAAACACCAACTGCAGCATTAAACTGAACTTGTTTTGTACTTTTGTCGGCATGATCACACTCGTCTTTAAAAATAAAAGTTAACATAAAAGAAACATGCTGGTCAGTATTTTGTGTGTTTGCCACATCTTTCTGTGCCTGTGTCCAAACACTGGTTACCCATGGTAACTACATCACCGGGGTAGCTGATGGTACATTTGTACTGACACTGATTAAACCTGAAACAGCTTCTTCTTCAGATTACAATCATGTTCAAACCACACACCTGCTCTGAGAATTCAGCCACTAGGATGAAGTCCCTGTGAAACTGGGCTGAGGAGAACCAGGGGTGGGAGGCAGGCGACAGGGGGACTGAGAGCTCCTCAGGTAGACCAGGACTCAGACACTCCTGCTCCTCTTCTCCCTCCCCAAACCCCTCGGCGCCGGTGAAGGCCAGCAGGTCGGGTGACCCGATCATCTTCAGACAGCGAGGGGGTCCACCCCATGGGGAACAGCCACACAAGCCGCGCAAAGCAGTCCAGCGGCGGGCTGCGTGTCTGGGTCTCCCCGGTGCCTCCCCCGGCCTCCGGTCGGTGAGTCAGCTGTTCGCGCAACAAGTCCTTAATCCTGAAGCTGCGCCGGAGAAAGCTCCTTCTCACTCCAGGCGCGTCGACAAGCGACGTTTTCAGGAACCGACATCCGACAAAACTCCGCGGAGAAGCGAAAGTCCCCGCGGGCGGCGGTCACGCGGCTCGGTCCCGGGACTTCTGCTCCTCTTCCCTGCAGCCAGCGCGACAACTTCAGCCTGAAACCTGAAACGAACCGGGCCCTCGGAAGCACCAGCTGTGATCACTCCTGTTGGGAAACCGGGCTGAAGGTCCAAAGTCAAGCCCGACCCTTTAATCAGGACTTCCGGGCACCACCTCCAAAATAAAGTTCTCGTAAGGCGCAGAGTGTCCGGTCATTACGTTATAAATAAATACAACACGTGTTCGCTTTCACAGTAAAAGCAGTAAAGCAGTGTGTTGAATTGATTCATGTCCAATTATTAGTTACTTTCACTTCAGTATTTCCAGTTTCTGGGTACTTTATACTTCCAAAGAAAATATGGTACTTTTATCTAAAACTTTAGCTGACAAGTTCAGTAGGGTTTTATTAACGTGTTCTTCTTGTGTTTTATTTTATTTGTATCAAATTTTTATCTTATGTGAACAGTAATATTTGTTATAAACAGTGCATGCACATCAGTTAAACATAGGGTTCATATGGACAATCTTAGAAGAAGCAACAGCAAAAGAAATGTTCAAATAAAGCAAAGACAGTAAGACATACTGCATTTATGGCCAACAAATTTAAATCTGAAAACAATGGTAACACAACATACGTCCACGGTTCTTGATCACAGGCAAATTATTTATTTCAACAGATTAAAGCTTTGCGGTGATTTACATCAGGAGTCACCAAATGTCAGTGTGGTTGTAGGTTCTGGATGGATTACATGGTTACCGCTCTGCTCCTTTACATCAGCCCACCTAGTAAACGAGATGGAGACAAAATCCACAATCCATACTCTGTGCAAACATCAGTTTTGCTGAAACTAGTATGACACTCTACTGCAGTTCCATAAGGGTCTTAATTAATCTGGAGTCTTTAAAAACAACAAATTCTATGGACCAACTGCATCACATTCCTTAATTTATCATCGTCTTCCTTCCTTGTTTGTTGCCGTTCTTTGTACATGCTTAAATCTTTATAAAAATTCTTCTCATTTCTTAACGAGCCTCAGGCAAAGTACCATCAAGACACAATGTGAGCGATTGTGCTGTAACTGTATAAATTAACTGCAGTGAGATGACAAAGCTCCTTTATATGAACACGTCAGTATTGTTGTAGGAACTCTAAAGAGGCGGTGTCACATGTTAGTACAGACTTACTGATGATGTTAAGGCCATCAGCTGATTGTAGTAATTATCAGCTGAGAAAAAAAAAGCATCACATGAGGTCAATTCATCAGAGGTTTCCCTTATACTGTAGGTACAAATACACCAATCCTACAAAGTTATTACTCCTCAGCGACTGTTAAACACAGCAACAGCAGAAACAACTGTTTGGCAGCAACTGATCAATAATTTAGGTGCTTCAAGTTTTATTTGCAGTTTCACCATTCAATCAAAGAAAAACTATTTGTTTTACAATCAGCAAGAAAACACAACTGAAGAAACATTTATACTGTGTTTAAAAGCAACTCCATAAAATTATTAGGCAGCTTCAATCATGACTTAAAGGGTTGGTTTACCCAAACAACCTGAACACTTAACAAAAAAGAAATATGCACACTTCACCCTCCACTATAATAAAATACACATGCTGAGGTAAATAAGACCAAGTGCAGCAAACCAGATGGTTTAAAGCGCATTTCTATGCATAGGTAGGATATATTAAGAGAAGTGATCGACACGCACGGCATCAATCCCAGGATAGCTTCAGGAATAAACTGACTCCCTACAAAAATACTGAACACACAAACCTGTCACCTAGGCTGTGCTCTGTGCTCTGTGCGTGGGGGGGGGGCTGACACATCCTGAAGCGTCATTTCAAACATCTCAACACTCCCTCATCTCATTTCATTCACACAAAACTTCTCCTCACATGATTGTCACTTTCACATCCACGCGTCTCTGTGTAGCTGTGTAGCGTCACCTCCCCCAGTGAGGACATCAGTCCATGGTGACCGTCACATTGTCATTACAACTGTTCCCTTGCCACAAAGCAGGACAGCAGAGGTAAACAATGACAGAAGGCAGAGGGAAGAATCGTCTTTGCCTAGGACCAAGCATCATGGATGATTTGAGAATAATCCTTTGATCCGTGTGCAAAGAGTTATATGAACAATATTTCAGGCTCTGACACAGCACAGTAGAGCATGAAGCCCATCTGGTCCACCTCGTCCTCCGACAACCTGCTTAACAGATTGACAGCTGGTTTAAAGTAACTGTGCAACGCCCCCTGTTCAAGGTAGCCGATCAACTCTGTGATGCACTGCTGGAACCTCACATCCAGGCTGACCTCAGACCAGTCACTCTCACTGTCACTAAGGTGCAGGATGAGATTGGCCAGTGGGGCAGCGTCAAGCAGCCGCAGGGCCGGGTTGAGTCTGCACACCGCCTTCAGGGTTTTAAGTGTTTGTCTGCGGTATCCGCCATCAGCGACATCAAGCTGAGCCAGGCGCTGAGTCTCCCACACATACAGTGACAGGTGCCAGGCGTTGACCCAGGGAGAGGTGAGCTCTGGCTCAGCAGTCAGGACCACGTCCCCCTCCCTCAGCACAGGCAACATGGAGATGAACAGGGGCTGATCACTGCATCCTGTTCCTAGTTTTTCAATCCCAGGCCTAAGAGGTCGTAAAAGTCAATTAGAGAGGGCAACACATCTGCTACCTTATCAGAGTTAGCATAGCATGGTATAAAGATCAAATAATTATATCAAGGTTGTATTTTTAAACTTAAAACAAACACACACCGAATCTCCAGTTTCAGGTCTGGTCCTCCCAGTACAGGTCTGACGAAACAGTCAATGGTGCTGCTGATGGACGGCCAGTTCACAGTCTCCATGACAGTTTTACTGAACATGTTCACAACAGTTTCTGCGGACAGATAACAACCCACCAGATACCTACAGAGCAGGAGAAACTGGCTTCAGGGTGTTTCTATTTGACAGTATTTGGCTGAACAAAACACTTCACCTCTGCTAACCCGTGATGGGTGTTTTATTGGCAGATTATCCAAGCTGATCCATTTGTTTTGTTGTATTGTTGTTTCCGCATTATTTTCAGTAAAAAAACAACAAACAACTGCAGTAGTAACGAGTCTTCTAATTATAGAAAGCAAAACCTTTTAGTACAGGCTTATCTGTGTACGTCTGATCACCTGTCCCAGTAACTTCGACCTCTGGGAAAATATTCCAGGTTGATTCGTCGGACCATCCAGTGCAGCGGGTGTGTGAGCAGCGTCTCCTCTCCCGGGATGAGACGCCACAGAGAAGCTTCCAGCTGCAGAGGCACCAGCAGACATGCGTGGTCTGCACTGACCACCTGAACACAGTAATAAAATCAGGTGGTGTTAATGCTAATCAACGAGAAGCAGAAACAGTGTCAGTGTTTTCTGTTTCCGTGTGTGTGTACCTGCAGGTCATCCAGTAGAGAGCCTCCAAGGCTCATTTCTCCCAGTGGCATGTCAGAGTGACGGCTGCGCAGAAAGCCCTGGATCTCAGTGCAGATGTCTAGAGCCAGAGACTGAGCCCTATGGACTTCCTGCGGCACTAGAGCTGCTCTCGTGCGATAAAACTGCAGGAGACGGTCCTAAACAGCAATGTAGAGTCAGTCACTGTTCAAGAACTAATATATATTATATGCATGTACGTGCAATGACTCAGAGAGTGTGTTGCTAGGAGAACAACTTGAAAACATGAAGTGAACAAAGCAGTTTTAAAGTTTTACACTACCACAGAGTCCCTGGAGTAACAGTCTTTTCAGTCAGTTTGTGTGTCGAGGGCGACTATCACAGTGACAGGATGATGATGCTTTACCTATTTAACTAATGCATGGAGGAGAACTAGTACGCAGCAATGAAAAACACAATACATACTATGGTCTGTATGTTTACAACTGTTGCTGACTTAATTATAATTGTTGTAGGAGTTCTGGAGAGTCATAACCCAGGAAATATGACTGGACCCCTGAGAAACATCTTAAATATGGACCACAGGTTAATGCGCTGCTGATCCTCTGGTGGACGTTGGAAACATTTCTGTGTTTTGGCCAAGAAAAAGCTACAGTCCTGCTTTATTTCTACACTCTGTCATTACATAAGCGGCGTTCCCAGGAGGCAGAATAAATCATTTAAATGTGCATCTGTTCATAAAAGATAACATTTTGTCAAGCTTTTTTAAAGGCCTGTCCTATTGTTTCACATCCGTTCTTATGTCCAGTCATGCATCTGCAAATGTTCTAGCAGCATTTATTCACCAAATTATTTGACGTCGCTGTTACAGGACAATGCGCCGCCTTTCTGCTTATGTGGTTGTTCCACACACGAACTAAAAGCTGTTTCATGCTTGTTTGACTTCTTCCATACAGCCAATGCACAATCTCACACTGCATTTTCATTATGCAAAGCTCCTGAGGCTTTGCGCCGCCTAGCTACTGCATAACAATGCGTATCCCCTAAGCACTGCACTTTACACAACATGTTACACATGCATAAATGAATTAGCGGGCATCGCAAAGAGCAGTTGCCCAGAGTGAGTGCATAATCTGTGACTTAAAAAGTTACTGTAGGAGGTGGAATGTCGGCATGTACCTGCAGACTGAGGAGGCACAGCTGGATTCTCTTGGACTTGGGTTCAGGCTTGGACTGCACCTCCAGGGAGGACATTTCCGGTTGATGGCACAGGTCAGCTGATTGGAAATGTCCAGTTATTAAAATGTATGTACATACATTTTAAATGTTGAAGACATTGGTGATTCTAGTGTGAGGTTTATGTGTCATTGTTGGGTTGCTGAGATGTACTCGATACCTTTCTGCTGTTTGGCGGCCTTGGCAACATGTTTTATCACCACGCCCTTTATGCCCTTCCTGATCATTGTGGGTGAAGCGGAGACCAAATTTAACTCCTCCCAGCTCTCAGCCATCTTCTGCTCGACCTTTTCATCCTCAGCTGCACGGCTCGCGCGCTCTATCAGCTTCACACAAACACTCATCGTCACAGACATGCAGTCATGCAACCGCCGCATGGCTGCCGCTGCATTACATTCATATAGAGTATATATTGTTTGTCATCATGACCCACGGGCAAACAAATTTAGAACTATGAAGCATGAATATAACATCAGCCTCAAGACACTGTTTCACGCTTTCACATCACAAGTGATAAGTGAAGACACTTAGATGTAAGTTTCACAGATCAAACCTGAAACAGACATGTTGGTTGCTATAGGGATTTATAGCAGCAGCCACAATATGAGTGGAAGGAGTGAATAATTACACGTATATTTCTCCTGTGATGTGTATCGAAGAAAAGGTTTGAGTAACAATATCCAAATCTACAAAAATGAAAACACATAAAGTAAAAAATAAGAGTAAGAAAAACAAAATGCAGGAGTTGTGTCTTCAAATATGGACTAAGTTTCCATATTCACAGATCAGAGCACCTTGCAATGACCCACTGGAATGGTACTAACAACCTCAGAAACACTCACCCGCTTCACTACCAGCGTAGCAATTCCTAGCATGGCAGCTCCTCCAACTCCCAGAACCAGCCGGGCGTTAGACAGCAGAAAGTCAATAACCATGGCGACACCATCTTCTCCGCGCCTACGACTACTCTGGAAGTTCATTGCTTCCTGCCTTTGTGGTTAGCCTTGACAATGGAGAACACATACTGTACATTTACAGAAGCAGAAAGTAACACGAGACATGAAACTATTACAGTGAGCACTGCTTGCTCACTAACACTAACACGCGTCCTAGCGCTTGACACTTTAATTTGCTTCTTCTTGTAATTTGTCATCTCTCCGTCTGTCTCAAGAGCCACAGAGCATTTGTCACAATGACTAAACACGTTTTAATCTTATGCCAAACAGAAGATTGTATGCACTGTGTGTAAGACAGTCCACATATAAAACTGTTACTACTTTTAGGGAAGGGCTACCAGTGTCAGAAACAAAGTCAATAGTGTTGCAAGTGTTGTTTCAAACTAGTCACTTTTCAGTTATTTGGTTCACACAAAATTTCTTTTACACACTGATGTTTTTATTAAATATGTTTATATAT
>JAUMHF010000001.1:4117072-4128501 GCA_032359275.1 Microctenopoma steveboyesi
ATATATAAACATATTTAATAAAAACATCAGTGTGTAAAAGAAATTTTGTGTGAACCAAATAACTGAAAAGTGACATTAAAAAGTGACAAGTAACATTTGATTTTCTTTCTCATTATTATTTCCCTCATTCATAAAGATAACCTTATTAAAAGCACAATTGTATGTAACATATTTCTTGTGTAATCTTAAAATATTTAAACCAGCTTATTTAAAGTTTTCCAAAGTAAATCCAGATAGTAAAAAAACTCCTCTTTCACAGAGTTAACTGTGTGAATGACTGTATGAGGAGTTGAATAAAGAAAAAAAACCCAAATTTCTCTCTCAGTGACACACTGGGAACTGCTGGTGAAGTTGTGTCTCCTTTCTGCTTCTGTGCAAGAAAAGTTGTTCAAAAGAGCCAGTTTGCGAACAGGCCTTTTAAAGTCGTAGTTACAGGTGTAAATATTAAACAATTCATCTGTTCTATCGCAGTGTCTCATAAAGCATTTCTGGTGAGCCAAATATAATTTAACCATCATTAATGAGATTAAATATGCCTGTGACTTTGCTGCTCTGACAAGGGCCCATTGGTTGACAGTTGCCTGTCTGATCATAAAGCCTTTGAGCAGCCTGATACAATGAAACCAAAGCAGTGGAGACTATCTCTGAAAGCCATCAGTAAGTTTATTTATGTGCTGTGATGTAACAGGAAAGCACTCTTACTCCTGAAAAACAGGTAATCATCTCATACTGCATACATCTATGGCATACAGTAAATATACTTTTATTTGCTGGACGCACTGTGCTTTATATATTTAGCTTCAAGAGAAATACACAGAAATAGCCACAGGCCATCTCTTTCTCTCTACAGTTTCAACAGAGCATGTGTCCTCTCTCTGTGCCAGTCGTACAGAATGCAGACATGCTCTATTTATAGACTCAAAATATACAATAACCTTCCTTCCTTAAGTTACAACAGACGTCTTCCACATGTACAGTAATGACACAGCATGTTCAACATCGGAGAAAAGTTCACTTTCGTCTTTCTAATGTTACACTACCCTCAGGGAAAAATAACAGGGCACCTGATGTTGACAAATCCTACCCAATACTGTTTGCCTGAAGCTACAAACAAACGAAGAAGCTATTAACACATAACGGAGAAAAAAAAAGCAGCGTGATGGCACTGTACCACACTATCAATCCCGTTTAATTATTATGAACCTTTAGTTTAAAATGCACAGTGCACTAGCAGCATCATACATTATCTTGTTTTTATGGTTTTACTAAGCAATAAAACTAAAATCCTTTGTTTGCGCCGTTAAAAAATGAAACAAAATTCTTTGCTGCTGTTCTAGGAAGGTTTTGATGGGTAACTGTTCTCTCTTAAATAACATGTCACAGACTGTATGATTTCTCACAAGAAAGAAATAAACAATCAGCAGGCGCAATCCTGTAATGTCGTCTACTGACAAAAGGTGGCAGCACTGCGACACACGACGCCGAGGTGTTACATAGGAAAACCGCAGAAAAAGATGACTCGTATTTTAAAAAGGAACCAAAACAAATGAGTTTCCAAGTTATCCTGCAATGTAGATAACATGCCTGTCACGGGACTGGGTTGCTGACAGGTTCAGCTAAACGCAAACAATCGTATAGTTCACCTGTTGATTATTTTCTTTGCATCAGTAATACCTTCTCCCCCAGTGTTTCGTTACTGTACTTTAAATGTAACGCTATAAGATACATAAAATGACAGTAACCTAACATCAAAAATAATGTGACTAACCAGACCAATCCAAACAACTAACGTTGGTTATTCTAAGCTTGTAGACATAAAAGCAGTTGGACGCTAACGTGAGTTAACTAGTGAAGCTAGTTAGCTAGTTTCGAAAGCACTCCATTCTTTTAATTTAAATACATTTAAATTCACTTACCACTCACTGTAGAGATAAATATAACAATCTGATCACAACACATTAGCGTTTGATACAATTCGTCTTTTGTTGCTCTTACAACAAGCTTTGTAACCCTCGGATACTGTTAGACAGGGTAAGTATCATGTCAGATTCAACTTGACCAGCTAGCTAGCTAGCTAACTAACTAACTTCTTCTTCTTCTTCTTTTAAATTGCGGTTGGCGATGTTTAAGTGGCGTAGCGCCCCCAGCAGAAGCAACATAGTAACTACCTCTAACTAAGTAAATAATCCTCATGCTACTTCTGTAAAAAAAAAACATTAATCACGTTAATAATTTAATTACAGCAACTTATCTTCACAAGCAATTGAAAAGAAGAAACTGGTTCTTTTGTGTTTTGGCTACTGCTTATAAAATACCTAAATGCATATAAAATACATTTTTGAAAAGCACACTTAAGATTGGCAAATGTGATTTTGACTTATAATTATAAACACAGTCATTTTACAGACTATGCTGATCAGGATTGTAGAGTTGAAAATATTTTAAATAAACCAACACATTTAACAAACAAATTGAGGAAATATTAGAACAAATAATGTCATTTTCTATTGTAGAAATCACTGTATAAACCATGATGCCCGACATTACTCCACTGTTGGTTCAGCAGTAAGCTGCTCTAATGTCTGCAAGAATGTAATTCAAGCAATATAAAAACACCTGAAGATGTTAGCCTTTTCATTTAATAGTAAGTTTGTTAGGACCACAGTGCTTTAAATGTTGGCAAATCCACTTTTGGGGGACAATTTCTGTTTGTTTATTCATTCAGCAAGCACCATTTTAGTCAGAAACATGACAACTGAAAGCAATCAAACAACCTTACATGCCACCACTGTCCACAAAGTCTGTATGCAGTAAAGAAAAGGTGCCGTATTTGCCTCTTGTATGCCATTACTTTTAACTGTGAAACATTTTTAAGTTTATTATGGAGCAGAGTTTTAGAAAACCACTCACCCTGTTTTTAGAAAGTAATTCCTCCTCTAAACAGAAATTCATTTTTGTTCATGTGTAACTTCAGACCAATGCAGCAGACAGCTAATGAATACATCTGCAAAATATGATTCGGAACATAATGCCTCTGTTTACACATCAAATATCAGAGACAAATACATCTGGAAATTGAATTTCTGCCTACCAGTGTTTAGACCAAATTATACCAGCATACATAACCGGGCTGGTTTTGCACAATTAATTCCTAGCTAACCTAATGATCTTCTGATTTAAATGAGCAAATCAAAGATTTGCAAAAGAACAGGAACACAGTCTTTGTCACTGCATAAGGTAAAGCAACTACAGGCTGGAACAGGAATGTCAAACAAGGCCTGGGTTTTTCCATCACGCTATAAAGCATCAGGTTAGTCGATCCACCAAGTTGTAATCTTTACATACACCTGAATCAAATGACACGAAGCATGTCCGCACACCTGCCAGCTGTTCCATCTTAAACTGTGGTGGAGAGGCTGAGAAGAACAAACAGCAATGCCTTGGGTATGGATAGTAAAGGTATGGATCAGACATTTTGGTGCAAAAAACAAAGATGTCATTCGTCATAAAAGTTTCCCCAATCGAAGAATATACAAACATATTGTACATAATAACAAGTTAGATTACAGATCGGGTTGTATACAAGTCCATACCTACACCTCCCTTTTAGCTCTTAAGGTCTGTACATCCTGGTTACAAAAAATACATGCCATTTTGAAGAATCTATGAACATAGAAACAAGAATTGTTTAATTTAAAGATAACTGAACAGTTTAACACAGCCTAACTGCAGATACTACCTTGCAGTTTCATTTGCCAAAACATATATACAATGTGATCAAACTGATGTAGACAACAAAACTGTGCTCTTTGTGCCAGACTAAACCTGGAGCAAGAAACTGTCTGATCAAAGAACGTTACTTAGGAGGTAATACTGAAATACATAATAAACAATATATGTGTGTGTGTGAGTCAGAAGAGCTCAGTGGCGTCTCATTTTGACTTTGCGCCCTGAAGTCTCCTGGTGTTTATCATGACCCTGGTCACGTCTACTGTAGTTCTCTGTGCTGATGCTGTGGCGACGGTGATGAGAGAGTGAAGGATGTCTGTTCTCCTCTTTATCCATCTCCAGAACCCTTGGCCTGGAGGAGGTTGATGACAAGATAACAAATCATATCCTGCTGATTTATTGTATGCTTCTTCATTATTTTACTATTTTAACAGCACCTGCTGGAAAAGTCATCATACACGTGAGTCTACTTGATTTCTTGTAGTAACCTCGGACTGAACGATGTTGTTCTATGGCAGTAATCATGTCTTTGCTTACAACAAGTGTGGATGAGATATAGAACTCACACACGTGCAAGCTAGCATTTCTCTTCCTGGAGTTCTGCAACATCTCTTGGCTATGACATCCTTCTTGCCTTAAGTAACTGGCCTCATGCTAATTAATGCAAAAGCTGCAATTTCATCTACGTGGGGCTGTGATCAGTCCGCACATGGCCTCATGCCCGACAGAAAATGAATTCAAGCATGCATAACTAATAATGTTGTGTCATTTTCAGTTAAATAGACAAATGGTTTTATCTGCTGGGTAAAAATGCAGGGAGCAAACTGCAAAAAATACATGATCTGCTGTTTTCAACCATGGTATTAAACCAGAAGTGATACTGCCGACAAGGTTGGAGCACCGTCTCTATTTGTTTTCCTGAAACTTATTAAGGGTAGTGTACTTTATTACTAGAATGAAATGATTTATCTCACCAGCTCACAATCAGCAAAGAAGCTCTATATGTGACACTAGGTCAAACGCTGAAGGCCCATTTCAGTTTAAGGTCAGCACTATTCTTTCATTTGTGTAGGTGTAGCAGGTTTTCCACAAATGCGTTTTTAGAGGTCCAGTGAAAACCTCTGGTGTGTCTGTACATGGTGGTAAATACCTGTGAGCAGCATCAGGGTCGGCTTTGCGATGAGAACGCTTGGCTTTCAGAGGAGGTCTCTCTGTGGGGGATGAATTTATAGGGTTGAGGGAGTCCAGTCGAGGAGCATCAGGTCTGGTCCTGGCAAACAGTTGAGGGAGAACACATGGATCAATCAGTCAGTAAAGTTTGACATAAAGTAATTACTCTTTAGATCATAGTACCTAGACATACTTTCTCAGGATGATAACGGCACGCCGTTCCTTGATGTCTTGTGGCCGGATGCAATGCGTGATGTCATCTGCTGCATAGCCACTGTGAGAGAAAGAAAAAGCTTTCAGGGACAACTTCAGGCAAAAGAAACACTAACACAACGAATAACAGCAAAAACAACCACAATCACCTGAGTAATGTGACACTGCCTCTTTTCACAGGTAGGACAAACACAGGCTCAGACACCCGGATCGGTTTGAACTGGAAGCGGCAGCCAAAGCAGAGCGCGCTGTCACTGAAGAAGGACACGGAGACGATGGGCCGTGCAAAGATGTGCAGTGGATCCACGTGTGACACGATGCAGCCACCTGGCTGGTAATCATTGATGACTGCACTGTTGACAAAACCTTCTGGGATCACTCCACTGGACACCAGACGATTGATGACCAACTCGTGCACCCAGCTGGGGATCTCATCCACCTCTCCTTTGCGGTACAGCCGCTCCTGGCCCGGTCCACGTTTTTCCAGCTGGGCTCCATAAGTGTACCCCTCTCCGAAGAAGTACTTGTTGCGGAGGGGAGCCCTGTCTACGGTGTGCTCACGGTACAGTCCAGCCTCTCCTTGGGCGACTACCTGGTCGATCTTCTCCTCGATAAGCGTGCACTCCTCTGGGGTGAAGATGCTCTTCTGCTGGATGCTGCTCCTCACCCTGTGGGCCTCCTGCTCCCGGAGCTCAGCGCTGTCGTCGCTGTGCTCATACTCATCATCGTCGGAATCCCGGTACTTCCGCTTTCGGCCTTTCCCTCGGCCATTACTTGTCCTGTGTACGAGTTTATTTTTGTACTCGTCCCTGTGTGGTGTCATGGACTTCAACTTCTCCCTGAGGTCAGAGTATCCGCTGGATGCCATGTCAGCCAAAACAATGTGACTGTAGTGCAGAGCGACGTGAGCTACGACAGACAGTTTGTATTAGCGCTGCATTTCAGCACTGGATTAATCGAGTCTGATTAATATAAACTGACCTGGGTGTCTAAATGAGTCTGATAGCCGCTACAGTTAAAGTGACTTTCGCTCACGGTTTCCAACGCACCAAAGTAGCTAGCATTAGCGTTAGCTCAGTTGTTCCACCACCCTATATATGCATGAAAACTATCGCCATGGGCAAGGTTTAAACTTGACAGGCTGTAAATGCTACTACCAGACAATTACAGACAAGCAAAGCTGAGAAAAACGCAGTGTCGACACCACACCACGCTCAGCCAGCGGTCAGCTAGCTAACGATACCTAGCCGGGCTACTGGTTAGCTAAACTAGCCTGGCTTGGTCTGTCCGTCGCCGCCTGGAAATACCAACAAACCACGCAGCAGCATTTCACATGGCGCCGCTAAGCTACAAATCTCTCTGCTCCGCTTTCCACAAGCGATTTAACTCCACAAGTCAAAGGGAAACATCACAACACTGGAACACAGCCGGGGCCGCGATTAATTTACGCCACCTTAACACTTCTGTAAGAAAAACGCTGAAAATACATTCGTGAAACCTGCCAGAGGTGTGCGCATGCTCAGTGGAGTCTGTCAGTGAGGGGGGTGGACTGTAACGTGTCTTGTCCCCCACCAGAGGAGGACTCACAAACCCGTGTTAGGAACCTTTGAGGGGACATTTCAGACCACTGCTAATTCTGTCTACGCTAAATTCTTACTGACCTTTTCAAATCAAACACTGTTGATTGGTTGAGCTAAGTTGGTCTTTGTAACACAGTTGTAACAATACAGTTATATTGAGTCTGCACCCACACTCACAACATGTTACACCAATGCTCAAGCGCACAAGCCTTTTCTCTATTCTATTACTGGCCCACGAAGCTTTTAATAGTCTCAGGCCCAATTATATTTCTGATCTAAAGTTCTCAGACGTCACCTGGTGCTGGATAACTTACTCGCACAGGGATCAGAATTGAGGAAGGTGACGCAGCTTCTAGTTTCTATACCTCCACGTATGACTTTACTTTTCACAATTCCTGCAGGGGTAGTTGAGGTGTAGTGCATATTAAAGGTAAGAAGTGGGTATCATAAATGCTGAAGAGCTTATTTCTCTTTAAATCTGCTCACTTTATTTTGATAAAATTGTCTTTACAAAATAAGCCAGTCTATGCATTACCTTTGGTTGAATACAATTGTTCATACTTGTTTACAGTCAAAAGTAGCACTAAAAATATAAAAAACAAACATTTTAAATGTAAGTTATAAAACATAAACTTTAGAAATATATTAAATAAATAAAACAAACAATTATCAAGTGAAATTATCAGGGTTTAAACCTAAAAAGAAACACTGATCAGTATCAACATTCACTGTTTCTACGCTGCACAATAAACAAATAATAGTGAGACTGACCTCGGGGTCCACATTATGCCTTTACTGCACAGCATCATATAGAAGCCTGCGCGTGAGCTTCACACAACAAACCGGAAAGAAAGATGAGGTAGGCTATTTTTGTGTGCGAGTACGGTTAAGACAGTGTTACAACATGGTGATCTCGCTGGGTGGCAGGGTGAGCCTCTTCTCCCGCAGAGACATCATGTTCTCCACCTGCATTGCGATGACTCGACACAGCTCTAGGCCCTGTGCATAAACAGCCAGCATTAGCAATGCGATCCTGACACAGCAGCTCCAATCAAATCAAGCTGCTGTGGACTCTGAAGTAAGCCTTCGTCTGTGTTGTTGTCGCTGTATTGACTAATACCTGCTCCAGCTGCAGCTGAATGACCCGTTGTGTGTTCATGTCCCCCAGGGTGACGTCCACATATGGGTAACTGGTTCCTGTTGTGGGCCTCTGGGTGCGGCTGGACTGCAGCTCCATCAGGGGGACCACTGCCATCAGCTCCTGCACCACATAGACCAAACATTATAACACACAGTTATTTACTTTAACTCCACTTCTGGGCTCATGTTTCAGTCACGATGAGCTGAGTCATATCAGTGCCTGCACATCATGGATGTGTGTGTGCGTGGTTCCCTACGTGTGTGTTTTTGTGCAGGAAGTGGAGACCATGTTGATTGACAGCAACAATACAGGGGGCGTAGAAGGTGGTGGAGCTGCTGCTGTGGATGTAGAAGAATGAGGAGCCGAACATGGGGAACGCACTGACCAGTCCTGCAAACGCAAAGAGAGAACTGAAGGAGTGAACAGAGACTGTGAACTTTCTAAAGTTTAAATAATACATTTAAATACTAATACTTTCTCTGGTTGCATATACAGTATTTATTGGATACAACCCTCAGTAGCTTAATACGGGAGTCTTACCCAGAAACTGTGCTCTGGCCTGGTGTGGGTTCAGGGTCTGCACTTGCTGCATGTGCTGCGTCACCATGGTAACCCACTGCTGGGGCGGCTGCTTTTTGAAGAGAGGCGTGGCGATGTACTCTGACAATTCATGTCTGATGGAGAGAGGAGCACAAACAGGATGTCAGATAAACAGGCGTCTGATTTGCTCAGGAATTTCCGACAAATTTCCAAAATGACTCTCAGTGAGGCAGTGAGGCAGCATGTCCCGCTGCTCGCTCTGTGTACGTGTGTGGGTTGTAACAGGCAGTGATAACAGTCAGAGCAACAAACAGCACAAGAGTCTTTACAGCTAGTGAGGGCGTCATATTCTGAGCCAGCATTTATCAAACTTCTGGAAGCCAAATGTTGGAAGTATAAAAGTAAAAATCCTTGACTGTTATGATTATTCTATTGTTTTTGCATTTTATTTGAACATTTATTTGGAATTTTGGTATTTACTACAGTCATTTACCACTAGAGTATGTTAAGGTAATTCTTTATCTACAGTGACTCATCTCTACTGTACTGGTTTTCTTTATGGTTACATTTTATCCAAATGAATCCTTATTTATAGTTTTATTTATTTTAAATAGAGATCATTTTTGCCTGATTGGCCGTCCTTTGCCATTGTGTAAATAATCACATGATTACATTCACTTTACTTTACTTGGCAGACGTAACATAACATAGCATAACATATAAGACTTAAGACTAATGGGTAAATTAGGTTACTATGGAAAACTTTACATAAAGCATTTCATCAAATTTCAGTCATTTAAATGGTTTAAATCACACTAATTTGATCATTATGAAGATTTATGTGGGACAAGAACATTCCATGGTGTAATGCCTGAAATAATGTTACAAAAACATAAATGCCTTTTAGAAATTTGAGAATAATTGTTCTTAATTTATTTGCAAAAGGCTTGATAACCAGGTGTATGGAGAAAACTGGGAGTAAATTAATGGTTAACTGCGCCAGCAGAGCAGCTATGTGAACTGAAATAATATTATTGATTACTGATAAAATTAGGTGGATGAAGTGAGAACACCCTCTACCTCTGGGCCTCATGCAAGAGCCAACGTCACTGAACTGTCACGTCTGATTCAAAGAATCGGTTCCATTTACCAACTTTCTCTTAATGTAGGTGAAAACAAAACTGTCGTGCCTGCCTCTCCCCACAGGGGGAAGACTTGGCTTAAGAATTGTAGGGGCTGGGTCTTAATGAATATGGTGACTAAAGATTTGATAGAAATACTTAAATTAAATTACAGAGGATTTTTGTGGTTTTATTGGCCAATTTCATCAGAGCAGCTTCGACGTTTCTGCAGCTTAGCACCTTAATTTCTGTCAGACGGAAGATGATAAATTAAAACCTGAACAAGGAAAAATGTTATTATTTTTAAGACAAGAATAAAAAAAAAACGTTATAGCCTGATGCCAAATGCGTGCCTCTCCTTCCCCTATATTTGTGTCTTATTTTGATATCACAAGATTAGAAATGTGGCCAACTGTCCTTGTTTATTAATGTGATCTTACATGCTGGGGATGAAGATGATATCTTTAGCTCGGTGCTGCAAAGCTGCCAGCTTGGAGATCTGGTGGAACTGTTGATCGCTCACTTTTCCATGTGGAAGAACGTTTAGCAGACCTTTACAGTAGTCTGGCAGGATCTAAACAAAGGGCACACACATAGTTACATTCACATGTGGCAAACACACCGTGTACGGTGAAGGGCCATATGTTCTGTGTACCTGGTTATAGTGCATGGCGACACAGAGCTCATTGTCAAATTTGAGCGGTTGAGTCCAGACGACTCGTCTGAACCAGAAGCTGTAGTCGGAGTCGACTAACTCAGCCTCTGTGGCAACGTCCAGGATGTACTCGTGTTTGTTTAGAGGACGCACATTCTGACCTGGACACACACAAACAGAATGTAATTTGCTATCAAACACGTGTAAATAAAGACTTACTAGTCACTACATGTTTCCACACATACTGTACAACCCTTGAAATGTCATACAGATGCTTGTACAACCGTATGCCGTGTGACCTGCTGTGCTTTAGAAGAGCACGCGAGCAGTTGTGGAGGTTTTTAATGCTAAAGGAAGGAAAAATGAAAAGGAAAAAAGCAACAGATTGCAAAATGTGCTGTATGAGAGCAGTGTTAGATTTAAAAAACTAAAGCAAAAGGTTGCATGTTGTGGCACGAGCTCTGGAGTGCCAACATATTTGCTGTGTCCGGGAAAAGGATATTGTATTGTTTGTGGCAGAGACTGTGTTTTGTGATGTCGTTTTTGGAAAAGAAAGGTGTAAATCGAGCCATGTTCTTGTTATTTTGCACCGAACGCCTCATCAGTACTCATGACCATGAGTAACTTTCTCCCAAAGCTGGAAACCAGAGAACAGTCTGATACGTGATCCACGAGGCGATCTGCTTCGCTGACAACCGAGAGAAGACTTGCTTGTGACAGAGACACAGTGTGCACGTCAGTTTTTGTGTCGGAAGCTCACCTCTGTTGGTGACTAAAAATATGGCATATTCTTCCATGGCCTCCAGTTTGTGTAAACCCATCTCATAACACAGTTCCTCAATCACCTCCAGGGCAACCTGAAAACACAATAGTATCAAGACGTGTGTCCACGGGGACTCAGCTTCTCATACTGGTGAGCTGCCAACGAGAGCTGAATACCAACCGTGCATGTTTTGATTTTCACGTGACGTTCGATGCCTCCGGGGAAGAGGAACAGCTGACGTTTTGAGCTTCTTCCCGCCTGAGGAAAGTGAAACACACATAATCTATATATTGTACATACAGCAGACATGTTTGTTGCTCTGTGTATGTTGTCAGAATCTCTCCACACCTAAATCTACATACATAGGTGGGGAATACAAATGTTTTGCTTACAGCCTTATCCTTCACAATGTGCTCCACCGCATTAATGTATGTCAGGGGTCCATGCATTTGTGACTTCTGATTGGCTGAACACACCTGATCAAGGTGATCAGGTGTGTTCAGCCAAGGTGATCAGG
>JAUMHF010000001.1:4131078-4185113 GCA_032359275.1 Microctenopoma steveboyesi
CACACACACACACACACACACACACACACAGGGCTGCTGTTTCAAAGCACACACAATGAACAACTCTTTGTCTAATTACAGGAAAAAACTGGCAGACCCAGTTTGAGCCCTAACATGTATTAATTGCAGAAATCCTTATATCAGTGCGTTAAATGACTACCCCTGTGAGAAGTGATGAATCCACAGACACTTATCACCTGACTGTGCAGATGCTCTCAGCTCTACGGGACATTCTTGCTCATTGTTTTGGTTTTCTTCATTTTCACCTCATTTCAAAGCACAACGGGAGCTGTTTTTTTTAAAAGCTCTATAGTCCCACCGTTTCCTCTGTGGGTCCTACTGAAGTATTTATTTGTCAAAGAGCCATATGTTTTTCTCTGCAGTTAAGGGAAACCAACCTAAAAAAATCAGCATTTATGTTTATCAGATGGAAACACGGGTCCGAATCAATGTTAACGTTGTTGTGTGCCTTTAAATAATAGTTTAATAATAGTTTTTCCTTCTTGCTGTTTAGTACTGTACTTGCTCGAGCATGATTATGTGAAGTGCCTTGAGTTGACTGATTTGGCCATATGTGTAAATAAATTCATTGAATTCACCTCAGCCGTGATCCTATTTCTTCTCTTTTGCCATCAAGTAATGACACGAATGAATATTCTTATCTGTCATGTTGGAGACTGAGTTCACTGTCACCTTGAATTGTCATCTTGTTTGCTTTTGGCCCTCAGCCATGATGCTAACACCTGGGTTCCTCGTGTGAAAGTGGGGAGCACACAGTTCTGGTTTCAAATCACATAGAAAATAATGATTTTTACAGACACTCACCAAAGTCTTGCGTGTCTCTCTTCAGCTCCTCTAAAAATACTACCTTCTTCCTCACCACACAGCCGTAGCTGTAACCTGGAGGAGACGCAAAGGAAACACACACACGCTTGGATCATAGATGTTCACAAAAGATGCCATGTACTGTAGATTGTGTGTGTCACAGGGCGTCACCTTTCTCCAGCCCGTCCATAACCTGCAGTCTGATGATGTCACCTTTGTGGAAACTTAGCAGAGAGCGATCGTCTGTCACAAAGTTACGTTCTGCAATCACATAGTCTGAGTCCTGAGAGAAGACGGGGACACATTTACCTCAACGTATCTGGGACTATCAAATTAAGTTGGAGGTAGATGTCTCCTTTAAACGGACAGAAAATCTCATGTGTGTCTGCTTGCGCGTGCTGCACCTTTTTGATCTCATTGATGAAGGTGTCTACGAGGTGTTTGACCTGTGGCGCCTTGGCTGAGAACAGGATCAGCTTCTCATTGGTCAGATTAAACTCCAGCATGTTTTCAGAGGGGATGGTGACAAACAAGATGTCTGCATAGCTGCAGAAACACAGTCTCACTTAAAAATAACACACCTGCTTAACAAAAAAGCGCGTCACTTTATCAAGGTGCCTTTGAAATTCTTGGCTTTACGAATCAAAACCCTGATAATTATGGTGTCATGAAAACATTTTTGTCTAAAGTGTGATTATGTAGCATTGGCATTTTTTATCATTAATATTTCTGAAAGTTTCAATTATTTTTTCGCTATATGTGCTTTTATTTTACACAGTGGTCCGATTCCATCATCAATAGAAGATCCTGTTGAGAAATTGACTCTGCAACTTTGACTGGAAATTAATGTGGCAACACTGCATAAGCCCATAAATAAGATGTGATAAGATGTGATAAGATGTAATCTCTTATCAGATGCCTTTTGCAAAAGACATCCTGATTAAATAAAGCTTAATTAACTGAACCAAATATGAGACAGTTCGCTGCATGCTAACAACTAATGAATCTGAATGGTAAAAAGTAAAGAAAATCAGAGTCAGTGACTCAAACACACCTGCTCCAGACTAGTAAAACAGACACATGAAGGATCCACACGGGGTAAATGAAATGCTAGTACATAGTAATGGAAACTGACAAAAAAGAAGCCGCACATACGTGTATGGTCTCAGGACTCTGAAGTAGTCTGGAGCCGCAGCGCTGCTTTTTACAGTCTTCAACAGCTTAATACCACTGTGGGACACTGACAACACCTGCACACCTGTTCCTACACTGCCCTGCACACACACACACACACACACACGCACAATTAATAAAGAGCATATTAGTGAACAGAACACACTCAGTAAATATTCTCCTCACTGAGGCAGGGAACAGTCGGGAGAAGTAAATTTCCCAGGTTTCTCTGGCTGCTGTCACAATGGTTTTCTTCACGTGCTCCTCCACTGGATCCATATTCTGTTCAACTCCGTGTTTAGCTGTCATTCACACAAACAGACAGAGGAATTCATGAATGTCAAAGAGACGTGTCTGGACCAAGCATGCGGTTTAAAAGAATGTCTCCGAGAAGAACAGACAGACTACCAAAAAGAGCTTTCATTTTCTGCCTTTCATCCCGGGTGATGCGAACACACGCCTCCGACAGAGTGTCATTCACGATCTGTGGCAGAAAACAGAGGAGAAGACGAGGTAATGTAAGAAATGATTTAATTTGACCTTTTCATGATTTTTCTGTTGCCAAAGATAAAAGAAGGATGCGTAAGTGTGAGGAATCAACAAATGCATCTCATCAAAAAGGACAGCAGGCGTATCACACACGCACGTTTGTCTCCTGCTGTTACATCCATTCATCCTGTGCTAATTCAACTATCTCTGAAGTTACCTGTTTGAAAATGAGGTCTAGCACCAGGGGGTTGTTGAAGCTGTCTTTAGGATAGAAAACCTTTAAAAGAAACACACACACACACACACGCACACACACACACACACACACAAAGTGGAATACAAACATTTAGACAGATCATAGTGTTTTTTTTCTGTGTGTGTGTGGGAATGTGCACACCTCCTTCCTGAGGTAGAGTCTCCAGGGAACATTGGTGTAGGTGTAGTGCTCTTCGTTGGTACTCTGATGAAGCTGTGTCTGGATGGTTTCAGTCTCTAATGGCATCTCTCGAGAAACTGCATCAAAAAGGCAGATAACACACAAATATTTTGCCATCGTGATTTCCTAATTCAGCTGATCTGTCCCTCTTTTCTCGTCTCACTGTCCTTCCTTAGCTGTCCAACAGTTGCCCTCTGTCACCAGCAGGTGATTTTCCCACTAGCTCCAGTGACCTGAACGTTTCCATCCACTCCCATACTTCCCAGTTTCCTAAATTTCCAGCCAACATTTAGACGTGTTGGGTTCACTGGCTCTGTGTGGACTGTGTTCCTGCCAACCGGACTGTTGGTTCTCTGCTTGTTGGTTTAATATCGCAGTTTAACAGAATAAAAATTTCCAATCTGACGGCTTTATTTTGAAAAAACGTGTTTTCCTAAATGCTACAAATCTAAACAGTCAGGGAGGCATAAACAGCTGTCCCCATGGGCTTCACATGAAACCTGCCGAGGAAGTGAGTGACAGTGGATGAAGAAAGAAACAAACAAGATGCCAAGTAGGACGGGCATTTGTGACTATCACCACATATGAACGCAAATGAAAATGCCACCGGGAAATTACTCGGCCGAAGTTTATAGGGAAAGACATGATGCCCCTCAGCACAGTGAATAAGGATTTATGGCCTTGGTGAAATTACTGAACAACAGTTCAGCCAGACTGCAATACTGATGTCACACAGAGGATAATACAGAAAATACTAAATCACTAAATTGCTCTGAAAAAAATGTGATTATTTTCCCATATCGTTCAGCCCGAACATGCGTGCTCTTTTTTGTCCCTGCCTGCCGGCAAGTCTTTTTCTTTGCTTCATTTAAGCCTCTTCATTGCATCTGCCTGTCTGCTTATGTGCCTTCCCTTCCCAGTTGCCTCGTACTCCAACCTTGACATTTAGTTTCAGCTTTATTCTAGTCAACATGGTTATTTAGACGAAAGTGGATTAATTGAGCAGCCAATCCTCCAGCCATTTGGAGTATATGGTCATAAATAATGCAAATTCTCTGTAAGTTTTGAAACAGCCTGCCGGAGGACAGAGAGGAATCTGGGCTAATTTAAATTTGGCTCCTTGCTTTAGATCGGAAACAGTGGCCTACAGACCAGAGGTTGTGTGATGTTGATGAGTTGTAGGGGAAGTGTGGAAACAGATACCTATGGCAAACACACTGTGCGAGGTGAAAGGAACAGGTTTATCCTCATGGTAAAAAACAACAAGAGCTTAGTTGTAGTAGTTCTCTCACTTAAAGGATTTGCAGTGGGTGTAAAACACAGTTTGCGTTAACAACTAAACACAACCGACAGATTTCTTCCTGAAGATATTATTAACTGTGTTGTACATGGACACGCTTGTGTGTCCAGAACTCGCCTAACCATCACCAATCTTTCTTTAGTTGGTCCAATCCACACAAGACCTGCAAACAGATCATTTCTCATACTTTCATACAACAACTTCACTGATTTTCAACCTGCCTCCGGTGTTAAACTTCTTCCCTATGTTAAAAAGTCTCTCTGCTTCTCACAGAAACAAATAAAAGTAAGACTAAGTTCAGAGCTGGATAAAGCAGGTGACTCTCTTATAAAAATCGAACTACTGCTAGATCAATTTCAACAATACATCTGCATTTAATCAGCATTGTGTGGTGCATCATTGTTCTTTTTCTAAAGGCTTACAGTTTTTTACACTAGTCTGAATCATTACTCAACATCAGTGTGAACATCAATACAACGTAAAGACATCTGCTGGATGAACGCTTGACTGATGAGGTCACGAGCACTGGAGAGCAGTTACACAGGGCAAGGAGGCTGCACTGTGACACTACGAAATGAACGGAAAAGCTCTTGAAGGATAATGACACAAGTGCATCTGCATACTGAGTGAGTACCTCGAGGAGGTATGGCGACAGGACGGTCAGGAGCTCTCGTCTTTGGAGTCTTGATGGGCTTAGAACTTGCTTCTTTTATTCCAGATGCATAAGGTGAGGGAGTGACAGGAAGTCTGGGCTGGAGAAACATATCATTTCCTCACGTGACTAATATTATTTCCAAAACTTGCATGTAACCTGCAATCTGTGTATCCATGCTAGAATGTTCAGGTGTTTGTGTCTACCTGTGGAGCAGGAGGGTTGTCCATCTGTGGTTTGAGGATGTATAATGCTTCATCGCGTGGGGTTTGCTTCTTCTTAAACTTCCCCTCCGTACTCCTAAAATCATTCATACAGTATCAGCATCACACATTGATGCGTGCGGGAATGTCACATGAACTCTGCTGTTCTGTGTTTTCAAGCAGAAAAGCATCATCTAACTGCTGTTGATGGGCCCGTGCCAGCGCGCGTGTGTGTGCGTTCTCACCTCTTGCCATGCGGCAGTGTGTCTGGTGGTGGAGGTGGTGAGTTGTACCTTTTGATGATTTCTTTAAAATATAATACATTTATAAGATCTTCTTTTAAAATCAAACACCGATTGATGTTTATATTAAATATCCAGACGTAAAACACTTCACGACCTACATATACACAACAAAGATCCACATTGTGGGGTTTTTAATTTCAGATACCTTGTATGTCTTGGCTTGGGACAACGTGATCTGAACTCTGAGCTGAGTACTTCACCACCTCTCCAGCAGGGGGCGGAGTTGACGTCATTACCGGAGCTAAAGCAAATGCACGTAAAATAACACCGTCAGTGAGATTCCTCCTTTAATTTAAGAACTTATTGTTTATCACTTGTATCTGCCTCACTTACCAAACTTTCTGACTGACTGGTCTTTGTTTATAGGGATGCCTGGAGCCTTCCTCCGAGGGACGCTGTCCTTACCCGACTGGCCCTGAAAAGCCACACAGAGAGAGCAGAAGTCCTACATTCAGGGTTTTGCAGACATTGTGTTTTAACTTAAAGGTCAATGTCAGAACTAAGAAATGCTGAGAAAAAGTAGACAGTGCAGTGTCAATGCAGAACATTTCCTTTGTGACAGACTGCAGAACAGCAGGGAAAATAAGTACAGAATTATCACCCACAGCCCTGCATGATGAATGATGTTTACGCATAGACACACATTTATTATTTTGTTTTTTCACACTTCACAGAGAGAAATCTATTCAATGCAGATATCAGAAGAGAAGACAAGTTCATTCATAACAGTTGGAATGGCCACATCTCCATCACTGCACAGAGTCTCTCACTGCTTCTTTCAGGTACCCAACACTGAGCGACTAGGCATAGAAAGTAGAATGTTTTCTTTCTGGGATCTTCTGTTGGTGTGTTTTATGTAGGTGTCGCTCGCATGTGGTTCATCCAGGTACTGTTCATTATCTGAACTACACAGGTCTTTTATTTTAACCAAAAGGAGACAGCCTTTCGTTTTGTGCCCCCCAAACAGTTGAGAACAGCAACCACAACATCCCTCTTGGATGTGGCCGTGCTGAGTCATTACACACGATGTCAGTTTGGACTGTTACCCCACATGTCTCACAGTTACTGACCTGTGCAGCAGGGTTAGCTTTGGGCTGTGCTGGCTCCGTTTTGTTCGTTCTAGCGGAGCTCGGCTGAGATGTGAGGTCAGGGCGGGGGGCCTGAGGCTGAGCTCTGGGCTGAGGCTCAGCAGGAGCCTGTGATGGAGTCTGCTCCCGTCGAGTGGTGGGAGCGTAGGGGCTGGGTGGAATGTTTGCTCCAGAATAGGGAGTGGGAGTGAAGTTAGCATAGGGGCTCGGGGGTATGACAGCATAGGGGCTAGAGGGGGTGTATGGGCTTGGAGGGTGGTGGAGCAGAGGGCTCATGGGAGGGCTTGTGATTGGAGAGGTAGGAGGGCTCGTCACTGGGCTGCTGACTATAGCCATGGCCTGCATGGTCATCTGCTGAGCCTGAGAACGGGGAAAATGACGCATTAAATCCGAAACAAGAGCAGTGAAACAGATAAGCAGAGAGTTCCAGACGGAGGCTTTACCATCATGATGGCCTGCTGGTTCATGATCGCCTGCTGTTGCTGGGACAAAACAGCCTGCTGGGCATCTGGAGGAGAAAAACAAAACAGGATAGAGGACGATGTCTGATGGGTTTTTCTCTCATATTTCGCTTCACACTTGATACAAACCAGGTGTTACAGGTGCCACCGCAGCAACAGGAGGTGACATCACGCCTCCCACAGGAAGGACTCTCACAGCTGTGCTTGCAGAAAAAAAACAAGACACACGCACACAAACAAATTTCAGTCAAATTTCACAGGGAGATCTTTCCAGTGTGAACGCGTAGCATGTGTTTGAGTGTGTGTGTCTACAGTGTGTGTTCTTACTGACCTCCGGGTGGAGGAGGGGGGCCGGTGGAGTGCCCTTGCTGGTGCCACCCCCCTCCGACTCCCCCAGCCCCCTTCAACCTGCTGGACAGACTTGCAGATGATTCTACTTCCTGTGAGGACAACACAATAGACACAGTAGAGTTAAAGGAGGAATTAAAGGAGCATGTCACTAAATATATATATATAGTTTGCTTATTCAGATGTCAAACCTCTGCAGTGTTTTACTAATGGAAATATGCCCACAGAGCAGAGGATTGAAAAGAAAGTAAATTAAACTGTGAAAACAGGCGTGAAAACAGGTGTGTTAAGATCAGGTCAAGAGGATTGCCATTCCGTCAGAAATCAGCCGGACACCCATAAATCCACAGGAGGGTGTGTCTGTGCCATGTCTCATTAAATAGTAAGCCCTTCATTTGCCAGAGTGTCAGTTCCACGTAAGCAGATCCGTGAGCTAGCGGCTGTGGCAGTTACCGTAACTGGGTAACGTAATAGGTTGCTGGGCGGGAGAGGTCTGTAGAACACATCTGATACATGCTAATTCCTGTCAGCCACATCCGATAGCACGGCTAACATTCACCACATTGCCGTCTCAGCTGAAGACTGATTCACTGCACAATTGCCCTGACTAAAAATATGAGGATTTAACTCAACCAACAGTCACCTGACATTACTACAAATGTAATTAAAAGCAATGCTTTAGTCCAGACTATAAGTATCTGGACAGACACACTACACAAAGTGCCAGGTCCAAGTGAATGGTCTGAAACTAAACTGCTATTCCACTTGTTAAAGACCAGAATAAAGCAGAGGCCGAGCAAGAGCTGAAGGTGTCACGTGAGAATCACCAGGGAACCCACTCACCGTCTAATGATGTTCAGGCAAAAACTAACTGCGAGACATTTTCCACAAACTATTAAATATTATGATTGAGTTTGACTTCAATGTGTTGAATAGGCCATCTCTCCACACCTGTTCTTTTAATATTTGTGTACACCTACAAATCAGAGCTGGGGGTGCTTAATGAAAGGTCTAATATTAAAGTTCAACATTAAAGATTCAAATGTCAAAGGACTTGGTTATTCCCAGGTGGAAACTGCATAAGAACAGGCCTCTGTTAACAGCGAAAGCCTGACAAACATGGATTTAATCTACTGGCTCTCCAGTAGTAGAGGTCCATTTGTACATTAGGAGGATAAACTGGATACTTGGCTACTAATTACTAAAAATGTGAACTCACCCATTACTTTGTAATTGTGCAAACTGAATAGAAAGCAGTGCTCTTAGTATCAAGCCACACAGGATGTCCAGGTTACACATACAGAATTTCCTTAGCAAGTCTTTTTCCATTAGTAAATATTTGGTTCTATACTTGGCCTACGTGGCACTGAAAAAGCCCAGAAACTCGTTTCAGGTCTGAGTAATTGGCACGTGACACCCACTGTTCATAACATCAGTGTTTGGATTTGTAAATGTGACTGTTGCTCATTGTAAAAAGACAAAAAAGCCTATTATTTAATAGACTGTTTTTGGTGTTTTTGTAATTTTTTATTTAGAATGTATATTTTATTTAATTTCTTTAGAATAAAAAAAGCAGTACTTAGACATACAATAAACCCTAGAAGGAGGAATTCCCCCTGTGTGGTCAAATGTGACGATATGAGAGAATTATATAACTTACTCCATTTCCATCAGATAGAACAGGATCAAACAGGCTGTCGAGATAACGATCCATCCCTCTCTGAGGCTCCAAGTCTGACAG
The DNA here is from genome assembly GCA_032359275.1 of Microctenopoma steveboyesi. Classification (NCBI taxonomy): domain Eukaryota; kingdom Metazoa; phylum Chordata; class Actinopteri; order Anabantiformes; family Anabantidae; genus Microctenopoma; species Microctenopoma steveboyesi. Next base: position 4,140,100 of record JAUMHF010000001.1, read on the forward strand.
AGAAGAGGAGAGCAAAGGATTTATGATCTACTATGAACAAAATCAATATGTGAGAGCTCATACGTTTGCCTTAATAATGTACCTTTAATGGAGAGTCCATCAGCGGCAGGTATCGCTGAAGACATCACATCGTCATTCATGTCAAACCCACCACCCAACAGGCTTCTGTGAAAGAAGGAGAGCAGAAGCGGTCGCTTACTTACATTCAAAACTGTCGATAAAGAAATACAAATACATGGGGACTAGTTGTTCTACACATGCACTGTGTGTATGTAAACTACATCACTGTTTAACATGTTAGTAGCTGCTTATCTGCATGCCCAGCAGATCCAGGGCAACACAGGGATTTGTGTGTGAGCCTGTATGTTTAATGCTAGAGGGCTCTTAAGAGGGTTTTTGCTGAAATAGCAAACTTCTGCAACTGAAAACAACCCAATGAGAACAGTGAGAGTGAACCGGTGAGGTTCGGGGTCGCACAGCTAAACAATGAACCACTAAACTTCTGATGACTCTCTGTAGAGCAGAGGTAGGTTATATGCAGCACTTCAGCAGTGAGATACTTTCCACAAATTCAGCCTCTGAAAAACATCTTTCTGATGTCTGGATCGGTTCCTGAAATCTCAGAGATACTGTATATGTTTATCCCTGTGAGTGTGTGTGTGTGTGTGTGACTCACATGCTGGCATTGGGCCGCACTCTGGTTGGCTCCTGTGCAGAGATGATGAAGTAGCTACTGTGTTTAGGAAAGTCAGCAGGAAGCTCCAGGTCTGACATCAAGTCCAGAACGTAATCTGAGCCCTCCAGCTCCACCCACTGAGCCGGCTCCTTCAGCAGCACTGACCAACCTCGACGGCTCTCCGCTGCACCCCTACACACAAACAAATGTTCACAGTGACAAAGATACATTCCCTTAAATGTCCCTGACTCCTCAACATCCCCTTTAGTGTCCTTTTTAAGGTTTTATTGTAATCCAGTGTATTTATTGCTGACGTTGAAGTGTAACACGGCCTGGTAGCTCAATGGGTTAAGCGACTGGGATGTAGGAGGTCGCAGGTTCGAATCCCGTCTGACTCCTAATCTATCCACTACCAGGTGTGTCCCTGAGCCAGACACACAGCGCTAGCTCCTTGTAAGTCGCTTTGGATAAAAGCGTCTGCCAAGCAAAGTAAAGTAAAGTAATGTAAAGTAAAGTGTAAGATGAGACCTGTGTTGTAAGATGTCTTTGGCCATCTCTTCCCCCGTCGTCCAGGAGTGTAGAGGACACAGGAAGGACACACCTGAAGGAGGAAGGACACGTTGTAGGTGTGAAAATAACTTCTTCAACAAAACTCACAAGTGTGGAATAATGTGGCGCGTTCTTTCTTGTATTGCAGTAAGAGCCGTTACAGGCAGGCGATGGAGTCATTCATTCAGCTTTATCACTGTAATGCAATTGGCAGCACTTTCCCTGATCTATCTATGAAGATTTACAGATATCAGCGGCCATAAACAGACACAGTCAGTGAACCGGAGCAAGTATCAGGTGTTGTCTAGTCCTCAGTGGACTTGGCAGGAGGAACCGGGGCAGATTAGAAAGAGAATTGACAGAGAGGCAGATATGTCTTCTGTGCAGGCATTGGCTGGACTCAAAGAGGAACAAGGGAGACACGAGGCTGAATGAGAGGCAGTCAAAATAAATGCTTTTAAATTTACAAGATAGGACGCTTTTACTGGGACAAAATTGAATGGTCTCTGATTTATGATTTGCCGAAAACACAGAGCTGAAGACTGTAATTTAGATCTGCCACGACACAGCTTTGTTTGGTCGAACCTTTATCTAACTACAGAAACTCTCACAATCTCGTAAACAGCCGTCTACAAATCATCTGTTTAACAACTGTGTGTCTGCCTGTTCTCACCGTCGAAGCAGTGGATGTGCAGGACCGTGTGAGCTCTCTTGCGATTGGCGGTCCACTCCAGCAGGCAGGGTGGGTATGTCCGGGCGTACCCGGGCCCGACGCTCAGCTGCTGCAGAGCCTGAAGCAGACGATGCTGACACACAAAGTCGTAGCCCTCTGGCCCACAGTCAGAAACGAACCTGCACCAACAACATACATACATGTGATATACTGTTGAAATTACTGCTTTGTTAATAGTATTCTGAGAGTGTGCTTCTTACTTCAGCAGATACTTGGCCAGTCGTTGAGAAGGTAGGAAAGCAGAGAGACAGGAGGAGAGCAGGAGCCAGCCGCGCTCTGAATTCAAAATGTTCGGGTTCCTCCACACCTATTGGAGGACAGGTGAACAAAAGTGATACAACATGGTTGATTATAAATAGGAAATTATGTTTTTCTGTCTGTTATAGGTTATAAAAAATAGTTCAGTCTCACCTGATTGGCTACTTGAACCAGGATCTCATCTCGGAGACTGGAATTGGCGAGTCCTCTCTGGATGATGTAGTTCCCAAACAGATTCTCCTGAGCCCCGTTCAGATTAGGATCACCCATGAACCGTAAAATCTGTCAGAATCGAAGTCGCACAGTTTACGGTACACTAGTAGTAGTACAGAGAGTTTTCACAGTACACCTTCATGCAGACTGTGGATGAATCGTTCTGATGCTGCACTGTCTGTGTTTGTTGCACTGTGCAGACTTTCACAGAGACTGTGGATGCTGCAGTTTCCCAGTGGCACTTACAAGAATGAAAACACTCAGGGCTCCTTGTTTCAGCTCCTCATCCAGTCGAATCAGAGAACTCTCCAACGGGGCGGTCAACATGCCAAACAATGGCTCCTACAACATACACACACACACCGCTCACTGTCAGTGCACGATATCACCAACATGTCCCGGGTCCAAAGAGGTTCAGCAAGGTTCATTTATATGTAGATACACTTCTGTGAGTGTGTGTGTGTGTGTGTGTGTGTTTACCCTAAACATGGTTAGGATGTAGTGTGTCATCAGGTAGTTGTTGATATCCAGGGGCAGAGTCAGCTGGGGGTCAACCTGAACCTTTGGAGCCTGGACCACAGCCAAGCAGTCAAAATGCAGCTCCTCACCACCTGCACACACACACACACACACACACACACACACACACACATGCGTCACAGGAATGTAATACAGCAAATACTGCTGAACCCACCTGTAAATAAGGTGGAACACATCTGCTAATGGAAGTTTTATAAATAGCACTGACTGACTCCACATCAGTGTGTTTACTACAGTGTACTGCATATGTGTATGTGCACACACCTGAAGCCGCCTGCAGCAGGGCTGCCAGCTCAGCAGGGATCGGAAGGGTTGTCACATTTACCACTTCTCTGTTGATGCGATCCTACACACGCGCACACACACACACACACACACACACACGCACACACACACGCGCTTACACATTACATACTCATTCTACATCTTCATCTTCTTCTCAAAATGTGTCTCTCCTCCACACTTCGATCACATCACCACCACTCACCTCCTCTGCCTTCCTCGCAGGCTCCACCACTGTCTGACAGAGAGACAAAAGTATCACACTTCACACATCTGTTCATTTTACACAAATGCTGTAAAGACACACACACACACACTGTGCACATACCCTCATGTAGTGCTGTCGGTTGACGATGAGGAGGACAGTTGACCGCAGCCTAATGAGGTACTTCCTTCTCAGAGCAAACTTTTTCCTGTTTAGGAAATATGTTATTCACGGATGATGGATTACTCACAAAGATAACAGAGAGAAAGCAGTAAGAGAAAGAGAAATGAACAAGTTGCAAATCTGTAAAAACTGAAAAATACTCATTAAAAAAAAAACTCATAAATAAATGTAGACATGTTGAGTTAAATAGTCTTTACTTTAATATCAGGCACTGTAATTAGAACGCAATAGGTCTAGGACCACATTTTTAATCTTTCATTTCCCAAATGCATCAAACCGTGACATCTCTGACATATCATTACAGATGTGAGATTGAGAATTTTAGAATCCTTATCAAGCCAGTAAGTGATTTTGTTTTACACATTTGAATAAAATGCATATTTGTGTCACGTTTCTAGGTTTCATCAGGCTGCTCCTCACACCAGGGAGAAAACAGCGAGGCCTTGATGAGCTTTGTCCTGAGGGAACTTTCCTTTTTTGTTTGGATTGGTTTGTTGAAGTTATGTGTATACTAGCAGTGGATTTCTACCTGGCCAGGTAGCCTCTGCAGCGACTTTCAAACAGGGTCACGCGGTGCTTGAACTTTACGAAGTTCTTTCGGACAAAACACATGCGGGTGAATCTCTGCAGTGTGATGGCAGCGATGTTCAGCAGACGGTCACGCTTCCCCTCCAGCAGCTGATGCAACTCCTCTTTTAGGAAAATCTAACACAAAGGCACATACAGCATTTCTGATACATGCTCTAGTTTACTTCACGTCTGTGGGAGAATTCTGTACTGGGAGCTCACCTTACTGACTCCCAGTTGGTACGAGCCGCTCTTGACCGGACCAAGCTTGTGGAGCATGGTGACGCAGTTTTCCCCATCTGCAGGTGGAGTTTCCTTTAAGCAGAGCAGGGCTTTATACCTGTGTGTGAATACAAGCCATAAACATTTAAAATGAGATAATTTAAAGCTGTAATATGCATCTTAACTTGTGGAAAATCAGTTATTGGCTGTGACCGATTGTGAGACTAATCTGGATTTTGTGTTTTCTGAGTTTTATCATTTGTTTGTGTTTAGTGGCGTCAGTGCGAATCTAATTGACTATTCATTTTTTTCTGTAATATTGTCAGACTACTTTGGCAGCCGGTGGTCAGTGAGATCAATTGGTTTCGGCTATTTTCCTACTGCAGGAGCTAGCAAGTGCCAGATTGATATTTCATCATGAAGAAATTGATGTGTGAAATGTACTCTCGCCAAAAAAAAAAAATAAATAAATCATTCTGACAAGCTGAGAAGTGGTGAATGGTAAGTGGAGGAGACACAGTTCTTTTTTGGAAAGAAAGTAGTACATGATGCTGAAATATTCTTTGCTGTGTTTGATATTACACAGACCTCGTTTAGAGCTTAAATGTCTTCTCAGTGCTCTTAGTGTGAAGATTTGTATGTAACCAACCTTGATAGGAAGCTGTGAAAGTGTAATCTGATTGGGTAACCCTCCTTCCTGATGCTGATAGTCTCCATGATACCAGAGTAGTGCAGCTGAGTGTTAACCAGCTCCATGTCAAACACTCCTGGCTCCTGCACACGCACACACGCACCAATATACACACATGAGCTGTGTAGGATAACAATAATGTCATGCCACTCAGCACAGCAAACCTGCACACATCAACTGACTTGCAAAGATACCTTATGATGGTTTGGCTTGATGCATCGCACAAAATAAGGGTTACACCTGTCACAGATACAGATGAAAATGAATGGATGGATAAATAAATGACTCTCTAAGTGACCTCTATTTTCGATTAGAGACACGTCTGAGCTCAGATTAAGCAAACACAATTAATCATCTGTGAATAAATGGATCCTGCAAATACAGATATAACTTACTTGAGTATAATAATATACAAAAACTGACATACAAAGGAGCTCACTGTATATATGCAAGGTCATCATAGTGTATGTCAACCTCTTTCACGTATTACTCAGTGATCACCATTTTATACACACTCTTCTTGCAGAATCTCACAATAAAAAATTTCTGACTCACTGCGTGACTCACTATTTTGCGTCACAGCTGACATGTGCAAGTGTCGCATAAGTATAATTACAGTCATTTCAGCAGCAAAGCACAGAGTTCACGTGAGAGTGTATGAGGCCATGACATTTTACAATTTCACATTTAGGATTTTGATACTGAAAAGGAGGCAATTTTAATCCTATTCTTTGCCAAATAGGGAGCAGTTTCAAACCAATGAGTGCCCCTTGTTGCATTTTTATTTAGTTTTTGCATATTTGTCCCAAAGGTCATCAAACAAAGAACCTGAGTTAATACATAATGCAGTTTGTAAGAGAATTTTATTTACTGAGCAAAAGATGCTGTACAAACCTGTCTGGGCCTATGTGAAAAACTAATTGGCCCCTAAACATAATAGGTGTTTGTGCCACACTTTGCAGCAACAACTACGATAAAGAATTTGCCATAGCATTGCTGTGGAGGAATCTTGGTCAAGTCTTCTTTCCAGAATTGTCCTGAAGCTGTAAAGCAGTCCCAGACCATCACTGTTTTACTGTTTTACAAAGAGTGGGTTTGATAAGCTTTTTCCCCCTAATGAATAAAATCATCATTTTAACTGCATTTTGTATATATTCAGGTTATATTTGTGTAATACGAAAATGTATTCGATGATCTGAATCATTAAGTGTGACAAATATAAAAAATAAAAATCGGAAAGGTGCCAAATACATTTTGACATCACTGAAGTTCAGTCTTTCTCAAACCTTTTCATCTTCTCAATGAGCTCGTGCAGGCTGCTCTGGAACTTCGCGCTGACGGTGTTGGCCTGATAACGGCGAGCCCCGCTGCCGCGCCGCACATTAGATCGCTGCTGAGACACAGACTCTGAGTACTTCAGGAAGAGGCTGGATACCATCTGTACACAGACGCAGCACAAACACAGCGGACAAGGAGAGACGAGACTTAGGTATCCTTTCTTATTATACACAATAAATAATAATGACACACAATACAATAACACAATAATAATTAGAGAGATTAAAGGGTTGGCAATAGGTCAAGTGATTTAACAATCATAATACTGAAACGTAGTTATGTGGCTCTGCTTAAAACTAGTTTGATTAAATACTAGAAATGTCAACACAATGAGACAGATTAAGTCACGGGAAAACACTACACATCCTACCCTGTTTTTGCTCTGGATGAAGAGGTCTAAAACATCCTGACGGACCATGTCAAAGTTCTTATCCAGGAACTTGTGCACCTGCGCGACACATCATCAGAAAGGTGTGTGAACAACTAACACTAAAACTTATGATGTCAGATCAGTTACAGATCAGAACAGTTTTAATAAAACAGCTCTAGGCACAATATGGAAGTCATGCAAGACAATTCAAATATTTTCTCACAAATTGAATATGGAGTTGTTTGGGAAAAGATATAACAAAATAAAACCCAGTCTAATACCAGAGATTAGCTTTGGTAGTTTAGACTCTAACACATCTAGTCCTGTGAAGAGATTCTTAGTTCAGCAGACATTTGAGATTATGGGTTCGGCAGGTGATTCTGTCTATAGTAGGTCTGATAACAGAATAAACAGAAGAAATGGAAATGAAAAACGTGCCTCTCCACCGAAAGGTTGGAGAAGTGAGCTGCTTAGTTCAGGCCCCCTGATCAGCAGGATTCAATGTTGTTAGAAAAAGTAAAAAGGCATCATTTGGCCTGTTCTGCATCAGCAGCACTGACAAACAGTGGGGCTGCTCAGATCACAGGTCAGACTGTGGTTGTGCAGGGCAGATTCTAGGAGTGAATTTGACCTGGGTGCTTTGAAAAAGAGAGCTGACCTCTGACTAGCTGATGTTACAACTGGTGCCCTTACAAAAAACTGAAAAAAGACAATAAAGAGCGAGAGAGTAACAAAAACGCACCTGGTAGGTGACCTTCCCAGCATAGTGTTTCACAGTGAACTCTGGCAGTGGCATCTTTGGCCTGGCATACAGCAGGTTGTTTCCATGGTGATAGTGGCACTTCTGAAGGAAGGTGTGGTCTGTTGCCTAGCAACGATTGGAGATGGTTAATGGTTGGTGATCCATGGAAACAAAATCTCCTCAGCACAGGAACATGTTGACTGTGTGTGCGCGTGTGTTCAACAGCTTGTACGGCCGTGTTCATATTTCACTTCGCGCGTCGCCGTAACGTGTTTATCTCAATATGAGCTCACAGCAGGAGCCAACAATAATGATAGCAGCACGTAGGCAATTAAACTCAAGCATGTGGGAAAGTTCTGGATCGATCAGAGCAGGCTACAATATACTTCAGTCTCTTGGGCTATTAAAAATCCAATATGTCAAATATTTTTAAACTAATTTTCTTTTAAATGAAGCATGAAGTATTTGGATCATGAGTTACTGTTAACTGTTGCCTTTTTTGTAAATAATAACTTTATATAATGTAGGATTTATAAAGTTATTTGTAACTCACCGCTGCTGTTGACTGGACCTTCAAACACATTACACAGTTTGCTTTAACTAATCCCTGCCTGTATCCATCCTATTTCTTTCTACTGAGATCATTATTAGACTTTGGAAAGTTTAGCCGATGCAGAAATACCTGAGGGAAGCTGCACTGGTCGTCCAGGATGCGCAGTATCCCATGTGGTTTTGCAGCAATGAGGTCAAGACAGGCCTGGTTGTGGCTGAAGGGCTGCTGCTGCCACTCAATCTGCTCTCGCATGTACTCCTCCTACACACACAGCACAAATATTTATCAGGTTGGCTGGTATATACAAACAGATCCAACTAATCCGCTGTTGTTGTTTTTTTCCAGTTTTCCCTTCAGTATTGCTGGTGTTGCTTTGTAAATTTACACAGTTTTAATGCTAATGAATCTTCAGTGATGCTTCAGCTTCCTCTGTGACTCCAGTTTATGTCTCTACGGCTCCAGAACTACTAACACTGTATGTAAATATCATATACAACAGCTGAATAAATAGATTCGACCCCATAATTTTTGGACTTAGTTATATTTTATGTATTAGTAATGCCAGCTATAGCTTTGGACAGACAGTGCCGTTGTCAGATTGCAAAGCTGTTCTGAGGGTTTTAGTTTAGGTTTCGCTTTGAATTAAATTAATCTTGAGTACGAGAATGAATTAGTACGTGACGACCTTTCCTTTCATCTCAATGTGCTGCAGTCAGAGTGACAGTTCCTCTGTCTGTAGTATTAATCATGCACATATTTAAAAAGCTGACGAGTCTTACATATATGCATCTCCAGAGAAAACTGTCCTCTTTAATCCCTAGCCCTAATTACAGAAAAGTGCATGTTTAGTGCATGTAAACACCACAAAATGACAACATTTCGAGGTGCAGCAAATCATTTTTCTCTACGTGTTTTGATCACAAGGTACCAAATAAATCCTTAGTTGGAAAAACTAATCTGTGTATGAAAACATGAAGTTGTGGTTTGCCTGACCTGCTCCTCCTGGAAAATGACCGTGTTAAAGAAGGACTGCAAAGTTTCATTGGCGTAGTTGATGCACAGCTGCTCAAAACTGTTCACCTGTAGATCCTGGAAAGTAAAGAGAAGACATATTAGGGGTCATGTGAGTTGTTTAACACAGGTTGGCGGAGAGCATCAGTGCTGTGACATTATTAGATCAGACTGCAGCTGAGCGTGACCTCAAATCCATATATGTCCAGTATGGAGATGGAGAGGGCTTCGTTGCGAGGGTAGACGCGGCTGTTGATACGCTCTGTCAGCCAACTAAACAGCAGCGAATACAGGATCTTGGCAACAGCATCTCTGTGAAAAACACACAATAAGGTTTCTATGGAAACAGAAAACCCGGTTCCTATGGAAACAGAGGACATCTGAAAAATCTTTCCCCCAGTCCTGACATCCTTTGTCCTCACATGCCTCCATCAAAGACTGATAGAGAATATCAAAGACTTTACAGCTTCTCTCAGTAGTCTCCTGGTGTGAGTTTAGAGAGGAGCGAAAGAAAATTAGGAAATTAAAGACGCTCGAACAAGACTGCCGGAGAAGCTTTTATTTCAGGTTATGCCAAGCAGAAGTAGGTTCATGCTATTTAATTTAACAGATTCTATATTGAGACTTTTATTCACCTGGCATCCACAGCACTTTCCACAGTGAGCGGAGTGTAGATCTTCTCTCGTACTGTATCCTGGGAAGTCAAGCACATCTGTTGTCTTTCTCTGTAACTGCTATACAATAAATCAGTGCATCTATTGCATGTGTTGGTGAAGTGTGTTCTTCTCACTGTCAGTTTAAAGGTGACCGCCTTCTGCAGGCTGTCAGGTGAGATCTGCAGCAGTTCGGCGACCACTCTGATCTCCTGTGCACTGACCACTGATGCAACCTCCTGACCCTCAGCCTGCAGGAACACAAACACGTGAAAGGATACAGATTCATTATTGCCATCATCTATCAACATCATCACTATCATTCAACCGTGGAACTAAATGCATTTATGTAGCCTGTTGTTGCAGACTGTGTATGTGAGGCAGGGGGACCTGGTGTGGCTGGAAGTAGACGTTCCCTAGATGTAGGACAGAGGACAGCAATCTGTAGATGCTGGTTTGCTCCTCTGGGGTGAAACACAGGATGTCCATGGCACTAAGCAGACGTCTGAAGTCCTCCCCATCATCCTTCCCCTCTATGGTGCAGTCCCTTCCCTGCACTCATTTGCACACACACGCACACTGTTATCAGCAACAACATATGTACTCTACCCTTTTCAATCACAGCAGTAATTAAAGAGCATTTTATCAGAAGCTGAAGGTCTTGTTTCTGCTGACCCCCAGGGGTTTAAAGTCTCACCTTGATGCAATGATGTAGAAGTCTACTTAAGGTCGTGCCACTGCACTGTGACATCGCTGCTGGGCCTTAATTACTGGTGTAACAGAGCACATTACCAACCAGAGAGGGCGGTGAAGCACTACTTTGTAGCCTGGCGTTAGGTAACTCTTTTAAGCCGCAAGTGCTTGAACACAAACTCTAAAACAATGTAAATAGTTTAAGTAATATCTACTCAGCATTGCTAAGAGCTATTTATAGTGGTACACAGGATATACAGGAACAGGCATCTGAGAAATTGATTTCTACACAAATGTGGCACAGGTTTAAAACAAAGGTAAAGAAAATCTGCAAAACATCCTCAGAAAAAAACGGTTCTTCAATGGTTCTTCAATGGTTCTTCAATGGTTCTTCAAAGAACCACGGCAAGTTAAAGAACCCTCATTATTTGAAATGGTTCTTTGAAGAATTAAATGTTGTTTATTCAAAGAACCACTTTTTGATGGCACTAAAAGGTTCTTCAAGGCACCACTGACATAAGTGGTTCTTCAAAGAACCATGCTTTGAAAGGTTCTTTGTAGAACAATAAAGGCTTTTCTATAACATCAGACTGAAGAACCATATTTGGTTCCAGTTGGCATCTTTATTTTAGTGTATAGCAGGAAAACCTTATAGGACAAAGAGTTGTAGGTAGATTTTTTTTTTCTTGAAGAGAAACACATTACTAAACATTAATCAACACCTTCTCTCAAAGAAGATACCTTCATCATCAATAGTTTGAAAAGAAACAATCTATTACAGGTCAGTCAATGGAGAGATGCAGAGATTCCAGGCTTCAAAGGTTATTCACTGTGTTTTCAGGGACCACAATTAGTTTTATGTTAGTGCTATTAATCACTCAGTAGAATAAATGTCACATATTCATAAAACTGACATCTCATTTGTTACTCAGACTGTGAAATTGATTACAGTGACCACTCCTTCTGTGTGTGTCTGGGGCACGCACCTGATTCAGATAGTAGTAAGTCTCAGCTTCCTGCAGGTACAGCGTGCGCTTATCGTGAGGAGGAAGACCTGCCAACATCTCATAGAAGATGTGGTAGTTTCGCTCCGATTTGGCCTGTGGATGCACACACACACACAAACACACACAGAGACAAACTAGCACACAGACAAACTTAACAAATTTAGATCAAGCACACAAAGCTAACAAAGTTAATACAAATCTAAATTTGTGTTAATAGGGTCACAGGGGTGGAAATAGTGCAGTAATGGATGGATGATGATCGGAACAGACTAGGTGGAGCTACAGACACAGTGCATCATGTTCGACACCTCTCATGCTGTCTGCCTCCACAATCTCCTCTTTCTCTGAGTGACTCAGTTGTAAGATGACTCCACCTGACCTGCTGCATGTGTGCGCTGTGGTCTTTTTCACCTGAAAGACAACGCGGGACTTCTCCAGCAGGTACTGAGAGGTTATGGCACCGCTGATTACACCCCTGGTAAATGACACGCACGCAGGTACACGTAAACATCCAAGCAAAGAAGAACGCACGCAAACACACACACCTTAAATCCAGGTTAACTAACAGGTCATGCAAACGTAATGTCCTCAGATGTCAAAGACACAGAAGGTCAACTACTCATCTAACTGTGTTACTGGGACGTGTTAGCATATTCTCAACCAAATCCACTGTGTAAGTGTGTGTGACCTGAGACCTAAGATAACTTACTGTACAGACTGTTTATTAGCTTATTATATATTTCTTGGATAATACCAGCTTTGTCATCTGCTTGCTGAATTAACTTAAAACTTAAAAAAATCTTAAAATTGGACATGAGCAGCCTTTTTATTGGTCCCTGATTTAATAATAATTAATACCGTGTGATCGAAACTTACTCCTCCATGTAGATCTGTGTGTATTTGCCAAAGCGCGAAGAGTTGTCATTACGCACTGTTTTGGCATTCCCGAAAGACTCCAACAAGGGTGTGGCCTCTAAGATCTGATTAATAAGAAGAGAAATGTTACTCTGGTTACCATCAACAGCAATGATGTGTGTCGTTAGAGCTAAAAAAAGGAGATGAATGCTTTACCTGTATCTAGTGGGAGGTAGATGAAAAGACAACAGAAGGAAGGAAGGAAATAACAGTGTTAAAAACAGCTTAAAATGAACAATGCATGGACTCTATTTGCATATGTAAACATTCATTTGTATGTACCTGTTGTGTGACGTTGCGTTTGTGATGTATGGCTGTCAGGTAACGCAGGATCAGTTTTGTAGCTTCAGTCTTTCCTGACCCACTTTCTCCACTTTAATTACAAAAACATAACTTAACATCACATTACTCATTACATTACTATAAAACACATTACTTACTATTAGAAGAATGTTACATATTATGGCCACAAATAAAAATAAAAATATCCAGATTTAAAAAGACAACAAAAGCAAAACTGCCATTTAAAAAGTTGTAAGAATATTAGAGGTTTGACAAAAAATAGGAAAGGGGCAAATACTTTCTCACAGCTCTCAATGGTTTAAAACAGCTTTGAGTTGTTCTGTTGCTTGTTAAAAGCAAATTTGAGGCCTTAGTTGGTCAAAGTGAAAAATGACAGTAAGAGAAGTAAACATTTAATACCTGATCACAATACACTGGTCCTTTTTGGCATCCATCATGGTGGTATATGAGAGATTAGCAATGGCAAAAAGATGGCTACAACAAAACAAAAACATTTTTATCAATTTGGATGATCAACAGTTATGTGTGTGTACATCTCTGTTGTAGTGAAAACCATAACCAAACTGTCCCTTTGGCAACCAACCAACTACAGCGTAATAGGAGCTTCTTACTAACACCTGAGACTGCTGGCATTTACACACCTATTTATCACTGTACTGTATCTCACAGCACAGCTTACAACCAATGTACAACAATACAATCACACAGCAGAAGACACAGGCCCACAGTCAGGTAAAAACACCAATTTAGAAAGTGTTTAGAAATTTAGGGAAGTAACAGGGCTAAAACACACACACTTACGGAGGGTTGTCACTCAGGCTGCGGCCTTCATACTGAAGCACCATGTCTGTCCCATAAACGTTGAGCAGCTTGTAAGGGTTCACCGACGCGAGGATGCTGCCTATGTACGTCTGTGTGGAAAGAAGGATAAAAAAGCAAAGAGCGACTGAGTGGATTCATAGCAGCTGATCCGGGCTATTTCTTCAGGGTATTAGAAGTTATGCGTACATAGACGAGTTCCTGGTCAAAGCGCTTCTTCAGGTTCATCATAACTGTAGTCTCATTTAGCTCACTGAAATTAAATGCAGAGGACATTAAGCGCACCCTGTGTTCTGTATATCAGTCATACAGAGCACACACCGGAGTGGGACTCCCACAATCACTTTCATATATTCAATATTACTTGCAAGAACATTAAAGACATTACAGGTGCAAAACTGATGTAATGTCAGAGCCAAAATGTTTTTACTTTTTACTTGGGAGCATGTCATCAAATGATTGTGGAACATTTTCTTTCAAATTCCTCTTTGAACAAAAATATTTAACGTGGGGGTTTTGAAGATCATTCAACAGAGATCTACTTTGATGGAGCATTTTAATAAAATACTTATGCACTTAACATACTTAATGCTAGGGATTTCTCTCAATGATTCAAGGATTTTTAAAGCCTGCAGGAACACTGACACACACACATAAATACACACACACACACACACACACACTTGCAGAAACTGAAGGCCTGTTCACTGAAATTAACTGCGCTGCTCTACACTGGAGCAAAAAAAAAAGCTTGTAAGCACGTGACATGAGTGAATGAACTGTGAGGATGTTTGTTAACACTGAATCGCTTACGGCAGCTGTGTCATGTCTTCCATTCCCTCAGCCCAGCGCTTCACCCTGTGGCTTGTTGTAGGCATGCTTAGGATAGAGTAGATCTGGACACACATGCATAATGATTTGTAATTAGTCCAACACTTTCATGCAACTGTCAAAGCTTAAGGGATGCCGTCATCCGCTAATGCAGAGCGGATGCAAAAAGTGAAGAAATGTGAACGTTATTGTGGGCAGTTCTATGCTGTGCAGTCATCCTAAATAATGCCTATATTTCACTCATCCCTGTGATGTTGTATTGTCCATCATCTGTCATAGAAATCACTAAAACCTTCAGTCAACCTTACAGACATAAAGAACAAGATGGAATTAAAACCTTAGCTACCTTATCATACCAGCTTTGACCTGGTACTTTGTCTCTGTCGGGCGTCCATCCAGGGTCTTGAGTATGTCCATCGGAAAATTGGGGTGTAGGTGAATATCCTTCGAGCACCCCGTCTTCTCTGTACATAGACCATTTTGACAGATGCTGAACTGTTCCATGAGGCAAAACCCTCTCAGCTGCCCAAACATCCTCCCCTCCTTCCCCTCCCGCTTGAACGTTCCTAGCCCAGTGGCCTGAGCGTGGCCCATAGGGAGGGACCACAGCATAGCGATTATCCTCACCCTGCAGGCCTGTTGGCACCCTGTATGAGGCATAGCGAAGTTGCTGGTTTTGGATGGCATCAGACAGGCGTGGGTTGTGGAACCGACGTGTGAGAAGAGAGCCGTCAGGGAGCCTGCGGAGCAAATATAAGTTCAGTAAAAGTTTAATAACAAACAGGAGTTTCAATTGTAACATAGAGTAAATATCAATTTATGTATTATGTCAATTTATGTGTCATGTTTTAGTAATTCGTCTCGTTTACCTGTGATGGAAAATCAAATAAAGGCAATTTGTTTAATTTCTGATTTTCAATTCTTAGTTCTTAAACATCTTGGTTAACAGGGGCAAATATTTCATTGAAAACTTAATGTCTAGCTTGCAGTTTATTTTCTTTGCAGTTAATTCCGCGCAACACCTAGTCAAGAATATTAGGTCCTTCTCTGACCTAATTCCCATTAACAGTGTAGCTCCCTACCTGTAAATGACACCACGGAGGTCGTCATTCTGAAGTGCAGAGGCAAGGTTAGGAGGGGTGGGTTTGGGCACGCCGGACAGAAAAGAGTTTTCTGACAGATGAAAGACATCTGCTGAACGAAGTGCCTGGTTTCGCCTCAGAGCAGATGTAAGGTTGGGCTTCTGGCCAGGGATAACCAGGGACCCCTCAGGGAGTTGATACGATGCATTACGAAGGTTTGTTTGCAAAAGAGCCTGTAGGTGCGAGAGTAAGATACCAGGTAGTTGTTTAAGATCATGATCACACTTGATCAGACTGCAACAAAGTTAAACTAGGATAGATTCACAGGTACGTACACTAGATAGGTCAGGGCCGACTGGTTTCCGTGGGTCAATGATGATGGTTCCATCAGGCAGCGTGTAGGACGCACCCCTTAAATAAGGATTCTGCAGGGCAGCTGCTAGATTAGGGGTCTTTGGTTTCCTGGGGTCAACTATAATAGTTCCATCAGGGAGGGTGTATGAAGCTCCTTTCAAGGCTGGGTTATTGAGGGCCTAAATATTACAACAGCTTAGTTAAGGTTATCCTGACAGGTAAAATAAGTGCAATCTCCATTAGAATGAAAGCAGCATCTTAGTTTATTTGATTACCAGTTACCATTATCAAAAGAAGAGCAACATTAATTTATGAAGACAGTTTAAAAATTGCAAGACTTATTATTATTAGTTGTTCACATCAATACACCTGGAAAGTACCATTCATAGCTAACCTTAGCCAGGTTTGGTGACACAGGTATATTTGGGTCATGAACTCCTTCCGGCAGCGTGAAGGACGCGTTCCGTAGAGCAGAGTTTTGAAGGGCATTAGACAGGTTTGGAGAGACAGGTTTCCGTGGATCAATGATGATAGTGCCGTCTGGCAGAGTGTAAGATGCACTTTTCAGGTAGGGGTTCTGAAGTGCTGCTGTCAGATTTGGGGATTTGGGCTTCTTGGGGTCAATCACAATGGTACCATTGGGAAGAGTATAGGAGGCTTCACGCAGTGCAGGGTTATTCAGGGCTTTAGCCAGGTTTGGTGAAATTGGTTGCTGAATAGGGAAAGATAGAATATTATAACACAATTAAAGAACAATAGAAATAAACTGATAAACAGGAGTTGTGGATTACTTGCTGTCTAGGGTCTATAATGGTGCCATCTGGGAGAGTATATGAAGCAGCCTTAATATTCTGGTTCTGAAGAGCTCTGGAAAGATTAGGAGACATGGGCTTCTGGAGCATACGTGGGTCCTATTGTGTAGAGACAAAGAATGATATAGGATATACAATTGAAAGTACAATTAAATGTTGTACTGCACATTGGAATATATCTAAGGCTGTATAAATATAAGGTGTTCCCACTGAGTGACACCATCAGAACTGCAGCTCTGGCAAAGCTATAGTTCTGGGGTGTGTGTTTTGTTATTCCTGTTGATGTCCTGATAACTTAACATTACATTACATGTTATAGAAGAAGTAGTAAATAGGCAGGTTAAAATTTTTATATATGATCTAACTTTCTGTTTCTTGTTGAAATAAAGACAATTCTAAATGGCTCTCACCGAGGTATCAATAAACTCAGTTACAGCACAGACTTACATAGAGAGGTAATAATGAGAATAAATGGCAGCTTATGCTATTCACTTTATACCCACCCTGATAACTGATCCATCGGGTAAGGTGTATGAGGCTCCACGGACTTGTTGGTTTTGCAAAGCATGGCCAAGCAACGTGGAGGAGCGCGGATCTACATATGGTGATACCAAGGTCCCATCTGGCAATCGATATGATGCTTGTGTCAATTGGCGATTCTGAAGAGCACTTCCTAACATCGGTGAAGAAGCAGGTGAAGGTCCATAGGGGGAACGTCTTAGTTGCATAGGGGATCGATAAGACGCTTGGCGAAGGTTTGGGTTCTGTTGTAATGCACTGTGGAGTTGAGGTCCAACTGGTGCATAAGGATTACGGCGCTGCATCATTGGAGATCTTAAGAATGAGACATTCTGCAAATCAGATCGGTTCTGCAAGGCATCATGGAGCAGTGGTGCTGGACCAGGCTCAGAGATATAATCATATGGGGAAACAACAGTTGGTCCATACGGTGAATGGAGCTGTGGAGTCTGATAAGAAGCCACACCTCTAAGAGCCTGACCATGTCTCATGGCTCCAGGGAGCATTGGAGTTGAAGGTACAGATGCAGAATATGGGGACTGAGGCCTTTGTAGAGGAGACACATAGGATGCTTCTCTTACTGCCTGGTTTTGAATGGCTCTTGAAAGTATTGGTGAAGTAGGGGGCATAGGCTGTCCATAAGGTGATGCAGGTCTTTGTAGAGGAGACACATAGGATGCATCTCGTAAAGCTTGTTTCTGCAGAGCCCCGGAAAGCATGGGAGATGATGGAGCCCTGTGTTGCTCATATGGTGACATTGGCCTCTGCAGTGGGGCAATGTAGGATGCATCCCGAATGGCCTGGTTTTGCATTGCGCCAGAAAGTGAAGGAGACGAGGAAACATAAGGTTCTATGTATTCGGTAACCTCACCGTCTGGGCCAAGTGGGAAAGAGAAAGAGGCCTGGTGAATAGCCTGGTTATGGAAAGCACCAGATAGTCTGGGAGAAGACATGGGGCCAAACTGCTCAGTGTAAGGATCTAGGCCCGGCACATTAGTATCTGGAGCAAAACTGGGTGAATAGGCAGCTTCACGAGAAAAGACGGGGGAGGATCGACGAGAAAGTCTAGGAGAGAGGTGTGGGGATGAAGCATGAGGCAGGTGTTTCAGGGAGGGCTGAGGAGAGGCACGTGGCATACTTCTCATAGATTGCTGAGCCATGAGGGGACGTCCTCGAGCTATGGGGCGAGGGGGAAATCGGCCAGATTCTCTCCTTCTCAGTGGAGCACGATGGACCATGTGAGGGGAGTGGAAAGGTGAGGACTGGAGAGAAGAATCTACTGTGAGAACAGAAGACCTATTGCTTCTAATGGATGATGCTCGGAATGGACGCACATTTTGTGTGGGTGGTGGCACTGGACGCCCTCTGAGCCCCATCGGGGAGGGTCTGACTGTGCCTAACGGAACATTTCCTCCCATCCTAGGCCTGGCTAATGGGGTGGGGTCCCTGAGTAGCCTGGTTGAGCGACGAGAGAGGGTTGGAGATGATGGAGCAGGTCGGGGCCCCGTAGGAGATAAACTGCGACGAGATAGAGAGGGAGAGGGAGATGGCCTTCTACTGAGCTGTGGAGAGAAGGTTGGAGATACATGATCAGGGGGTGGAGGAGGAGAGCGTGGTCCATGCATCTTTCTCCCTCCAAAAGGGCTGTGAGCAGGAGTGGGTGATGGTGGAGGACTTCGTCTCCTCATAGAAGCACGGGGTGAGGAAGGTGGAGATTGCTGCCTCATTGATGCTCTTGGTGAGGGTGGGGGACTTCGCCGAATCAAAGAGGCATGAGGAGAGGGAGGAGGTGAGGGTCCTCGAGGTGATCTTCCAGGTTGCATTCTACGACGGGCAAGTGGCGATGCCAGCGGGGAGGAGGGAGGTGAGAACTGTCTTGATATAACAGAAGGGGGTCTTTGGACATTGATAAAGCCACTCCTTATGGGTGCTTGTGGAGAAGGGCTTGTCCTTTGAGAAAGCATAGGAGAAGGTACTGGGGAAGCAATGGCAGAAGGATGGCGGTGCATCTGTGGAGAAGGCATCATGACCGAGCGACGGGATGGTGTTGGAGAGGGCTGAAGGCGTCGTGCAGGAAGTGGGGACATACTTGCTTGCTTAATAATCATGGCAGTAGGAGTTGGGATCAATGGTGGGCCATAAACCTGCTGCTGTGGCATCCTCATTGGGTCTATCATCATCTGCTGCTGGAAACACATGAGAAAGGGGACCAATGAAATTTGTGAAAATTCGATTCAGGTACAAAGTTAGTATTAAGGTTGTAATTTATGATAGTATGATAAAAATACTAATGTCCGTCTTAAAATACATCAGTTGTTAAATTAGATGTTTTTGTGGAATACATGCCACATTTCACTAGTGTGAAAAAAGGGTGAAAATTTTTTTTTTTTAGAATTGTGAATGTAATTCCAATTCTATGTGTGGAAAACACATTTCTTTTTACAATTAACCTCATTATTTTGGCATGCTGGCAAAAAAACTAATCTAAAAGACCTGGTTTTAACACGGTGGTAATTGTGAAATATGCAATGAAGGATCTGATATTTATCATTCTGCCTGATGTCACTGGTGTTGTATCTAGTGCCAACAATTAGGATGAACCATTTTGTTTATTATGAGTTGCCATTTTTAAAAGTAAAATGGCAAGACTTTAACCAAACAAATGTCTGATCTAAAATATGCATATGATGAATACTTCATAAACATTTTTTTTTATTTCAGTACCACTATGACTGCTATATTTCCTACTGATGCGGCAATGAAGATGTGTTCTCTAGAATACAATGTCACATCTTTATTTGGCCCCATAAATAGGTTGTTGAAACTTTGAAAGTTTCACTTCCGTGATCCTGCAGCACCCATGATACAAATTAATGACAAAACAGATATAAAATTACCTGGGGTCCAATCATTTGTGGAGACATCACCTGCTGCTGTGGCAACATCATTTGCTGTGACATCATCTGCTCCTGTGGTGACAGCATTTGTTCTGACAACATCTGCTGCTGTGAGATAATTTGCTGGGATGTCATCTCTTGCTGCGGGAACATTATTTGCTGCTCTGGTGACAAAATCTGTGATGGCATCATTTGGGGGGAAACGCTGCGTTCTTGTTGAAATATCATCTGTTGCTGTGGTGACATCATTTGTTGCTGTGGTAACATCATTTGTTGCTGTGGTGACATCATTTGTTGCTGCGGTGACATCATTTGTTGCTCTGGTGACATAATCTGTGGTGGCATTAATTGGCTGTGCATACTGTGTTCTTGTAACATCATCTGTTGCTGTGGTGACATAATCCGTTGCTGTGGTGACATCATCGATGGATGCAATGGCATGATTGGGGACATACTCTGTTCTTGTTGTAACATGACCTGCTGCTGTGGTGACAGCCCTTGCTGCTGTGGTGACATCACCTGTTTCTGCAGTGGCATCAATATTTGCTCTTGAACTGACATCATCATTTGCTCTTGTGGTGACATCATGATTTGTTGCTGTGGAGTCATCATGATTTGTTGTTGGGGTGACATAGCAATTTGCTGCTGTAATGACATCATGTCACTGGACGGACCTGCTGCAAAAGCAATTTGATCTTCATACTGGATTTCTGACATATCCTCAAATTCTGGATCTGCCGGCAAAGTAGGCGGAGGGGGCAGGGGCACATCTAGACGATCTTTCCCAAACAGTCGCACTTGAGGTCTAGGAACTCTGAATGTCATTTCTCCTACTTGAACTCTACTGGTATCATCCCCATATTGATCCAGTTGGCCTGTATACTGGCCCCCATACAAGCTCTGTAACTGGTCCATCCCCTGCCCTCCAAAGCCAAAGACCTGTTGGCCTGATTGTGGGAAACCAGTATCCTGCTGGAAGCTGTAATCTTTGTAAGGCATGCCGCTGTCACCATAGCTAACTTGATAGTCTGGTGGAAATCCCCCTTGCATTTCCATGGTTGCTACGTAAGGGTTCTCATAGTAATCTGCCTGTCTGTTGTCATAGTAACCACCCACTTGTCCATCTCCATAGTAAACTTGACCATTTTCATCAAAATAACCCTGAGTCTGAGGGTCTAGGAATCCATCTACCTCTTCTGCATAAATATGGTCCTCACCTATTAGTGCATAATAGTCCAGACCCTCGTCACCATACAGTGCCTGTTGTTGTTGGTAGCCATAGTAATCGGCTTCCTGATCGTATCCATGGGCAGAGGAATAATGGTTATAGTAGTCCCCCATGCCCTCATCGTAAAGGCCATCTTCAAAATATTCTCCGCTGGCATCATAGAGCCTTCCTTCGTCATAGTAACCCATGTTTCCATAGTCTGCTCCCCCGGCTCCATTGTTATAGTAATCCAACTGCCCATGTTCTTCATAGCCAGCTGCCTCATAACCACCATACCCAATATCATAGCCTTCATAACCTTTTTGGCGCAATGAACGTCTCTGGCCGTATCCATAAGCGTCTTCCTCATACTCATAACCATTGTTTTGGTAACCACGGAGATGACTTCTGGATTGTCTGTTGCGTCCCCTACGTCCTGAATATCCCCGCATTTTAGTGGACAGGAAACGGTTCGTCAACCAGTTAGTTACTGCTGCAACTTTCCCCAGCAACATACTTCGGAGCTTAAAGTCATCAGCAGACCTGTCACCATCCTTTTTTTTAAACAAACCTTTGAAGAAGCCCCCCTTCTTCTCATTAGAATCTTTGCCTCCTCCCAGGCGAAGCAGCATATAAGTTGGCTTCTTCCCACCATTTGCTGCTGCTCTCTCTTTAGCCTCTTTCTCCTTTTTCCTCTTTTTGCTGGCCTTAAACCGCATCATGAATCGGGAGGTGTTCTTCAGCATTGACTTCCGGCGTTTCTTCTTAGCAAGTCGGGTCTTTCTTCTCCCCAATCCCAGGAACAAGCGTGATGTACTTTTTAGCTTCTTTCTGCTGTTCCTGCGTCTTTTGAAACCAGAAAACTTCATGAACATCCTCGACATGTTCTTCAGACCCTTCCTTGGAATTTCCTTTACTGGTGCCTGTGGAGGTTCCTCTTTCATTTTACCTTTTTTCTTCTTTGCATCAGCATCAGTTTTCCCCCCTTTATGGTGTCGGTCATCTTTAGAATTCTTTTTGGATTTGCCGTAATCTTCATCGTCCTCATCATCCTCGTCCTCTTCATCTTCTGAGTCATCTTCTTCTGAGTCTTCCCCATGTCTAGACTTCCCTCCTTTCTTTCCCTGAGCCCCCTTGCCGCCTCGTCTCTTCCCTCTCCTGTCATCCTCCGAGTCTTCTTCCTCATCATCTTCTTCTTCATCAAACTCTTCATCCTCTCCCTCATCACTTAAGAAATCCTCCTCATCCTCCTCAGACTCAACTTTCTTCCCCTTCCCCTTGTCTTTTCCTTTCTTTCCATCATCTTTAGCCTTAGGTGGCTCGTCTTTTCCCTTCTTCCCATCTTTCTTATCATCCTTCCCCCCCTTCTTATCATTTTTTCCACCTTTCTTATCATCTTTTCCACCTTTCTTATCATCCTTGCTGGTTTTCTTGTCATCTTTTCCTCCCTTTTTATCATCTTTCCCCTTCTTTTCCTCCTCTTTCTTTTTCTCTGGTTCAGGTTTTCCACCCTTCTTTGCGTCCTTCTTGGGATCTTTCTTGCCAGGCATTTCGACAAGTGGCTAGGAGCACACCATTCCCTCTCTTCAGGATACTGTGATGTAAACCTTCAGAGACACACTTTACATTCACATAACAAAGTTTAACATGAGTTTTACAAGAATCCACAAATTAATGAATATGAATATGGTTTTTAAAATATAATCAGACGTCTGACCGCTGGAGGATTCCTTGGTTTAGATTAGCCTGATTGACTTTGTGCCGGTGCTATATGCAGGTTCAGCATCAGTGTGAAGACAGGTCCACCTCGCCAAAGCAGTTTTACGCTGCTCAAATCTGGTCCCCATGAAGACTTCTGCCCAGATAAACACAGCTAAATGTGAGAAACACAATACCTTTTACACACATGAATACAATATATATACACCAGCATTGGCATACACACAATGAAGCCAAGTAAGTATCAACTCAGATCTTTATGCCACTGCCCTTTCAGAAACCTGGCTAAAATATATCTACCACATTTGGATTCACAATCCCTGATTTGTGAAGACTACTCTCAAATGTTTCATTTCCATCAAGAATTTTCTTGATTTTAAAGTCATTTTACATGTACAATCAGAAATAAAAACACCTCATTTAAATATAGTTCAGCTTGTATTCAGCATGCATTACATCCATTGTACTATCAAGCAAAACCTCACTGTGAACTAAAGAGATTATTGCTGTGTTGGTTTTGCTAATTTCCACACAGTATGATCCCTGCGGCATTTGCTTTCTGTAAAACTGGATAGAGACATTGAACATGCAAATAAAACATGCAGCTGTTACTCCAGATCACACTCCGGTCCAGTTCTCCTCCTGTAGATGTAAAGACAACCTCTTGTCACCATGTTCATTCATAAAGTCAGCTTTCCATGATAGTCACCTCCACACTCAATGACATGCAGTAAAGAGGTACAAATGTGGTATTCGCCAGGATCTCTGCTGTCTACAAAAGTTGCTGCGTCCTCACTGAAAGTTTCTCCTTTAGTGTTAAAAAAAGCAAAAAGGTCCAGGATAATGTCTTGAGGTCATGCTCAGTTTCTTCCTCTGACCTACTCTGCTCTCTGTTGCTCAGTACAACGCAGCTCTGTGTTCACTTTGCCCTCTGCAGTGTGTGACAGCAAATGTGTGTGTGTCTGCATGTGTACATATACACTATTTGTATGTGCATTTGCGGAGTTCCTTGTGGTGGGTTGTAGAAGGAGTCTTAATTTGTCATCTGGCTCTACAGGTGAAACTGGAGATCTCAGAGCGGCTGAGGGGGCGGAGCATAAATAATACAAAAGGTTGCGAGAGGGAGAGAGAAAGAGAGGAGAGAGAAAGGCAGACAGACATAGGATGTAAAAGATAAGCCTGATTGGCAGAAGGGTGCCATCAAATCCAAAAATATCCAATGATTGACAATGTGAAATGTCTGCATCATTAATGCTTTTTTGCATGTGTACTTGTGCATCGGAGAAGCTGCACAGACACATGCTATCTGACCTTACATCTACTCCTCCTCTTTTTCCAGAGTGACATACTATCAGGTGTGTGTGCTGATGAGCGAAGATCAGTGATGCATCTTTCTGAAAAATGTCATATTTAAATAGCATGAATATGAGCAATGCGGGCAGCCACCAGCCTACTCCCATATACGTAACAGCAGGAGAAGAAGCAGGGGCAGGAGAAACACCCACTTATTATACAGTATATGCTGTCTTCACTCTAAGTATCAGTAACAGAGGCATGACTCTCACAAACACACACCAAACGCACACACACACAGCCAGTGGAGGATCAGTAACAGGGCTGTGATTATTAGTGCCATCAACCAAATGATTTGTCTTCCACAGGGTCGGATTGCTAGTTCTGTCCCGTTTCAGGGGATAGGTGTTCGGTTGCTAGATCCTGATCTTTTGGTCTTGGTTTGTAAGTGTATCTGATCATTACCAAGCAGGAAAGAGCACACGTAGCGGATATGTGTTCATGTTTGCACAGCGTGCTCGTGCAGGGTTCTGTTTTTGAGTGGCCGTGTGAGTGCTTTAAAAAAAATCGAGAGCATGATGAAAGAGTGTTTCCAACAGTTTGTCTCTAGCCCTACATCCGTCTTTATAGCAGAGTAAAAAGACTCTATCATATGTGAAAAGCTCTGAGTAACAGCCAGCCTCTCTCTTCCAAAAGCAATCACTGCTGGCAGGTGGTCCCACGTCTTTTGATAGAATTTGTAGAGAAGAGACATCGTAGAGAAACTGGGATGCATGCCCGGGAGAAAAAAGCAGACTTAAGACAGAGGTGGCATTCAGCATTAAGCATTCAGGTCCTGAGGGTCAGCAGCAGACCCCCCACCCACCCACACACACAGACACACACACGCACGCACCCACACACACACACACACACACACACACACACACAGCAATCTGCTGCTATCTAGTGGAGCAGAATTACACCTGCAGCACTCTTAGTAGTTTGGCGTCACTTGATAGAGCTGCAGCAGGTGTAGGGGTTGAACTTTTCGTGATCTAATACAGTTTTTTGCCATGCCACATCTCACAGTAGAAAGGAGGACTAACCAGTGTGCAGACAAAAACTGTGGCTCTCTGTGTGTGCGCACTAAAGCGGAGGGAGGAGCTGTGGCTGCACCTAAAACCCTACCTTTCCTCCGGCGCACCCAGCCTCTGAGGGCGCTCATGTCACTGGAGCTCCGTAGTCACGTCTGTCCATCCTCCTACAGGTCTGAAAAACCCCCACCCTGACAAACAAATCCCGTTTACATTATCTCAATCTTAACTACACGCGACTCTCCAGCTCTATGCGGCTCATCTGGCTCAGAGCAACAGGGGTCGATCAGTAGAAAAGTGTGCCACCGGGGATGTAGGATGAATATTTAACGAGCGCTATTCTTCAGCGACAGGCCGGGGGCTTGAGTTCCACACACGCCGGCGAGAAGCGGTGAGCACCGCGGGGGGCCGCGTCGGGCGTCTGCGCGGATGCAGTGGGAAAATAGAAGTGTGTAAACTTACTGCAAATTAAACCCATTGTTATATGAATGTAAATATAAATATATGTTTCAGCCTTAACTTATATAGCCAGGCCTATTTACATGCGTAAGGAACGACAGCGTTATTTAGGAACCAAAGGTGTTTTCACTCCTGCCTGGTGTTGGTCTCGCTGTGCTTTGGCTATTTAACATTTTCTTCTGATCCAGGCTGAACACGACTGGGAAGTGTGTCATGAGATGGCTCAAGGGGTAAATGGAGCATAACAGATGAAGGTGAGAGTTAAAACAAGGAAATGCACCATCGAGGTCCCCACATGAGCAGTCCTCGTGTTGTCCGCCAGATGGACCCGCCTCACAGCAAACTGCACAGACTCACAAATTGCTGCATCTCCACTGGATGCACTCCATAACCCAGACGACCTTGCCGTCTCCCCCACATGAGCGGCTGGCCCATCGCATCCAAACAGGGGCTGCCTTTCATATTGAACCTGCTGTGTTGAACGAGGACGCAGGACCTCGCTGGTCCTTAGAAAAACATGCCCTTGGCTACCTTGGAGCTATTTTTAGCACTGCTTCTGAAACAGTGACTTACATATACATCAACCAATAGGCTTTTTCGCAGCGTTTAGTGAAAAACTAATTTGAATATTCTGGTAGTCTGTCAGTCTGCAGCTCGCAGCCAAACACTGCACAACTAAGTCTTGGTCAGTGCACACAGCTCCTCAGACCGCAGTGCTTCTAGGTGTTTATCCCAACCTAACATCAGTGCAGCCAAACGAGCTACTACTTAAATATTTGTCTAGAACACATTTAAATTATTTGAGATGTTTGGTCATGACTCATTCGTCATACAAGGAGTGAGAGTGGGTCAGTGGTTCCTAACCTGCGGGTCAGGACCTCTGTTACAGGAGGTCAGGAGATGATTATCTGTTGTATCTGCAGCTTTGTGTTTCTGTGGCCTGTCATGGGCAATGCTATGACATATGAGACAACATTATTTGTCTGAAATAACTCTGTTTCCATTGCTGCCAAATTTACATGTTAATCTTAAATTATCATATACATATCTAATATTTTCAAATGGTTATTATTGTCATCTGCGGCTTATTCAGGTGTAGGTCATTTTAAATGATTAAAAAAATGATAATTTTAGAAACGATTGTAGATATCACAGCATTGTTTGATTACTTCCCCTGTAGGTGGGACATAAATGCATGGCATAAAATGTGATGTCAGAATATGCTTAATTCTAGACCATGTCATGCCCGTTGCTTCTTACTGATATCACATTGACAGTCATACAAAGTTTAATGCCACATGTGTGATTAATTAGTTAACGTCAATCAATTTCAAACTGAAGATGAGCACGAACCCTGTTACAGTAAACAACCAAAAAAAGTTGGTTTTTCAATTAATTACTCACTCTCTCACTGGAACAATGCAGGAGCTTCTTTAAAAATGGGAGCCCACCTTCCCAAATCAAATAGTCAGACTGCTTCAAAGGAGAGTTGAACAGGTTAAACACAATTTCACATTAGATTCTGTCCACAGAGACAGTGCCTACGTTTATTATGTATAGCTATACGGTACATCTGAAAGGTGTTCTCCTTTATTTTACTCGTCTTTAACTTTGGTATACCTGAGAACCAGCCTACAGATAAACCAATAAAAGCAGTGCTTTTAATGCCTTCTTCCCTTTTAAGCACTTCCTCAAAATGGCCTCCACAAAGACTTAGCCTTGGAGAGGTAATGGCTTTAGATGCATGTTTTTTAGAAATAAATAGAAACCTCTGGTGTCAAGTACAACTTTATATTGTTAGCTAATTATACTGTGACTGTAACTTAAAGAGAAATGTGAACCTTCTATAAACAAGCATTTTAATGAGGCAGTTGGGTTTTGCTTATTAAGGTCTAAACAAGTATCTATAATTCTTGGCGTGTTCAATGGACCCTGTCCAGGCCCGTGGTCTAAACCAGGAAACTAATGGCTTCATCCTGCAGGTACTCACTGCTTTTTAAAGATAATTTATCAAAACCTTCTTTGAGAAAGGAGTTGATGTTCTCACCTGAAAAAAGCAATGCCAGTACGTAATCTGATACATTGCCTATAATGGTAATATTTTGTCCAATTCATTTCATGAACATAATTTGTTATATACAGATTAAATATTCAAAACTAAATTTACTTGACTAAAGAGGACTTGTGACATTTGTGTTCATTCTACTTCAACAGGGAAATTTCCAGCAGCTGAAATTTGTAATTTGTCTTTAATTTATTGTTTTTCATGTACTTGTTTTCTGTCTGTACTGCCCTAAAGAAGCTACAAATGACCAGAAGCATATTCCTTGTATGTGCAACATACTTGGCAAATAAAGCTGATTCTGAAATGTGCTGCTGCACAATTGTGGGACATGGAGTTTTGTCAAAGGTCTTGATATATTCTTCAAAATCTGCAATCTGCTGGATTATTGACAGCTCCGTATCTTTTATCTGCAGTGATGAGTCAAACTCGGTTCAGGCTAATGTGAACCTTGGATTAATAAAGGATGGCCTATGCACAGGATTATCATCTGCTTGTTAACGATGTTCCACACTATGTTTTTGCAAAATTAGTTTTTTTCCAGGGCATATTTTTACATATAAATCAACATTTCAGTTACATCACTGTAACTTGGTCTGTTTAAATTGCCACATGTGGACAGAGAAAGTTAAGTTTGCTTGAACTATAGATATAAAGTAAACATACCTTACAACTAAGACAGTAGTTTGATTAACTCTCCTATTGAAAGGCAAGAGACTTTAGTGATTTGGAACAAATGTGTCTGTTTGCCTTTTGTACATCAGAAAACAAATCTGCAATTCTGACGCAGTTAAACGTGAACGCTCTGCTTTATTTCTGGAGTTTGAAATAGATGCAGTTGTCCAGCCTCTGCAGGGAACAGATCAGTGAGCAGATCAACAACATTAGTTTTCCTCCTGAAGCAGAGTGTGGAGCTGGAACAGCTGCTCCGAGACACCCGGTCTCTGCAGCAGGTCAGAGGGTGACTGTAGAAACGTCCCAGTGGGACAGAGACGCATGTGTGTGAGTGAGAGAGAGCAAGAAAAGAGAAAGTACAAATGCGTAGATGGATCGTGTTGGACAGACATAAAAGCAGCAGGGTACATCCATCCACTTGATAGAAGCTCCACCTGGATGGGCTGGATAGTGGAGGATAGCGAAGCTGCTGGAGTGGCGATAGCCCCGCTGCGTGTCCATTAGTTTTAGATGATCCCTGCTGTTGCCGAAGTGTCCTTGAGTCACATGTTGAACCCTATCCTGTTCAGAGAGACCACTGACTGCTGTTGCACTGCAAACTGCAGTGATTTGTGCATCTGTCTTTCATCTTTTATCCACAGATTATATCAACATCTCGGCTGAAGCACAGGCATGAAAATAACCTGCACAGAATCCACAGTCACTACGTCCACACTAAGATGGATATTAGTGTGAGCGAGAGTGTAAGGGTTAGTTGACAATGACAAATAATCTTAAAGAGGATAAGAAGCAGCATTTGTGCCATATAACATAGGACATCAGAGGAATATATGGCAGCAGGTTGTATTTATGGACATTGTGAGATGTTTAATCTTGGTGTTTGGTAAAGTCACACAAAGCCTCGCGGCTGTACAGAGGAATGCTGGACATAAATCCAAATATAAACAGGAGACAGCAATAAGAGTGGTGGTGGAGGGGGAGGACCATGGAAACTTGCTTACGCTTTGCTTTACTATAGTTGTCCGGTAACACTGTATAACATAGTGACGCTGTACAGCAGCACCACAGAAAGTAACTCCTAGAGATTAGTTCGCATGGCTAGTTTTTATGAACAAATGATCCCGCTGAGAGTTTATAACATGATATAAATCAATGCAAATCCGTTTAAGTTGCACTAGTAGCTTATGAAAGCTCTGCAGGCTTTGAGGAAATTAATGGAATCATGATTTGTATTGTATTGACAGTGAGTATCAGGAAACCACCTCATACCTACTGCATACTGAGGGAGAGGATTTCCAATAGCTCCAATAGGGATTTTGGCTTTGAGACTGACTGAATGGAAATCTCCCATCACTGGATACCGACGCTCGCCACAGTCTGGATTAAAGTACCGAAATGACAGTAACGCACTTACAGAAACGAATAACTGATAATCATTCACGTAAGTTAGATTATATTATTCAATGGAAATGCGACTGATACAAAGTGGTGATATTGTCTTCCTCCATTTTCATTTCCAGAAATGGGCTTTCATTCATTTCTTTCTGACGAATCACTGGACCAACAGAACAGAATGGAAGAGCCTTTCTTTAAAGGGCTGTTAAAATACTACAGCTTAAAGAATTTAACATCTCCTCCCTCTGGATGTTTTGGAAATACGTCCTAGCTTAGTTCAGCTTTAGAGTATATGAGAGCAGGGAGGAAACAGATGAAATTACCATGTTGTTTTCGAAACAGCAGGTGATTATTTGATCACCAGGAAACACTTGGTACTGAGATCATGCTTTCGTGTTTGTATGGTGCTGTAGAACAGAGATAACACCTGTCTTGGCACCCAAAATACAGAAAGGCAATTTATATTAAAGCGGATCCATCTCACAAGCCTATTGGATGAAGCCAAATTACAATTTAAGATCTTTTTAAATAGAGAAAAGTGGATAGTCCAGCCATAGTAGATGCTTTCTTATTTAGACACAGACGTGCAGAAAAGGGGACACCTGCGGCCTCAGACTTGGCAGACTTGATTTGACTAATGGTACTGCAATTAAAACAATTTAGGACATTTATTCATATTAAACATGTTATGAATAAGGTGCACTGGTATAATTTATCAAATCATTCCCTCCTCCTTTCTGCATACTGATGCTTTGTGAGTAGGCAATTTCCACAAATTTATATTCAGAAGAGCTGACTTCAGCAGACCTTCAGTAACCCCACACCTTGCAACTGACATTCTGAGGACATTAAACAAAGTATTCCTGCGTTGTTGTCAATGATACAGCATCATTATTTTTTAAGTGGGGTATTTAAAATAAACTTGGCATTTTAACCAACCTTAACGGGTGATGAATTTTAATGTGGAATTTAACATTTCGATGAGTTCGGATTATTTTGTATTTAACCTTAACAGCCTGCAGTAAAACAGGAAGGATATAACGCTATCCTCCAGTGCTTCTTCATAAGCTCCCACTTCACTGTGTAGAAGCTGCAAGTACCAAACACAAACTAAGCAGTTTCAGTGTGTTTATGCCTCCAACAAAGCGAAACCTTTACCAGAATTTGCTTTATAGTGTCATGCACATCATATGAACTTGAATAATTTACTGCCCAAGTGATCCCTCAGTGTATGACAACTAAAGTTAAATAACAATAGAAAATCGATTCCCAAGAGTAGCTGGAGGACAATGCAGGGGAGAAAGACATCTGGGGCTAGTCTGCTGTCACCGTGACCTAGACCCAGATTAGCAGTGAATGGATAGATGGATGGATGGATGGGAGAAAATCAATACACCACTACATTCTTCTACTGTACTGCATCCATCTTGTCATTCTTGGCATTGTTTTCATTTCAGCCTTGAGCATCATAATTTAGCTTATCACTGTAGCAATTCTGCAGCAAGACCTAGAGGCAAGATCATCAAGTAGGTGTAGTAGGAAA
Organism: Microctenopoma steveboyesi; assembly: GCA_032359275.1. NCBI lineage: Eukaryota > Metazoa > Chordata > Actinopteri > Anabantiformes > Anabantidae > Microctenopoma > Microctenopoma steveboyesi. The sequence continues at coordinate 4,171,547 of JAUMHF010000001.1, forward strand.
ATATGAGTCTTTACTAGTAAAAAGAAAGGATGTTGGTCAGAAACAGGTAGGCAGTCAGTGGAGGCAAACAAAACCAGAAGGGACCAGGCAGTCAGCCAAAAGTCAAAAATCCAGGTGGGTTCAAAGTCACTATAACTGGCAGAGAGAGACATGAAATAAGGCTGCAATATACAAGCTGGGAAGTGATTCATACCTGCTCAGGCATTTAAATATTGTGGCACTGATGGGCATAATGGGGATTGGAGTATGCTTAGGGCGACTAGAATAGCAAAATCTAGATTCCCAGCGGAGACTGAAGGAAACTTTATATACTACATGTTTATATTACTCTTCAGTGCTGCAATGGCTTCCCCTTTGTTTGGCACCAGAGACACACACAATGTACGCCATCACTGACAATTCTGAAGTAACACAGACAGAGTTGACAGGTGGGAGTAGTTGGGGGGGGGGTTGGTTTAACTTCACTAGTCGAAAAGCAGGATATAGGTCAGAAACAGGTAGGCAGTCAGTACAGGCAAAAAAGACCAGAAGGCATCAGGAAGGCTGCCAAATGTCCAAAAAGTAGCTGGGGTCAGAGTCTCTAAAACAATCTGGCAGCTAGATACAGGAAACAAGGCTGCATTAGACTGTTTTTTTCCCACAGTCAGTCTGACGTGTCACAGTAGGAAGAGCACAGGTGAGGCAAATTTTGTTAACAATGGCTCAGTTCCATCATATAAGCTGTAAAAGTTAGCCAGCAACACGAATGGAGCTGACCTAAACAGAACAGTGTCGCGATGACAAGCCCAAACAGCTGCTATGGAAAACATCGTAGATGAACTGGGATTGACTACAATTACCGGGCAGGTATAGTGGGTATAGTATGGAGTAATGAGGTTCAGCTGTGCAGACAGGTGGAGGGTGAGGGTGTTTGTCTGAGACAGGCAAAATGTGTTGAGCGTCTCGATGTCTGCACTAGACTGTAAGAGACAGGAACATGGGGCTGGAAGAGGTACAGCGGGGTCAGGACTGGCACAGGAAAGACAAAACAACACAGGGAAAAATTACATAAAGCATAATAATTACATAATAATTAATTAAAGAGAATTGTCATCAATTCACTGTCATGACAATCACTTTATATTTGTTTTTATTTTTCTGACATCTCCCACACTCATCACATCCAGAGTTTCACAGGCTGCCTTTGAATTTCCGGGTTTGCCACTAATGGTCATTCGTTTCCTCCGTTTACAGGGCTAAACAATACTTAAAAGGCAGCACCATGGACCAGTGATGAACTTACGTCCCCTCACCTTCACATCCACGCTTTCCGGGGGAAAACATGGGTCCATCTTCTGCTGGCCTTCACATCCCAGTTGTCCGCTCATGATGCCCAGTCCACCTACGCCTGTGAGTGTTGCTGCCAGAGGCAGAAATGCACAAACAATAATCATAATCAGGATACATAGGAGCCACCAAAGGTACCCCCCCACACACACACGCCACTAACGTTGGTTAGCATAAACATTGTTGAAAAAACTATTTACACTTTTTGTCTCACCATCTCCCCCTCCTCTGAGGGAAAAGGAAAATGATTAGGTGGGAGCAGCTGGAGAAAGTCAGATAGTCAAGACACAGCTGGAGAGAGTTCTAGTCATTTAGGCATGACACATTCACTTGTTTACTCATCACTCAGACACACACCTTTCTGCATATGTTGCTGTGCCATATGTGAATTCAAGCAAACCGATTTACTTAATCGCTTCCTATATTCTGTATGTGTATATTAGTGTGTTTAACTTGCCAGAGGTGAGAGCAGAATTCAGGATGTGGCATATTCACTTTGCCTCAAAGCCGTTTAACGTTCCCTTCGTTATTGCTTACACTCTACTGATTTCCTAATGACTACAATTATGGTTGGACTTCAAGTGCAGAAGTTTTTTTGAAGTAACCTCCATGTTCCAGATCTCTCCTTTCTGGGGACTGTCCACTTCCAACCTGGCACTTTCAAGTATGGATTTTATAAAATGTGCTGAAAGGGCACTTAGTAAGAATATTGATCTGCAGAACAGATCTGTCCATTTTAATCATTAAATTATTAATTTAATAATTAAAACAGATGTATAACATTTCTTGTACTCAGTTTTAAATATCGGCGACTTCATAAGGACTTTACTTCGCTTGGCAGACGCTTTTATCCAAAGTGACTTACAGGGAGCTAGTGCTGGATGTCTGGCTCAGGGAAACACCTGGTACGGGATAGATTCGTAGGTTTTTGAACCTGCAACCTTCTGCATCCCAGTCTGATGCTTAACCCACTGAGTTACCAGACCGCTCTATCATCTCATTCCCTGGTTTTACAATATCCACACATATTCTGTGTGTACAGCTCAGAGTCAGTTTTGTTTTCGTTTTATGCTGCTCTCAATCATAACTAAAAACATCCCTACGCTGACATTATAGTCTAAGATACTGGAGCCATAATGACACTAATGGTGTGACAGCCTCTTGTAGTCTGTTTATATTCTCGCGAGTGAGCCGTAACAAGGATAGTAGGTGCAGCTGGAAAACATGCTGCTTCCCGTGATGGACGAATAGTCCCACTGCGCCCATGATAATGTGGCCCTCACTGATCACATTGACCAGAACATATGTGTAAAGAACTTGCTGCAGCATCGACCGTTCGTGTGTTTGTGTGTGTGTGTGTGTGTGCGTGTGTGTGTGTCTCTGTATAATGCAGGCACCCTGCTTTCTTACCCAGTGGCCCTTTCGGAGCTGCAGCAGATGTACAATGTCCTTCCAGAGCTAGTGTTTCCCATTGAGGGGAAAACTGTCCACCCCTAAAAAAACAGACTGAATGATATTAGAAAATATCCTAAGAGGGTCCCTATTAAAAACATACACAAAAAGTCAAGTCGGTCATTTGTTCGTAAGACGTTTTAATTCGTTCTATCAACCTACACACAAAAACCCACAATGACAACAGATTTTTAAAGATTCCTGCAAATAAATTAAAAAAAACTTCAGCAGACGAATCTGATTAATGTGAATATTTACAATAGGTCCAAGTGAGCCCAACTGAACCTACTGGACACACAGTAGATTTGGAAGGCACACGCCTATGTGCACAGGGTCCCACAATTTACAGTGCACGTCAGGACAAAAACCAAGACGCAGTGAGACACTGATTTGACCAGGATGTAAATACACCGTGACTATTCCAAAAAGCCCAATCCTTGTGAAATAAAAACTGGTTATCAACGTCTGAACAAATAATGCACCAACTACCCCCCAGAAGAACCAATAACTGATCACTGTTCTCTTTATTAACCCAATATGCTGATGCCAGCATCCATCCGCAACATTTCCCAACACAAGGATAAAAACTTGATCAACAGTTGGCTGATGGCCAAGCTGGGAGTTTGTGTTATTGTCTGATTATTGGATTCATCCCTGTAATCTGGCTTTATCCCTAGATAAAGTATTTACCAACATGATCTTTGTTTAATCAACAAACCCAAAGTTTTAAACTGCTCTCCTGATTGAAATCATTACGTCCCTTTTTTTTCACTTCTCGGGTTGTTCATGCTAATGAAAAACAAGTCAAACAAGTGTGCTTGTGGCTTTTAAGAGCTCAAGAGGACCTAAAAATACATTGCTGGAGTGGCATAGTTCAGCTGTAAATATTTGCAGGTTCACATGTTCGTTCCCAATTCCATCTACCATCTGACCGAGACAGATCCTGTGTGCTAACAGGCTCACCAACACTGGAAACAACACAGCACAGCTCCGTTTTCCACCTTGAACACTTAATACTTTCAGACAAACTTTTAATCATTTCTGTAAATCTTGTACTTGGAGTTCATACTGTCTGTTCTTCAAATCCAATGAATAATTCTTCAGTCTCAAACACAGACTTTTGTTATTGGCAGTAAGATATTTAACGCATGTTCTGGCTGCACTGGTAGTAGAAAGGCTATAAAAAGTTAGAGCCTCAAGATGAGCTATTTAGAATTGTTCTCTGTACTGGGCCAATTAGTTTGATTTGGCTGTAGCTTCCAACGTGGAAACACTCTATTGCACCAAGTGCTTGGCCAGGATGCCCTAAGTGCCTAACGTACACTCTAAATACTCCAATAATTTAGCACTCTGATTATGCAAATGGGATTTCCTGTAGCACTGTGTATTTCTAAGCTGTCAAATTGCTTACCAGAATGTGCCCTGGTGCTTTAGGTGCAAATTAACCAACACACTCTGAATGTGTGGTTCCCCAGATGATCTGGATGACATCATTCTGCACATTCCTGTGCGTGTTTAGGTTGCTGCTGGAGGTGGGTCATATTGAGGAGGTACTCTCTGCTTCTCGTCGGTGCAGTCCCCTAACATACCACAGCAGTGCAGAAAGACTGTGACCTCTATATCACTGTTGTGATTGTTAACTTGTGCATGCTTGGATGCTTAAATTAAAGTCGAGCCTGCAGGTTAGTGCTTGAGTGTTAAAGGGGCAGTTCAACATCTGTGAAAATGTGCTTATTTCCTTCCATGGTAAGACATAAATGGTGGGACCAATACTTTTAATGTTCATATGCTTGTACAACAAGCAGCTTGTTAGGTTAGCTTGGCACAAAGCAGGGAGACAGGGTTGAACAGGGGCAGGGGGACTATTTCTTCTTATAGCTAAGATTTAATATTTGTTTTTGTATCAGTGTAACTAAGAACTATATGAAAAATGTTTCTTAATGCGCTTTTTGTTTGTTACAGAGCTGAACTATCTTTTCATAGCAATCAGATTCTATCCCTATCATCCTATTTAACAGATGATGGTCACACTTTTGCCTTCTTATCCATGATCTAGGAATCTAAACAAATGTGTTATGGTATTGTGAGACTATTGCTTTGAGATTAGCTTCAGTTCTCTTTATGCATACGTCTATGTTTAGTTTTATAATAACCACCCCGTACACTATTGGCAGTTTGCATATAAATGATGCATTTGGGAAGTCCATCTATCGGTTGAGCTAAGTGCAGTATTCAGGTATGCTGATATTTTGATATGTATGTCTGTTAATTCCAGTCAAAGATGAATCAGGTTTTTGTTGTGAATGTAAAGACAGCTGATTTTTATGAGGACAGGTCTCGCTAAAGCTTCAGAACTTTCTGAATCCCTAGTTGCAGGTAATTATAATTATTGACTGACCTTTTCAAGCTAAGGATAATTGCTGATGTAGCCAAGTGAAAAAGACATAGCCGTGCATCACGCCCAACTTATTGATTTGACTGCTGCACTCATGAACTTTTCACTGTGATCAGCACTGTGACAGGAAGTAATCACCCATCAATTTTTGAGATGAGTGGTTTTCAAAGGTGCCTATAACACACCGTAAATGTGAATGAGGCGATGATACCATCACGGTAGGCTGCGGAGAATCAACGTAAATCTTGCCCAGGATCTCAGCACTACACACTGCCCCTGTCTGGCTGTAGGAAGCAGTGTTGTCTGTGGGAGCGCGCGTTCCAGGTCACCCACTCTCTGTGGGCGAGAGAGGGTGGAGAGTGCAAGAGCGGGGGGGAGACAAAGAAAAAAAGACAGACTAGAGAGAAATAATATCTAAAACTCTGTAAATGCCAGCTATCACACCGTTGTGTTCCAGATAGAGCCATGAATAAATTTCTGTTTATTTTGTTGCCATATATTGACGGAGTGATTCATTTCCTGAGTCTATATAAAGCCATGTACTGTGGCTACAATACAGTGTTTTCGCTATGGCAGTGCCTTAGTCTGTGAAGATGAGGAAGACTCAGAATCAATGTATAAAAGACAGAAATTTATCTTGTAGGCTTGGCTCCCGTCTGAGCTCATCATACAGTCATTAGGTGGAATGCAGCCCACCTACTTTTTTTACCAACCAGCTTACTCCCAGTTGCATAGAAACATTACAAGTGAATCATCCTTTTTTGAGTGTCTAGTGTTTGCCTGTCAGTCAAAGTCCTGGTGATTGTCAGATAAGCACTAATGCCTGTGCATGTGAAAAACTGGGTAAGCAGATGCTGGATCTGCTGTGAGAGAGCAAACCGTGTATCAGATGACTGGGTGTAACTGCTTCAAATCGTAAAAAGCATAAAATCCACAACATACAACAAATACAAATTAATAGTAAAAATGCAACTTAAAGAGTTGTGTTGTCATGGAAACAAAGCATTTTTTACCAAATATTTTTAAGCAGACTTGACAGTCACAGGCTTTTATGGACCGGGGTTTCACTTAGCTATGCAGCTAATTAGCATTGTGTGTTTTAGAAGATTTCCACAGTAGCTGCATCAGCAGTATGCTGGCTGCAGCAGGGCTGCCGGTGCTGGGTAGCTGTGAGCAGTGGGCCTGGTGCACATCTCTCTGTGAATGAGTGGCTGGCATTGTGTGGCCATTGTTTATGAATGGGCACTAGTGCCGTCCAACACGGATCACATAAAGATGAACTATATGTCTGTGGGTTTCACATGTGCCATAACTAAAGTGGTGACACACAAAAAAAATCGGTTACCATGGATACAAAAATTGCTCACATCATATTTTTGTTAGAGGCATTGTGTAATCGTTTTCTCTTCTTTGCCATTTATTTATTGTGTTTATTTATTTATTTAGCGGTTTGTCTGTGAGCCTGCTGGTTGGATAGTCAGAGTTACTTTAATTGGACTTTTTTCATTTGCTCTGATTCACTCTGGCAATATTGTAGTACTGGGCTTTGACTATTAGCGAAACATTAGTGGAATGAGCTCTTGTCTTCAATAATTATACAGAGTAACAACAAAATAGTTAGCATGCTGTTGACACACTACACACCGATAATGGGTCTCCTTTGTTTTTCAAATATAATAATCACACACTGATATGAGCTATTAGCAACATCCTTGTGAAATTGAATCAGACAGCAGAAGATGTAAAGACAGCTGCCTCGTTGGGTGTTTGGATGCTGGGAGTCAGATCTGAACCTGAGCATGTGTGTCCGATGCAGTGTCTGCTGCATGACCTGCCTGGATAAAGGAGGGCTTGAAAGATGCATGACGAGCAGTAATAAATCAGTTATAATAATGGGTGTGGATTTTAACACAGTGCCCCCCCCCCTTCCCGCCGTGTAAACACAGAGTTGACCACTAAAGAGTGTTGTGCCTATGTTCGCCGGATGAATGCATACGAAATGAGAGAGAGAGATCCTCAAGTCTATGTGCATGCACTCGCCTGAAAAAGGTCATGTCCCAGAGATCACTAAGGGGATGACTGCAGGCATGCATACCCTTGAATGAGATTGTCCGATGCACCTTTTAAGTGCTTATTTATGGTGGCCTGGAAGAATGTGTGAGTTTATTTCCTTGGCAACAGCTAAATGTTTAAATATAGAATCAGACAAGTTTATAGCCATACTCCACCGGGGCTACTGTTTGGTTAACAGACCCCGAGGGGGTGTCCTGGGTCCAGCCTTTTACGACACCATGCCTGTAATGGCTACATAGCAGGAGGAGATGGCGTTAGTGGGTGGGATGTATGAAAGGATGACAGAGCTATTATATTTGGAACCCCAGGAATTTTTCCTCAAAATAAAAAGGCCATCATACACTCTTTGTCTGGTCTTTCTCCCTCTCTTTTATGTCCACGTTATGCAATCATCTGTTTCTTTTATTCTAAGCCTTGGAGGCTCTGACTCTGACGGAGGAGGATAGAGGACCTCAACAGGTGGAAGTCTTTATTCTAGGGATGGAGGAGGAGGAGGAGGAGGTGGAGGAGGTTGAAGGAGGTTGAAGGAGGAAGAGGAGGGTAGTGAAGCATTCCTTAACTGTAATCCCTCTGGTCTGCTTATGCTGCACTGTTCTATGCCTCAAGTGTAACTCAGTCTGTGACAGCCAGTCCTAGTAGAGCCCAGGCCTGCAAACATGACCCCATGCAGTATCTACACCATCTGTCTGCAATGGGACTCCAAGGCAACACTCAGAGGGAGATGCAGGGAGGGGAATGGAGGGAGATGGGGGAGGAGGTGTTTTGTCAGCGCTCCCTGAGGACCCCCTGTGCTGCAGTGTTGCTCTGCTAATTATGTTTAATTGAGGCTGTGTAATTCACTACAGTTGCCTCTATTTCCTCTAATGTCACTGGTAGTTTTTTACCAAACTCTGGCCCTGACGCGAGAACGAGACATCATCATCATCAACAGCAGCGGCAATAAATGTTTGGGAGCAGTAATTTTGAAGGGATCCGGAATTTGAATCTAGGGAAAGTTGGTTGTCTGCATGGGGACCACTAGAGAGGGTTAGAACAGTTCAGCGGATATTGAAATATTTTATCGGCGCGCAGTGGATGCTCTGAGGAGCGACGCGGCGACTTGTTTGAAGCCGAGGTACTCGTCTCACACACACACACACACACGGAGAGATAGAGATTTGAGCACAAACGCGCGCATGCCTTTTCGTTTTGGCGACATGGCACCAGGTGATGACTAAACGACGAATCGTGTGCGCCATACTCCTCTTGCGTCTTCAGTTTTTTGGGGACAAGAAGCGCCAGGTAAAGCGACACGCAGACAGAAAGAGGAGGAAGAGTCACATCAGTTCTAACGAGCTGTGAAGTTGGTGTGTCTTTTTTTGAAGGAGATAGACACGGACAAATGTCGCTAGTGCGCACCCTCACGTGTCTTTTAGATATTTTATAATGGACAGATGAAGTCACCCAAGTCTGCCCCCCCCCCTCCTCCCCACTACCACCCCTGCTCCCCCCACCACCTCACCATCTTTCTTTTATTCAGGCCCATGTGCCCATATGTTTAATTAAGTAGGCTGATGTGTAAGTACCTTCAGCCAGCGAAGCGTGGGCGGGCGGGCTGCGGGGTAAAGAGGTTGCCGGAGAATATTTCCTTATTTCTCACCGCCCGTGCGCTCGGTCAGCTTGCCTGCCTGCCTGCCTGCGCATCATCTCAGTCGTGCGGCGCAGAAAGCTACCAAAATAACTCGACCCGTTTAAACTTGCTCCGAATTGTCTCCAGGTGGATTCAGGGAGCGCGGTGCTCGCTCGGAGGTCGCGTTAGAGGGAAACAGGAGAGAGTGAGCTCATCTACGCGCGCGTGTGTGTGTCTCTGTGTGTTTTGATGTTATTTGTGACGGAATCCCCCTCTTCAGCCTCCAAGAATCCGCGAGCGGCGCAAGGAAGGAGGAGGAGGAGGCGGCGCGCGGACCTGTCCACGAGCCCTCACTGCGGAACGCGCGGGGCTGCCGCTGGAGAATCCAAACCAACGCTTATCCTGGATCCTAGAATCTGACTGATCCCCGCGCGTCAGCGGCTGCTTGTTTATTTGTTGTTTTTTATTTTTTATTTTTTCCTCCGCCGCTGAATGGACGCTGTTTGACATCTATCTTCACCGGGAGGAATACTACCTATCCACTGAGGGAGACGCGGCGGTGTAGGGGAGGGGGGTTCATCTGAGGCAGACAGGTGGATTTATCCGTGTGGTGGTGTTTTGGTGGAGGAGACTGGATGGAGGAGAAAATGATGGATTAATTGACAGAGAGTCGTATGTGATTCCCACTCCTGCCGAGGGCACCCGAATGGAGTAACAGGCTGCAATGTCATCTCCACCTGACCGCCTGGAGAGATGTGTCACGGGAATGGGGTGAGTTAGCCTAATTAGTGTGTGTATATATATTATTATTTTCAGCTTTACTCAACTCTCTGCGGGTGACAAGGAAATTGAGCAGTTGTCATGATTCAGTCATTTAGTATCTGTCGCGCACTCACTGTCTTCTCAAAGTGGAGCAGAGCCGGAGAGGTGGGGTGGCTGGTTTGTGTTCTTCTCCGCTCGTCCGAGTCCCCGACACACAACCTGCTGCATGCCCTACAAAGACGAGCCCCAGCACCGGAGAGAGGAGCGTGAGGGGAATATTCGGAGCCATATAAGGAGCCACAGGCTGTTTTTAAAGCTCTCCCTCTCCCTCTCCCTCTCCCCCCGCTGTCTCTCTATATATTTCATTCTGACACATACAGTACCAATTTGTCTCTCACACCGTTCACAGTTCTACCTTTGAATTTAACTTGTGTTTTCGTCACGCAAGCTTTTCCATACAATAAGCCCATTTGTCAGCATCTCCATAAGAGGCACACACACACACACACACACGCGCGCACTTGTGCTGCGACATATACTAATATATAGCATAACACACACGCACACATATGCACAGAAGTAGACGCGAACAAGCATTTGATGGGTTTGAAACACTTAATATGTTAATGAGTCATGAGGAAAATAATGACATTGGGTAGCATCGTTTCTAGCTCATAAACAGGCTATAGGCGCCAGGCTGTAGGCGCGCGTCCTTTTTATAGAACCGAGTCAAATTCAACAAGTCTACGCTTTCTGCGCGAGCTGCGGCGCAAAAAAGCGATAATGTGCCGTCTCTTCTTGTTTTCAGATCAAGTTTGAACACTTTTCCTCTGGTTTCACTGACGCTGTGAGAAGGAACCACAATGCCAGTAAGCGGACGGGTCACGGTGGCTGCCTGCGCGGGCCCTCACACCACGGAACTCAAACCCAACATGCATCGCACGGTCTCCGCAGAAGAAGGCGCAAAACCCCCGCGACCGCAAACCTGCAGCCACGCGTTGTGACACGGAAGGTAAGAGCCGCGGCTGGAAACGGCGATCCATCGGAGGAGGAAGGGAGGAGGAGGGGGCGGCTGAGCCGGAGCGCGGTGCGACGCTAAGCGGCGCTGTTGCACCACATTACGCCCGGCTTGCTGACGAGAGGCCGTGTAATGAATTCATATCTCCAATTACAGTTTTCAGGCTTTGAATGCAGTCACGTTGTAGAAACACATTTTCTTCCGTTTCCCCGTGCCAAGTCTGACACACAAAGTGTCTTCTCCTCCTCTCGGGGACATCACACACGCGCGCGCACACACACACACACACTTGCAAGCGAGCGTGTGCGCGCACACGCACAGATGTTATATGGGGGTAGCTACATGAGCCTGACATCTGAGAAGGGTATAGGAGTCCCATATGACACAATATAGAGCCCTAAATGCCCCAATGCTCGGTTAAAGCATTTCCTCCTGGTGCTAAAGAATGCGCCTCGTTATTTTGACTAAACACAGACTAGTCCGTGAAAGTGTGCACATTTCTCATACACATTTTGCGCGAATGACCGTTCATGCCGCACCAGGCTCACTGTGGTGCTGTGGAGGACCAGGGAGAGAAGCTGGGGATGTGCTCGGCAGTAGCCTATTTTCGTGAATAGCTAGTAGGACGACACAAAAGGAGATCAACTCTGTAGGGCATAAACGTAATAGAGTAGGGAGCAGTGAATGTTGAGAGCTATTGCAATCTTCATTAAAATAAATATCCTGTGCAAAGCTGCACTGGATTCTGGCTGGGATGTCATAACACCTTTAAACCTTAACGGTATTTTATAGTAGGTCTACTTCTCTATTCACTTTCTTTTTGTTGGTATAACAGCTGAGCAGAGTATTTTCTGCTCAGCTGGGCCTTGTATTTTCATCTCTTATAGTCGGCTATTAGTCAGCTACCAAAACAGAGCTGCACAATAAAAGCAGAAGAATGAAAAATTCTCAGTGATGCGATGCACAGCATATTCTGAGTCCCATTTGGGCTCTGGCATGACACATGGTGATGAAATGATGTGTTGAGACGCATGTCACTGAGCTGTTCACTGAACCATCCCTGCTGTTGGCAAAGCAGGTACTATAGTTCAGAACTTAGGGAGACTGTTGTTCTCCCTCTCTGCAGTTGAAGCTATTTAATCTCTCACATTTAATGTGCCATTCTCAACATGTTATTGTGCTGCCTTTTAACAAGATAGCCCTCTTGAGGTTATTTTTATGGCGCCTACGTGGAACTCGTGATATTCACACAAACATTAAGTTCTTGTACCTGGTGACAAAGATCCAAATGGTGCCTTTCTCTCCCTTTTTCTCAGCTAAACAATTTTCATGTGAAATATTTTTTTAAAACTGGTATTCACAGAGGTTCCTTGTACAGAAAGGGCTTCAGAAGGTGAACGTGCAGACTACTGTGTCATCTCAGGCTCAGTGTTTTTAATAGTGCGAAGGACATTTTTAGAGCTGCAGCTCAAAATTAGCCCAAAATCTACATACGCCTGCAAGTGGGGAAAGGTTCAGAGAGCATTCATGCAGAAGCCTTTCTTTTCATGAAAGATACATTGAGAGTTTTTTTTTACCTCTGCTGAACTGTTTCACTGAAGTGATCCTAGAAGCGTTGCAATTACATTTGTGCATAGACTCTCAAACATCCAAACAACGTCACCCTGACAGTGGACCTTTGATTACTGAGCCACGAGAATGTGGCTCTGGTGGCTCAGTTTGTGCAGCGCAGTTAACACATTTAAATCATACATGGTAGAATAAAACCAACTAAGAATCATCATATGACGTGTTTCTCTTTCCCGTGGATGTTGTAGAATTTTTTTAGAAAGGAATTCAAACAGGAGGTTAGAACTTAGAGCTTAGTTAGATTAATTATGACAGCACTTTAAAAAAGAAAAACAAGCCAAAGAGCTGTGGGTGTAAGTATGCACCTTCCTGCCCTGCATTGTAGCCGAATTTGTTGTGAAGGGGAAGATATTGGCATATCCTTGGATAAGCGCCACAGCAAATAATCCCCTTATCTACACAGTGTTTTTCATTGCATCTCCCCATCTATTGAAGATGACAAACTACATGATGGTAAATAAGGTGTTTGGTGGTTGGGTTCTGCCTGGAATAGTTAAACGTGAGCAACGAAGCTGCGTTGATTATCTGAGAACGTTCGTTAGTAAATGTGCTTATGTTTAACTTGTCTTCTTCACTGTTGGAAGAATGATGCGGTGACCTCATTGTTGCTGTTGCTTGTTGTACACACGATCGCAGGTCAAACGCTGCTCACGCAGGTCTTGAGAGGAGGAAAAATGAGTGTTTTCTTTTTCCTGTTCCCAGCAATTACCAGTGAAAGAACTGAGTGACGTATGATAATGAGTCATTTGACCCCTGCTGATCCTGTATATTGATGTGTGATAGTGCGGTCTCAGATGCAAGTTAATAACCCCAAAAGCCTCTTATGAATGTGTACTGTTTAATCATTTAATCAAAACACAGTTGGTGGTGTCATTTAATGAGTTAGTGAGCCATGGTGATATTAAGTAGGGTTTGACTAATTTAGGTTTTTTAACTGATATTTTTAGAGTTGTGGTACTGATGACGCACTACACCTCTAAATTTGGCAATTTCATGCCATAAAACACAAGGATTCCCCTTCTTACATGATTTGGACATTGGAAAATCTTATAAAACTTTAATTGATGTAAGTGAAACCATAATCCAATATAGTAAAGTGCAAAAACTGTAAAAGTAGCAGCTATTTACCAATATTGTAAGTAGTTGGTGCTGAAGTCCAAATATTTATAGTTAGTAATACTCAATCCTTCTGCTCTAGATAAGTCTGAATCCAGTTCGAGCCCAGCTTTTAAAAACTTTAATGACAGGATTTATGTAATGCAGCAGGGGGGGGGGGGGGGGGGGGGGGGGGGGGGGGGGGGGG
>JAUMHF010000001.1:4187245-4209729 GCA_032359275.1 Microctenopoma steveboyesi
TTTTGGTTCAGACTGATATTACGCTGCCCCAGTTAAGACATTATTTAGCTTTTTAAATCCAATTTCATTCAGTTTTCAGAAAAGTAACAGAAATGGTTAATACATTTTTCACAATGATTGAGACATTATTATACCAGAGGAGATAACAAACACACAGTAGGGCTTTATTTAAACAATAATTGTATTGAGCCGCACAATCACATTCTACTGCAGTACCGTCGTTCGACTGGCAAAAGAGGGTGTAAAAAGAATGGTAATTGTAATTCTCTTGATAAGCCAGCAGCTACGTTATGGGGGGAAAAAAGTCTGGCACTGTGTGCTCAGCACTAACTGTGCCAATGATGTTAAGTCCATAAGGAATTTCATCAGTCAGCTTCAGAATGAGCAATATGGCTTTTTCTTCTCTTCCTTTTTGTGAAAACAGAAGTTCGTTAAAATCACATTAAACAGTGAGTCAAACAATTCAAGGTTTTCTTTTCAAACTGTATGTGCTGTGCGACGTTTCAGAAAACAAAAAAGCTGAAAAGAAACAAACAAAACAATAATTTGTGTTTAAACATGCTTAAATGTGCATGAATTATGAGCACATTGGTAATCATGTGCTTTGCTCACTTTCCGGGTCCCACTGAGTGTAATGCTTTCCTCATAGTTGCCTTGTAAACTCCCTGTAAAAATACGCAGTGCATTCTTAAGTTCTGTGTCCTCTTATCCTACGTTCATGCTTATGTAGACAGAGCAGGTGGACAACAAATGCAACATATTCCAGGTCCAGAAAGTGAGGCTGTCGTAGAGTTACTCTTTTAACTTTCAACTTTACGAAGTAAGTAATCAGTAGCTTTTTATGCTGATCAGATTTTTTTTCTCGTTAAAAATGCATGTATGGATGTGGCCAATTAAACAGAACCCAGAGTGTAAAGCCAGGGGACATTTTCAGGGGCTTTTTCAGTCAGCCCTCTCACACAAGCATAAAAGACCAGACCTTTTTAATCAGTTTATGTTTTACTAACACATACATGCAAGCACACCGCTATAAACCTGACACAATGAATTTAAAAATCAGTTGTATTTGAGTCGGATATCTCATAACCCTAGAGGAAGTGTTTTTAATTCTTAATTAATTTAATTCTTCACATCTAGTTTCCCATGCTTTACACGCATGCAACCTCGTGATTGTGGGCTGGGACACACATGTCATGTTGAAGCCAGTTCTGGCCTCTCATACAACGTCTTCTTCAGTCTATTGAAACAGTGTTGGACAATAAAATGTAGCAGGTCAAGGTTGGTTCCACAGATATTCACCTGTTGCTTATCATGTCAGTGTCATAGCCTGTCATCAGCCTGTCAGTCACTGTGGATGCCACTGTCAGCAGCAGGTGTGGTTTATAGAAATATTTTGAGGTTTAAATGCAAATACATACTAATAGGCTACCTGCAGGTGAAGTAGCAGCACAGTCATGGGAATGTTTATGAGAAAATTATGTAGCAGAAATTCCCAGTTTGGGAATTAATCAATTAAATTAGTGGAAGTCATTTGTGACTTTTTGTCTTTCTTACAGTCAGATGTTCTTCTCTTGTCTTCAGTTGTGTAAACACAGCACCTACAAGAGGTCCTGGACCACTGACTTTTATTGTTTGTTATTATTCTGTTTGTGATTTGTACAACTGTGGTTTGGACAGTGAACAATTTTTTATGCACATGTTTTACTTAGCACATGCTGATTTGGCAAGTATGCAAACCAAAGACAGAAACCTGCAATGTACTTAGATTGTTTCTAATTTAGCAATAAAGAGAAAATATAACATGATGATTGAATTTTTTGTAACTCCAATAACCAACAAATTACACTGTGCTACTGATTACAGAAGGAATTTCTTTGAGTCCATGTCATTTCATATTGGCATCCGTGGGGTTGAGTTTTTAAAGCAACATTAGGATGAAATGATTCTGCTATCTGCTGGAAAATCTTCAACATGTGGTGATTTCCACATGAATATGGCCTCGATCACTCCATGATTTAACATGTCATCCGCTAGTCAGTTTTCATTCTGTTTTTTCTGCATGATCTTGTTGAGAACTCTGCCAGGCAGCAAGATGCAATGGCCAGAAATATTCCCAAAATCCACAGATCATCCAAAATAAATTACTCCAGGTATAATACTGCTTCCATCTGTGCTACTGGTGCTGTGGGTGCATCTGGTGATGTGGGAACACTTGAAGGCTCCGTCTCCTCCTGTCAAATGCAGTTTTTAACAACACTGAGCAGCACACCAGGAAGCATATGTTGACCAGACACTGTTGCCCAGAGACATATGATCAAGGATAGATCCTTTGTTGTGTAGCCATTAAATGTACTGTCTGACTGCAAACCTCAAATTCAAATATGTTATGTTATGTAGGTCCTAGTCCCACTACAACAAAAAAGGCAAAGTATAGAACAGCATTTTTTTTGAGCCATTCAGACATCAAGTTGGTTTTTTGTGCTATAAAGTTTGATAATAACTGTATTTAAACATGACAGGACCATTGTGATCACAACACGGTGACATGATAATATAAAAAATGACGATGGGATTCTCAAGTCTCTCATGGGATTTTATACCATATTTTGCTGTTGAAGATTCATGAGCACTTGTATTGTTCACGCGGCCTGGTAGCTCAATGGGTTAAGCATCAGACTGCGATGTAGAAGGTTGCAGGTTCGAACCCCGTCTGACTCCTAATCCATCACCTACCAGGTGTGTCCTTGAGCCAGACACCCAGCGCTAGCTCCTTGTAAGTAGCTTTGGATAAAAGTGTCTGCCAAGCGAAGTAAAGTTCACATCAGTTTTCACAGTTTATTAGATCTGGTTTCTGTTGCTTCTTTTGCAGTGTCCAGTGTTAATAATGTTAATAGTGTCCAAGCATAGAAAAAAGAAAAATAATACACTGCCACCTCTTTATAATCTTTAGAAAGCAGCTGTAACTGTTACGTTAAAGTGATTCAGATGTTTTTCGTGATCGAGACGGACACTACGTTAACATAACAAAATGTGAAAGGTGAACCGTGCCTCAGTGGACTTTACAATCTGCTCCACATGCCTGAGACCCTTTAACAGTACACAGACATTAAAGAACATACAACATGTAAAAAAACACTGCACAAGTTAATATAGTCCTAAATCCTGAGTTTCCAATGTATTAAATTATAGAATCAGTTCAAATGGCCAAAGGTTTGTTTTGCTTTAAGCAATCTGTGTATGAATCTAGTGTAAAAGCTCTATCTGTACTTATTCTTTAGAAGAAAGTAGGTGAATTAATAATTTTTTTCACTTTCATCAATAAGAGATTGTTCAGGAGATTGGTGCACTTGTCATGCATGAGTACAAATTCAGTTTTTGGTTAAAAATTAATCTGAGAATTTATTCCATGATTACGTCAGATTGTCTACAAAGGCTTTCTAGTGATTGTCTACAACCGTCCTGTGTCATTTTAATGTTTTAGCTCCTGTAAATAATTGAAAGCAAAAAAGCCCGTATTTATAAAGACATCCCAGTCTCATCATATAATATAATATGCAGTTTGGTGTCAGATACATTTAAAAATGTAGAATTTTTAATCAATGCAGGTTTACTGATAAATGTTTTTCTTTACATAGTAATGCGAGTTCCTCATGGATTAGATCATAAATTATTATATATAAAAACATTCCCAATGTCACACATCTTTATAATCAGTCCTCAATCACATCCTTTATACAGTAATGTGCAAATCTGCTGTAAAATATGACGATGCTTTGCGAATTACCCCACAGGATAACCTCATTATCCCCCCAAGGTCACAACTGTCTTTCCTGAAAGTCAGTAGACTGTACTGCCTTGGTGCAGCTCCTGCCCCACCCTCACCTTTTGCCTTTTAGAAGCCTCCACAGTCGTCAGCCTCACGTCATGCTGCTAAAAAAACATAAACATAGGTGTAGATGGTTGACAGAAATGTAAAAAACACACGATGCTGTTGCCCGGTGAGCAAAAGAGTGTGCCCTTTCTCGTGTCTTGGTTCTTGTTTATTCATATTTGTTACTAATGAAATATGGATGACAGAACTCTTGCAGACATTTTTGTTGCCCTGGATCCACACATACCAACAGAATCCCAAAAAAGCTAGAACTGTCCAAAAGTGTGTCCCCCTTAGCACATGTACACATTGCATTGCTGAATTTTTGATGTGGAAGAAAGGCTGTTGAGCTATTAAGACAGTGTCTAGGGGAGCAGAGAGCGAGGAGCAGGCAGGCAGTTTTTTCGAAGACGAGCAGGATGGCACTTGGAACTTACATCAATGTTAAATAGATATTAATGTGATATTTCAAACACGAACTTTCACCATAATCTAGTCGAATGAAGACAAACATTTGTTTGTTTTGCAGTTCTATAAAATTCTATATATGGGTGGGTGGATAATAATACACACTGTGCTTTAGTAAATGCAGAGCAATCTCTGGAAATATGAAACCCTGGCACTCCCAGGTCAGAAATGCAGTAAGTATATGATCTATTAAGATTATTTGTAGGTGTTGCACTGATATTGTGTCAAACTGATATAATTTAGTGGCAGCAGTATAAGTACAGGCAATATGAATAAGTATGTTGCATTTATGTCATTGCATTATCTAAATTAACTTACACGTATACTGTTCTGATGCATTTGAAATTCAACTAATATGACAACAAGCATCACAGACACCTGTAACAAAAATCACATTATGAATGACAACAGTAGCATGTCATAGATGCAATATGAATCATTAAATTAAAACATGATATGCAAACTTAATGATATTATATCTAGTCCTCACATTGTCTTTTAGAATAGTTGTAAAAGTAGCTGGGAGCACTTTCATATAAACTCCTGTATTTAATTTAATATGACGTGCTCTGTCCTCTACTGGAAGCCAGTGAAGCTGTAAGAATTGACACCTGTCAACATGACTTCAAGCTTTAGGCCGCATTAAGAGTCTAACTGTGTGTTAACAAAATCACAGTCAGACCCTCAGTCAGTGGGTGCCGAAAGTGCGTGTCATGCAGTGAGAAATGACGCCACAGGGATTTCCACCAAGATGTTTGGTGGAATCTGGTTAAACTGTTTCTGCAACACAGCATGGTGTGCTGCATTGGCTAGTCCCCAAAAGTTCAAGGTCAAGGTCAAGAACTACTCACAACAGCTGGAAAAGGACAAAGTCTTGACTAAATCCTAAACCCTGGTGAAGGTATACTATGCATTTCTGGACTTCCCAAAATACACAAGGAGGAAGTCCCACTAAGACAGTTTACAGTTCATGTGAACTTTTAAGACAAGGGCCACACCTCTGAAGACAGCAGTGTTCATATTCTGGAAAGGAAATACAACTAATTCAAAGGAGATGTAAGGGAAGCTGTTTATAGCAAGACTGAACGGCCCTCATTAAATAGAGGAGGTGGCCTAAGGTATAGTCTGTCACCCACTTACAATGCAGTCCTTTCGTCAGTACCCAGGCGGTTTTAAAGTTGCTCACAGTGTGTCTCAGGTGGTCACAGTGACGCACATGAAAGCCAGGTGGAGCCCACAACAGCCCACAAGTGCATATGACTTGATGACTCCACATGGATTATAGGCCTGACACTCTAGCCAGTCAGTTGGAAGTGATGAAGCCTTCTGGATGTAAAGGAAACATCTTCCGGAACTTAAAGGAAGTCCAGGCAACTGAACATCATTCTTTGTCATACCATGCCTGGAATCTTCAGACATTCCTGGTGGATTATTCTGTAACATGAATGTTGTAGTTGTTGTTGCTGTTACAACTGAAGATAAAGCAATTGCCATCAGAATAACTTCTGCAAATCTTTCTGTATTATCTGTGCCAATATCATTACATATTGTCTGTGTGGCTAGGTATCTAGCTATTATCAACTGCCAAACATTATTATTATATAGTGATTATTGAGCACAAACTAGTAGTCCTAGAAGAAGCCTCATTAACAATTCTGGGTTGTGGGTTACTGTCTACAATGCAAGGCAAACTCTCCTGCGTACAAGACGTCCATGGCAGAGGCCTTTCTGAGCTTTAGCTTTTGACTTGATTGATCCTTGATTAATGAATATGTCCGGTACAATAGACTCGGTAAAGCTCGTCATAGTACATACATTGTAAGTCACGACAGCTAACTTATCACAGTTGAGTTGTAAAGCTATTTTTGTATGACGCATTGGCAGTTCTGAGATGACGTTGACATAAGAACAGACTGCTACGCTGACTACAATGTACACATAGGTGAGTACTGTAAGTTGTCAGGCATGATTACAGTAGATGGATTGAACATCAGCAGCTGAACAATCTGCATTTAGCTGGTCACAATAGCCACGTTACTTACATTGCATGCTTATTAGCTGTTTACATTGTAATCAACCAATATTGTTGTTTGACCAGTGGTCAAAGAGTTAACCAGAGTAATTTAGCCGGAGAGAATAGCAATCAATTATGTACATGTGCTTGTGGGGTGTAACTTTTCTAAGTTTCTAAGTTATTACCTGTATACACAAATCATACAAAAAGCGGTCCTGCAAGTCATGTGCTGCAAAGTGGAAGTGGAGCGTGCGCTTAAGTGGAATGAACTGTCTCTTGAAAACACAAAGAACTTTGCTTTGGGTTGCTTTTACTTCACTAATATGAGACAAAAAGAAAAGGGACCCAGGGTATTGCCTTTGTTGCACTCCATTTAATTGGTTCCCACAAACGTGATTGTTTTTTTCCCAAACATTGCATGCTATCACTAGACTAATCAAAGTCACTATGCTTGACCAAGATGTGGCCTCACTCATAAACTGGCTGTAACATTACAAAATTTTGCTTTTATACTTTGTAGACAAACATGACATAAGATGACATATTTGTGAAGTGAAGTAGTGTGAGACGTGTGTGTGCTCGCATGCATGCGTGTACCTGCATTCTGTCAATATTTAGTTTCCTGCTCTCTCTCTTTGCATTTCTAATGCTAATGTAGATGTCATAAACCCATGACATAGAAACAAGCATATTTAATGTAAGTATAATGTTTGTCTGTGCAGAGTTGGGCAATTTTATTCACTATCCTGGAACCATTATGAAATGAGTTTGTAAGAAGTTCACTTTGTTGAAATTCAAAACATTTACTGATGTCCTATTCGTACTGACTTCGTAAAACAGCTGCCAATATTCAAATGTGAAAAATACAAACACAGGATTCCACACCTTTTAGACGTCAGACGTCATACCACCATCTGCAATGTGTTTCTTTTTTTTTTTTACTTGAGAAACAATTTAGCACAAACTACCCGTTAATGCAATAACTTTGGCTAGCTTATCACAGTACTATTGCAGCCAAATTGAACCAAGAAACAGTAAAGGTGGGTGGCCTACTCTTCTCTTAACGTCTGTATACTGTGAATCTTTCCTAGCAAACTGGGAAAAACTGCTTTCCCTTAACAAAAGAGACATAGATACACTCTACGAGAAGAGAAACTGTTCTTTTATTAGTTTCCTTAAGGCTTTCTTTATCCAATAGAGATTGAATATATCAGAAAAGCATAGCAATCTAAAATGTTCTAATAACGCTTGATAACATTCAAGATTCGACACATACACAGTTATATTAGTACAACTTGCAGTGAAATGCGTCTCTTGAGTTACTCTATATGGCTATGCAAGAACTTAAAAAAGAGTCTATTAAAAATACAATAGAAATATGCAATCTAGTAAACAGTGGTATGGCAAGATTATGTACAGGCTAAATGTTTTTGTGCAGTAAAGTAAATAGGTGCAATCAATTGCAGACATACATGTACAAGTGTTCAGACGGGTCAGGTCTATTTTGAATTGAGGAGCCTTATGACATGGGGGAAAAACTCCTTCTGAGTCTCTTTGTCCAGGACGTTGGGCAACGGAACCAACTGCCTGAGTTCAGCATGCAGAACAGACAGTTTGTGGGATGTAAAGCATCCTTAGTTATCTTTGTTGTTTTGGATATGCAGTTTTTCTGTCAGCGTCTAACAGGCAATGCAGAGGAGATATGACACATTGCTCAGCCCCCCTGATCACCCTCTGCATGTCTTTACGACAACGCTGTTCAGTGGTTAAGGCAGAGAGCTGAGATGCAGGAATAGCAGGATCGATTCCCAGCTGCGGCACCCAACCCATCCCCCATACCAGGTGTGTCCCTGAGCGAGACACCCAGCGCTAGCTCCCCGAGCGCCTCCTGTGGCTGCTCACTGCTCCCCCCAAGGGGGGATGGGTCAAATGCAGAGATCAAATTTCGTTGTAACATGTAAAAATGTGTCAATGACAATAAAGCGGATTCTTCTATATACTCATGGGGACGGCTGTCGTCTGGCTTTTCTCTATTGATGAGAATGTTTGCTGACTTTGTTGGAGAACGCTGCTTCATATTCTTGCGTTGCCTTTTTCCTACTTTTAGCTTCATTTCCCTGCGGGAGTGAACGCTAACCACAGAACAATTTTCCTGGACTTGCAATTTATACTCCAACTACTCTGAGAGATCAAGTAAAGTGAGTATGGGTACCTGCAGTGACTGGATAGATCTTCGAAAGCTAGCTCTAAGCTCCTGCAGGAGTTTCCCCAACAATCTGGTGACGTGTGAACCACATTCTAGCTCAATGTGACCTTTCCTTTCCAGCTGTGGTAACATGCTCACCAGTGAGCGCACATTCAAGGCAAAGGTTCTTTAGGGTACATTACCTCATAGACCAGGTTTGGATAACCATACCTAGGCTTGAGGGATGTCCATGTGTTTTGTGATATGTCTGTTGCTTACCTGCGAACGGAGGGGGTCCAAGGTAATGTTGAAGTGGCTTCCCTCGCTGCCCAATCCAGAATTGTCCCAAAGAAACTGCAGTTAAGAAGAAGAAGAATCAACTTTACTGTTGAAGACTGAGCTCAGCATTCCTATCCGCTCCATCACGCTGTGGTCATACTCCACTACAGTCTTGACATAGATTCAGTCTGAATCATCTTCCGTTTAAGGTGTTTGTAGGTACTAGACTAGCAGAGATCCAAGAGTTGACAGACCCAGAGAGTTGGTGGTACATTGACTCATATCTTGATATGTTAATTAAGATTTTCCTGAAGCCAAGCAGTTTCACCCATAGGGAGAGTTCCTGGATGCAGTAGCTCAAAGCCTCCCCAAACAGATCCTCTGTCAACTGAGGATTATCAAAGGGTAGAAGTGGTTATCCTAAGTCAAGCACAGTGAGACAGCTTCCCCAGAGAAGTAGCACATCTAAAAGCTGGAAAACCAGTCCATTCAACAAGCCATTTTCTCTCACTGGCACCTGAATGGGATTTAAAGAATGGACTGATTAGGTTGGGGGGTCGTCTCTTGGGCTGTATATTGGGAGTATTTTTGGAATCGAGAATTCTGTTGATTTTTTCGATTATTCAAGTAATCAGATAAAACGTATTTTGCGTTATAAACAATTTTGATAGTGCATTATGTCACATGAAAGACCTGTTTATATAAGCACGCCAGTAGCTGTTGTTGTAAAAAATTGTTAAACCTTGATAAACCAATAATCACAAAATACTGTGGGTTATAAGTAGCTATAACTGGCTAGTGTTTCAATTAGTTAGCAATTCTAATTAAACATCCCTTGGGTTTGCTGGGGGGAATTAGTGAAGCAAAGCACGTGAAAGCTTCACAATAACTTAATATCACTGAGCGATTGTGAATCTGTGTCGGGGACAATTATTAAATTCAATAATTAATAAAATTAGCGCCCGTAACGTCTGCAGAAATGCACAAAACCTCTCGCCTTGTAAATTTTCAAGGCACAAACAATTCTGCAAACAGAACTCTCCTGAGGGTAGAAATATGTTGTGTAATGCTAGAAACATAAGAATAATGCACAATAAACATCGAAGAAGACGGTTTCTTTGGCTTAATATCACCTGTAGTGTGTGTGTGTGTGTGTGTGTGTGTCTTTATGTGCAGCGTAGCGTTACCTTGCAGAGGCTCCGCTTGTTTAACGTGCGGATGCTTCCACATAAACATAAGTAATGTTGCCAAGTCTGTATGTTTTTTACAATGTAAACACTGAACCACTGTGTCCTCCTTAACCATTTTTGTTGAATGCACGTGAACTATAAATGTACGTATGAAACACAAAGGAAAATTGCTGTTTAACGTGAGTTATATGACAAACAAAACCTCGATTCTAGAAAAATTGTTGCAGCACTAAAGTCAATTGACACATGTCATGTGCTGACAGGGCATCGAGTACACCAAACGTTTTTTGTTTTAATGTACAAATTATTTACACTGTACCACATTCCTGAACTACAGTGTTTCTTTATATAACCAATATGAGGATGACTTAAAAGTAGGGAAAGTAGTGATTGTGATACCTGCTTCGTGGATAAAAAGATGAATGAATGTATTTACAGAAATGAGGCAACAATAAGCGGGGGTGTTCTAAACTTACCGATCATAACGAACTGCGAGTCAGGAGTGAATGATGCCTCCAGCGTCACACCTTTACTGTTGTTGTAGCCCTGTGGGGAAATAAAGCAGCATTGGTAAGCATGATGTTGTGCACATTTATACTACAACTGCAAACATTAATGAATATATACCTTTTAATATCCACATCACACAAAAAATATCAGTACTTGTTGTATTTGGTAAAACTTTGTTACACAATGTGCAAACTGTATGATTTAGACAAGTATCCATTATATTTGTGTTTTATTTCTAACTAATGAGTACTTGCACAAATTGCACATAAGATAAGTTGTCTCTTACCCCAAAAGAATGTAGGACAGCACCCTTAAACGCATCTAAGATGCGAAGAGCTCCTCCATTAGTTGAAAGAAGAATTAGTTTTCCATCGTTGCTAAACTTGAGTCCTGTCCATTCACACGTCCGATCATACTGAAGCTTGAAGGTTGCAAAGGGGCCCTGTTAACAAAAATGGTGACAATTTTGATTCTGTTAAAGTTGAACAGTTAACTTCAAATTATAGCAAAACATACAATAGCATCATGCTTTTACACACACACACACACACACACACACACGTTTCTTGCCTTGTCAAATGACCGCAGATCATAAAGTTTAACCATCTCTGAATTTATCCCAGCAGCAAAAATAAGACCCTCTGGATCAAATGAGCACACAGGCTTTCCCTGCAGGTGCATCAGACCCTAAAATTGACAAACAAATACAATTAAAAATACTGACAACTAAGTTGCAGTATCAGCTACACATCTCCATTACATTTTATTTTTATTAGTCCAACACTAGTGAGAAAAAAAAAGATACTTACCTGACAATTAGGTGAGCGCAAATCCCACAGTCGGATAGTTTTATCCAAAGAACCCGAAATAAATGTGTCATCCACAGGAGACATGGAGAGAGATGTCACTCTGGTAACAAAAACAAAGGAAAACATGAGAACTAGCAACTTCCAAGTGAACGGAGTCAATCTAGTCAAAAAGGATGTGCCAGCATAAGTCCCGTCCTCACCTTTTGTTATGCCCAGGAAAGTAGCGGATGTATTTGTTGTCATGAAGGGACAGATATCGGATAGTATCTTAAGCAAAAGGAACAACACCATTTAAGTTGGGAGAAATTTGTCAGCTTATACATCAAACATTACCATCAATAACCACACTGGCACGTCTGATGAGTAGACTCAACCGTGGGCAAGGCAGTCACTTGTACAGTTAGCTCCTGTATGGGGCAGAATCACAGACCCTCAAACTGTACAAACAACTACCTCAGACCAAAGGGAGTAGTGTCTCGCACAATCCAGAAGAGGTCCACATGGAACGGACATCCTGTACACAGCCTGTAATCAACCACAACCTAAGCTCTCTCTATCTAACAGGTAAAATAGACTGAACAAAGACAGAACTGATGCATAAACAAAAGAATGTCAGATATTTTTATTCTAATATTGCGGCATAACCTAAAAATTACAGTGAAGCTGTTTTAATGTTCTCACTGAATACCTCATTATATTAAAAGGATGACTTCATAACAGTTATGACAGGAGTCATGCATGGTTGAACATTTAATTATTCTTTAAATTGCATTCATGCTACATTACAAAACAAAAACAAGAAAATGTTATTTGTGCATCAACATACCATCGATTTTGTTGGAGCTGTAGACCACAGTGTTTGCTGCATGTGTGTACCGGATCAGGTCCACGCCATACTTTTTACTGTAGAGAGTTCTTTTTGGTCTTTATAGGACAGATTAGATGGGAGAGGAAAAGAGAATGATAATTATTTCAGCAAAGTTAAAATATGAATCTTAAACTATTATAATCACTGCTTGGCATTTTGAGAAATGTTACTAATAATTAATGTAGATTTTTGTTATTACTTCATAGATGTGTATAATATAGATACGCAGCAGAAAATGTATATACCAATTACAAATATTTTATACAACCAACAACATCCAAGAGCTTGGATTTACAATTACAAGACGAACTAAGGTAATGATAGATTATTTTATAAATTTTAACCAGCAAATAATATAGAAGATTGACCAATTTTCAGGAAATACCATCTGCCACCGCTCTTAACAGCACAGCTTGTTATATTAATCTTTTAATCAAAATCAATCAACGACATAACACGTCACGTAGTGGAACTTGACTTTAGATACTAGAAACTATCAGAATTAATGTTGTAGGTTTCTAATAAGTTCATTTTGAGTTACATCTCACAGAATCACTGCGAAGTCTCTTTGCAGTACAGCAGGCCTCGCTAGCTAGCATACCAAGTAGCTAGCAGTAAAAACAGTAAAATAGACAAGAAAAACTGCTCTTACTTTCCCTCTTGACAATCGTAGAGGACTAGCGAGTCATCGTCGCTGCTAGAAATAATTGTTTCCCCGTTAGAACTGAAATCAAAGCAGTTAATTTTGTCAGAGTTTTCTCGAAACACTTTAGCAACCCTGAAGCTCCGCAGCACATTGTCCGTGAGTTTCATGATGGCCTCTGTCTTTATCTGAGGGGAAGCTGCCCCTCGTTTTACAACTCAGTCCGGCTCACAAATATCAGTTGCGGTGATTAGTGTGAGTATATAGACGATAACTGTAGTAAAAATGTTTTTTTCAAAAGAAGTATTATTCAAAAACCAGCGACGAAAGCGCGCCTATGTTTCTACTGATCCACACAGGAGGGAGGGAAAAGCACCGCCTTACGTCGGTGACGCGCAATCCATCACATGACGCGCGCGTTAGTGGGAAAAGACGCGATATTACAATAGATAGTTCCCGCGATACTTGTGTTCTTGAGTTAGCTGTTACTCAAAACGTGTGTTGAGAATATATTGATGGTGAAGTTATTCATATCCTGACGGTTATCTGGACAACATCCTGTATGTTTTCATTTTCTGCCCAGCACTTTCTGTTTGTTTTGTTCAGCCTGCTCTATCTTGCAACTGCTTCTAGGTCCTTCTCATAGCGACATGGACACAGAGGTGGAGAGGAAAACAACAGTTGTGACCACACAGAAAGGAAAGTGTGAGGTATGAACCAACTTTAACTTCTCCGTTGTCTTCTGTGTCTTGTTGTTTACCGTTTAAAAGATTGTGCTAAAATATTAAATATAATCCACAGTTAAAACGTTAGCATACGTTTTGACACCTAAAGTATTCATCACCGTGACATCACGTTAATGTTAAATTCAAGTATTTCCATTGTCCACTTGATAAACCGTTTAAAATAAAATAAATGCATTTTTAAAAGCCACTCACAAACTTCCGAAAACCAATACTTGTTACAGTGTTTTGATGTGTCATGTGCACCATCCTAGTTAATCATTAGTCACAGTGTTAATAATTCCAGTCAGTGTCTGGTCAGATTTTTGCTACACTGCCTGACCGTTGAGCTGGAGCACACTTCCACGGCGATCCATAGGCTTTATATCCCATTTACACCTTTAACAGGTAGGAAGCTGTATAATTCTTCAGGAAGCAAAATCTTCCAAATGCATGACCTGACTTTGCAATAATTAAAATATCATCTTGGGTCCACACGCTTGTTCAGCCATAACAAGTTCAAACTATTCATTTATGAAGAAAATATTATTATATATTATTTTCTCTGGGTAAAATATCACTATACATTTGTGCAATTCAATCTTTAGGTTTAAACTGAGTTATTTATTAATGTAGGAACTGTATCATCTATTAAATGGGACTATGAGTAGTATGTGCTGTATGTATTGATTTTTTGGTTTTAGAGTTGGCTCGTAGGCAGATGCAACATCTATTTTTGTCGTAAAAGTGGCCTTTATTCAATATAAATGCTTTGTAAATTTATGACAAATATTTTAATATATATTCAAATAAGCTTTTTTACTAAGGGTCTGCAAACTGTGGCTTGAATTCTTTGTATCTCTTAGGCAATTTCTACTTGGACCCACTGAACCGTCCATGGCACGTGTTCTTTCATTCTTCTGGCCTCACTCTTTTCTGGCCCTCGTGGGTAGGAGGAAACCAACATTGTGTAAAATGTCAATAGACTCACGTGCTCGCAAGGTGTTTGCAGCTGCAGTGGAGGCAGTGCAGCCAGACACGGTGGTCCGGCAGAGTGTGGAACGCAAGGAGAACTCAGTCATAATCGACGGTCACAAATTCACACTCAATCACAACCTCCACTTGGTAGGCTTTGGAAAAGCAGTAATGGGCATGGCAGCAGAGGCAGAGAGGATTATGGGGGATCATTTAGAGAAAGGAGTCCTAAGCGTGCCATGTGGGATTCAAGAGACATTAAAAAAGCATGGGAAAAAGTAAGTTAAATCTTTCAGAGTTGAACAACTTGAAGTATTCCACAGAAAAAAACATTTCACACAATATAATTTCTCACTATCACCACAGCCACCTGTTGTTAAAAGAAAACAGTTGCATCAGAGTAATCGAGGGAGCCAAACACAACTTGCCTGACACAGATGCCCAGAAGGCAGCAGAAGGGATCAAGCAGTTAGCCAGTGAACTGACGGAGAAGGACTTACTACTTGTTCTGATTTCAGGTAATGACATTTCTTCATTCTTACTTTAAAAAAGTCCTTACCTTAACATCTAAGGTGACGTAACACTGTCTAGGTGGAGGCTCTGCACTGTTACCTGCACCGATCCCACCAATATCATTACAAGAGAAACTGGATGTTACCCGAAAACTTGCAGCTGCTGGAGCCACTATTCAAGAGCTGAACACTGTACGCCGCGCCCTTTCAGTCTTAAAGGGTGGAGGTCTTGCACATCATGCTCACCCTGCACAGGTGATAGACTTATTTTTGAGTTATTTATGGTTAAGAGAAAGTAATTTTAGTAATGTACTTTAAATGCTTTCACAGGTGGTTGCAGTGATACTGTCTGATGTGATTGGAGACCCGCTTGATTTGATAGCTAGTGGCCCCACAGTGTGGGGTCAGGTATGCCCTGAGGACGTTTTGTCAGTCCTTGAACATTACAAGCTACTGAACTCTTTACCAGCATCAGTAAAAGATGTCCTTGGAAGACCGAGTCCCAGGTGGAAGGGGAATAAGGATGATAAATTGGAACATGTGCTCAATGTTATAATTGGATCCAACAGTATTGCCCTCAAATGTGCAGGTCGCTGTGCTCGAGAGCTAGGCTTCCGCCCTGTTGTTCTGTCACCAGGAGTGTGTGGCGATATAAGGTCGGTCTCCAGACTTTATGGCCTCCTGGCCCGGTTTGCCTGTTCTCGAGAAGAACCGCCTCCTGAGATTGCTGCTGAGGTTCTGAGGATAGGGCCTGAAGTAGGCGTGAAGAGCTGGGACCTGTGCCGTACCATGCAGGTCTTGGATAAAGAGCGTTCAGAAGGATGGGGTGCCACGTGTCTACTAGCAGGTGGTGAACCCACTGTGGAGTTGACAGGCAATGGTCAAGGTGGTCGAAACCAGGAGCTGGCTCTGCGAGTGGGACTGGAGATGAGAGGCCTGAAACTCCCACCCAATGGTCCGGTCTTCCTGAGTGGTGGGACTGATGGTCAGGATGGACCCACTGAGGCAGCGGGGGCCATTACTGATGCGGGGTTATACGAAGAAGCACAAACACAGGGGCTGGACATTGACAACTTCCTTACCAACAATGATTCGTACACTTTTTTCTCACGTCTCTCTGGTGGCCAACGTTTACTTGTACCTGGCCTAACCTGCACCAATGTGATGGATGTGCACATGCTACTTATTCCATCACTCCCCCTAACATAAGATAGACGCTGTCCAGAGCACACAGGAAAAGTTTAGATGAATAGGCAGGGAATATGTTTTTCAGATATTGGTTTGTGCCAAATCCAATTAACATTAATTGGATCTGACTTGGCAGTGTAGACACTTTGTCAGTACAAGGTTTTGGACACTTATATGAAACCTAGATTCGAATAGCAAGTTTATAATCTATCACATTTTTGTTTTACAATTTACATCCAAGCTTCATCAGCGAGAGACAACAGTGGCATCACTACTTTTATGTACAATAAACAAATGTAATCATCAGAACAGCTGTTTGTACAGGATCTGTAAAATAACACAATCTTACAGCTAATTGCAGGTACTTCGTGAATATGTTGATGATTTTGTTGTTTGGTCCACATCATATCATTTGCCAAACACATTTTCAGTGACGCGATTTGGATGAACAGCCTAATACAGCCTTGTATTTAAAATTATTTAATGTTTTTAATTAATTGTTATCACTCTGTAGGGACATGTTTACTACTCATTAAGGGAAATTATTCTTCCTTGCTTATGGTTTCAGACTGGAATGAATGTCTGAAAAATGTTATAAGTAAAAATATTTGTAGGTAGACCTCATGAAGGAAACAAAATAATTATTAATGGCATAGCCAAACAGATCGATTGTAATGTCTATGCAAAGTAATGTCCGGTTCAGGGAAACTTAGAAAGACAGAAATAAATTACACTGTACAGTCGATATCACTGAGACACTGTTAGTATGCGTGAAAAGTGCCAACACATGTTTTGCTAGGCCAATAGCTGCATCCATCCTCGATGCTTTGCAGATGCACTCAAATGCATTCAGTGTTTGTGAGAGACGTGAACAGTCCAGCTCTCACTTTGTTAAAGTCTAAAGTCCAAGAGCATACTGCTGTTAGTCTCGATTAGTCTTTGCTGTATCTCCCGCTTTGCTTTCCCTAAAACAATAAAATAAATAAATAAAACACTAACAACAGTACAGAAATCATAACCATCTTTGACACCAATTTACGACAATACCATGTATAACGGCAATACATTTCCCAGCTTCATTTAGAGACAACATAGTGTTGTGCATCTTTAAAAACAATCAAAGCCTTACTTACAGTAAGTAAGACAGGATAGATGTAGCTAACTATACTAAAGAAAGCCTCATCGAACTGTAAATATATTGCACCAGAACGTGCGAAGAGTGGAATAATAAGACAGAGGGATGGATGCTCGGGCACCTACCGTCCACTCAGGTGAGGAGCTGTGTCCGGTGTACCCCCGTTCTGTCCAGCCCCTAAACATCAAAACAACAGAGTTGAAGCTAACGTGGCTAGCACTAGCTCAACAAAATAAATGCAGACAGAGAAACCCACCTTGTCGATAATACATATCGTTTACTGTGTTTCCGTAGACTTTCCATGCAAAGTGAATGGCGATAAGACTAAAAATTAACCAACTTAGTAAGATCTTGAATATGGAAACTCTCATGTCGTTTGCGAGCCAGTCGTCCACAAATTCGGAAAGAAACGACAAGCAGCTGTCAGCAATGCGGGACAAAAACTTGAAGTCCCACAGTTCCTCCATGGCGCCTGGTTATGCAGTCAATGTGAAATGAAGGTGATACAGTGAATGGCTGCTGGATAGTTTAGCAAACAGTGCTTAGGCTATGTAGCATCACATATCCTACTCGCCATTGCTATCGTTACCGGAAATGACGTAGTTACGCAGATACCTCCCAACGTAAACATCCTCACGACGATTTCTTTATTAGCTGAGTATCTGTGAAGGTTCTCAGTCATCCAGATCATGGTTATCTGAAAAAAAGTTTTATCCAATAGCAACCGGACTTGTTTGGTTTCGACGTTTCACTCCTCCATTCCAGAGGGCTTTCTCCAGTCTGGCTGACTGGTGTGAGTAGAAGGTTTATAAACCCTGTGGAGTCCTCAAGTTATTAGCTGAGGTAGCGCGTGGGGGTGTATGTTATACATTACCACTGTTGTTATTGAGAAAAATAAATTTACCTCATAGACACATATTTGAAATCAGCTATCCACATTGTTTTACATGCGAACTATTTTTTTACATCCATCTTTGAATCGTGTATTTTTATCATTTCCACGGATTTCCATGTGTATAGCGAAGCCAGGATGCATACACCATTACATATTAACATGCATTAATATTATTAATGGTATTATATGTTAATATTCAATTATATACCCTGGCAATCAACGTTCTATATATTGTAGGCAGATAAAATAATTACTTGTCTGTTGGTGATGGCCATTAATAAACTCGAACAAATCACGAAATGCTTTTAGATATAGCTTATCAAAGTAAAAAGGCTCAGTTTCAAAAGATCAATCTTTGTCTTAGTGCTGTCCAGCGTACACTAGCAAGGGGCGGGACTGGCCGGTGGTACAGAGCAGTCTGATTGGTCAGATGAACTTGTCATCAGAGATTCCGGATGTCTGCTGTGGTAAGAGGAAAATTTGTTTTGTGTTTCTCATTATTGACAGCTTGCTTCTGACCGGTTTGCTGGTGGGAGGTTATATAGTAAATTCGATTTTAAACGTAACGTTTCGACCGTGGAAAATCGTAAGTTTTATCAATTGTCGTTATCGCCCTAATTGTAGTTGACCAGGATTGCCTGCTTGCTCAGTGTTAAGCCAAGGCCATGAAATTGATCTGTGTGCCGCTTGCTAGCAGACTAGCCATGTAACTACAGTCATCATACACTGAGTTGCATCGGAATTCCCAGTCTAACATTTTTCAGAGTAAAAAATACGTTTTTTTTGACGGCGTGCAAATTAGCACACAAGCTAACAGTATCGTCATACCTTTCTTGAGTGTTCATTCTGTGTGTCTAATTTGTTCGTGGATTGATTCTTTTTTTAACACAGTGTTAAAATTAATTAACACTGTAACTAAATTAATTAAAACAACAATTTTAACACTGTGTTAAAAAAAGTATCGTCATACGTTACTATTGTCACGTTAACTTTAGCTACATATGTCTTGCGTCCGAATAAGTTAATTTCGTGGCTCTGGTCAACCAACTACAGCGTAGCCTTAGTGGGGTTGTTGGAAGTTGTAACCGGTCTAAATGGAGTTGTAATCCGCCTCTGTAACCAGTTTGCATCTGTAATCATGCGACCTGCCTGCTGATCCACAATGAGTGCTTAAATTCATGTGATATTTGCTTCTGTTTTCAGCTGTGCTGTGATGAGGAAGATGACGTATATTAGTAACCTGTTTATTTGGGATTGATTACGTGTTTTTAATCTCCAGTGAGTGGGATGGTATCATGGAGAGAGACAATCATCAAGCAGACGAGGCACAGGGAGTAAGTTTTTTGGATTCACAAACGGAGGGCAATCCACCAGGTAAATGAATTATATAATCTTTCCATTAACGCTCCTTGAGGTTTACACTTTATTTAAATTATTCATTAAAATGTGCCTTTATTTTTTTTGCCAGCTGATACCTTGGCGACTTCTCTCTGCCTCTTGGGGAATCATATGTTTCCTGTTTCGGTGGAACGAAAGGAAGAATTAAGTACCAATGCTGACAAAGAGGAGACGGCAGACTTTCACCCGTCAGATGTTAAACTGAAAGAGAAATGTGCGAATGCAGAGCCTCATTCTAACCAGGTAACAAAGCTAGTGACTGACGAGACAGAAAATTCAGATGAACTGGACCATGAATGCACTCAGCCCACTGACAGAGAAGCAGAGGATGTTGCTGTTGACAATGACCAGAATGACTCTGGGGAGTTTGTGGTTACAATGCTGGCGAAGGCCAAGCTGGAGGAGCAAGGAATAGGTGTGAAGGGAAGGTCATCTCCACTGATGGAGGCAGGTAACGAGGAATCTCCAGCATTTATGTCTCATCGAGATGAGGATGTGACGGCTGACAGCTGGCGGCAGCACAGAAAGCATGTTTTTGTGCTCAGTGAAGCAGGAAAACCCATCTATTCCAGATATGGCAGTGAAGAGGCTCTTTCATCCACAATGGGAGTAATGATGGCACTGGTGTCCTTTGTCCAAAGTGGAGATAATATCATCCGCTCTGTCTATTCAGGTGAGAGCAGAAGTGTGTGTGTGTGTGTAGCTTTGGTAAAATAAATGTTGAACTTTCTCAGAATATAAAAAAGGGTTAATCCAATAGCAACTGGGCTTAGACATGTGATTAGACAGTTTCTGTCTGATCAGGTGTAAAGTTTTGGACTTTTCCAGAGTCTTGTGAGTAGGAAACGGTTAGTAATTGAGACCGTGGTGGGTTTGACATGTCATAGATGGCAAGTTAATGATGTCTGTCATCTGTAGACACTCGCCATTACCTTTAATGTTTGCTAATGCTTTCCTTTCCTTTGCTTTCCTCAGAGGAGCACACTGTAGTGTTTGTACAGAAAGGGCCCCTAGTGCTGGTGTGTGTCTCCAGCAGTCGTCAGTCAGAGGAACAGCTGCGTGGAGAGCTCTTGTACGTGTACTATCAGATCATCAGCATGCTCACCCAGGCCAGCATCTCTCGCATCTTTGAACACAAGAAAAACTACGACTTGAGGAGGCTCCTGGCTGGCTCAGAGAAGATCCTAGATGGCCTTCTCAATCTGGTGGATTCAGACCCCAGCTTCCTACTTGCAGCTGTACACTGCTTACCTTTAGCATCCTCTCTCAGGGACTCTCTCAGCCAGATCCTGCAGAAAGCTATCACACCCAATTTGGTCTTCTCCATTCTCATCGCCAA
This sequence comes from Microctenopoma steveboyesi, assembly GCA_032359275.1. Taxonomy (NCBI): domain Eukaryota; kingdom Metazoa; phylum Chordata; class Actinopteri; order Anabantiformes; family Anabantidae; genus Microctenopoma; species Microctenopoma steveboyesi. The sequence goes on from JAUMHF010000001.1 coordinate 4,208,247, forward strand.
GAACCAGCTGCTCACCATCGTCCAAGAAAAGACCGTAATCGAGGACACCAGGCTGGAGCCTGCCGACGTCCACCTCCTGCTCAACCTCATTGGAGCCTCCTCTGCCTTTCAGGCTGGGGAGATCTGGACTCCCATTTGTCTCCCTCTCTTTAATCCTGACTGTTATTTTTATGCCTACATTTCCTACCTGGATCCTCCAGAATGCACTGTTTGTTTGCTGCTGCTCTCGACAGACAAGGAGGCTTTCTATGCTGTAGCAGAGTGCAAGAGGAAGATAGATGAGGCTATGGAGGCTCAGAAATCCCTGAGTCTCATTGCAAAAGCACAGTCATACAGTGTGAGCCAGGTGGGCGTCTCAGACCTCAGACACTTCATGTACAAGCCCTTTGATGTGCCAGACAACTACCGTCAGCTCACTCAGTTTACCAGGTGTGTGTACTGCTGTGTATTTATAATGGTCCATGCAACTACAGTAGGGAATTTATTTACTATAAGAAAAAACGGCGGCCTTGGGTTAGGCGTCAGACTGGGATGCAGAAGGGCCGATGTTCGAAACCCCGTCTGACTCCTAGTCCATCCCCTACCAGGTGTGTCCCTGAGCCAGACACCCAGCGCTAGCTCCCTGTAAGTCGCTTTGGATAAAAGTGTCTGCAAAGTAAAGTAAAGAGACAACTTAGTTTGGGGGTGTTTCCAAATGACAGCGCCTTGTTTTATTAGAGTATTAAACCCTCAGAGAAAGGGGTTTTAAAATAAGTTACAAAGTGAGTTACTTTCTTATCTCCTAATGACCAGAAGTGAAATAATGAGAGAGCCTATTACATGCAACGGCAGACATTTAAAACATAAAAAAGTTACCTCGAATTAAACACATCACTACTTGAATAGCAGCAATTCTTTGCTATTTTTCCTACAAAAAGTATCTCCTAATATCAATTGGCAGTGATTGAGAAGAGGTGAATAGTTGTCACAATTAAAAAATAAAGAAATCCCCACAGTATATACGTTTTGTATGTATTCATGCTTATAAAAAGAGCCTCGTGTGTTGTTTTTGGCTGTAACCTTTGCACCGTGTTACTTTCTACATGTAGCCCAGAGATGGAAGCTCCCTACAGCAGTGAGGAGGAGAAAATGAGACTGCTGGACCTTTATCGTTATATGCACAGCCGCATCCACAGCACCTCACGACCCCTGAAGCTCATTTACCATGTTGCTGAGAGGGAAACTCTACTAGCCTGGGTATGTATCTGTGTTTAGAGATACATATTTTCTGCTGTTTTATATACTGTCGTATGTCTCTTCAGCACAGTCTTTGTGTGTGATTCAAGATTCAAGATTCAAAACACTTTGTTAATCCCAGAGGGAAATTGTTTGCCATGAATACAGCCCCTCTCAATATAGAAAAATTTAAAGACCCACAACCATAAATAGCACCAACAATAAATAATATAGAAATAACAACTAAAAAAGCACAATAAACATAAAC
>JAUMHF010000001.1:4209829-4230911 GCA_032359275.1 Microctenopoma steveboyesi
AATTAAACATCCCTTGGGTTTGCTGGGGGGGGGGGGGGGATTAGCGAAGAAAAGCATGTGAAAGCTTTACAATAACTTACTGTCACTCTGAGCGATTGTGCATCTGTGTCGAGGACAATTAATACATTAATTAATAATTACAAAAGTTAGTGCCCGTAACGTCTGAAATGCACAAAACCTCTCACGGATCCTTTTACGCGATGTTTCCAAACACACAAATTTTGAATTCTCCTAACGGTAGGAATATGTTGTGTAATGCTAGAAACATAACAAGAAAAATGCACTAAAAACATATAAGTAGACGGTTTAATTTGCTTAATATCAGCTGTACAGTTTAAATATGAAGCGCCGCGGTGTGTGTGTGTAATGTTGCATTACCTTGCAGAGACTCCGCTTGGTTAACCTGCTAGTAATGTTGCCAAGTCTGTATGTTTTTTCAGTCACGCCAGCTCAGTTTACGCTAAACCATTTTGTCCTACTTAACCATCTTTGTTGAATGCCATTAATTATAATGCAAGTTATAAGTAAACGAAGCCTCGTTTCTAAGAAAATTCCTCAATTATTTTTTCAATAATCGAGTTATTTGAATAATTCGAGGAATCGTTGCAGCCCTAGTCGTCTCAGATGCACTGACATGCTGGACACTCAGGCCATCCATCAAGTAGTCTTACATCCACATCATCCTAGTGCAAGGCTGATTATTGAGGATTTTGATTACATCTATCAGTGTTTTTGTGACTTTTTGGTCATTTGAACTGAGCTTGCAATGATTATTTTTGATGGTTTTATATGTTCAATGAGTAATACCGAACTGGTTGACTTTATAGTAATAGATACACAAATGACATTTCTATTAGTTTTATCAAAGTTTTAATGAATTTAATCTAATTTGGATTTTTATGGCCAGTGCTACAATTTGACTTCTCAGCTTCATTTCATTCTTGATTTATTCTCTCATCATATCCACATGTCACCACCAAACTGAATCTTTTGCAATCTCATTGATTTCAGAATGAACCTAAAAGATGGTCCCAGTTACTGATAATTAGCTACTGCTTAAGTGACATGGATGCTGATTTTGTGTAGATTGCCAGATATACGATTAATCTGTCCAAGACACTTAAGGCTTGGAACTGGTTATTTACATTAAAAAAGCATTTAGTTTTACACCACCAAGAGAATAAACTATAGAAAAGTAAATGGCAATATGTCATTCCTGGGTGTACATAGCACCCAAAAGAAATTATGACTAGGTGTTGAGGTCATGATAAGGTGAGGTGTGATTTTTTTTTAACTTCTGTATGTATATTCTTGGTGAAATAGTTTCATCTTTGGGATAGGATATTATTGCTAATGCAAGTAAAATGCAGCAAAGTATTTTGTTAAATCATTACTGAAAACATCTTCTGTTCACTTTCCAGAAGTATACTACTGCAGTTACATTTATTACTGACTGTCCAATTGTTTTGTTTCCAGGGTAATGGATCTAAATGTTTTAGCAGTTTAAGCATGTCACAATTTTATTTAAGTCTTTGCATATTTGCAATATTTAGCAAATGTATCAACATTTTGCAATGGCTGACAGGAAAATGACAAATATATATGGATGTTTGTGGATGATCTGTGGAAGCTGGACTAATTTGTGAAGTTTTTTCTTACAAATTAAAAATTTGTCATTGTAGCCAACCGTCTAATGAATTAGGTAATCTACTAGCTTTTTATCATTTACAATTTAACAAGCCTACAAAGGTATAAAGTTTAGTAGAGTAGATGTTAAGGGTAAACAAGGCCTACATAACCAAGAGCCTAATTTGTGTTGTCATCTATGGACACTATGTAGAGCTGCTTCATTGGTGCTAAATGAATGAATGAAATTGCGGACTGATAGATTTAAGCAATTACACCCACATGAGCTTTATTTAATAGGCGTTGGGGCTAACATTGTTGAACCAAAAAATGTGCTTATATCCGAGGAAAATCACTCTGGATTGTGTTACAATGTGCAAGACGTCCCCTGATTCACTGTCACTGAAGCAGCTTGAGGGCCTCTTAATGTCAGCTCCCATTTGAGTACCCGGCACGATGTTTCTGGTTTTGACAAGACATTATTTTCATAATTCTCGATTTAACTTTAGCCATTAAATTGGAAACATTTCTGGACAAGACTAGTTTTCTGCTAGAAGGAAGATTTGTACGATTTATAAAACATGTTTGAATGAGGATCATCAAAAGCTTTCTTCAGTGGTTTCAGTCATTGTAAAACAGCTATTCAAACCTATTTCACCTTTATACCTTATTTTAAAACCTAAACACCCAGTTAGTGTTGGCAGGCTATTAACAGGACTACAGCCTAATGAAAGTTTACGTTTTTGGTAGTAAAATAGTATAAACGGAATAACCCTCATACCGTGAAAGCTAATCACGAGTCAGGGGATATGATGTTGAGCACAAATGCAGATCCTATAAGACAGAGGGAAGACTCAGTGACCCAAAGTTTCCCAGCTATGTTGACCGTTTTGAATGCTGTGGCACAGCACACTCTGGCTCCTAGTTATGTTAGCTGTAATGCTAACTCCAGGGAAAGTTAGTGTAATCTTGTCCCATTGGTTGGAGCTGACACTAATTTCCTGGGACAGGAGTGTAGCGGTGTGTGATTTAGCGGCGTATGCTAAGTGCTGCTGGAGCTGCAGGCTAGTCTGTGGGCACCAGGGCAGAGAGAACAAGCTGGGAAAGTACTGACTTGACTAACTGGCCTGATTAGACCGGGTGTGAGATGACATGGATCAGATACACACACTAACCCAGCTGGAAAGACAGATTGGAGGAATTAGAAAAAGAGAGTTAAGAAATGAAATGCATTAAGAGAAAATGAATAGATGCTGATGATAAGCAGACACGGTTGGGAAGTTACAAAATGAAGAGAGTCGACGACAAAGAGATATAGAGACACTAGGTTAATTTTGTGGATGTGATGTTTCCTCCTGGGGTATTTTTCAGCTCTGCTGGACTGTGGTGGTGTAAGAAATTGGCTGAGATGCAATGTAGCATTCGCATCATGGTTTCATTAGCTCTCATTCAGCCTGAGGCATTTCACACTGCATTTCCTCTACTCATCTGCTTCTCTTAGATCTACTCACATTACAGGAAAAGGTAATACAGAGGAAGCTGAAACTGGGAACACGAGCGCAGACTCCTCTCTATATTAGACTAGAACTTTGTTAGGATTGGTTAGGGTTAAAAGACATTTTAGTTTTCATCTCAGTGAATGTTCTTGATCGATGCAGACACTTGTGTGCCTTTAGTGATTTTGAATGTTTCCCCTCATACACCCATGAACGGGACGAAATCAGATTAAATTTATTTCAGCGTTATTTTATCCATTAATAGCTGGCACTTTACTGTGAACATTGCCCTCAGATATAGATTATGTTCAAGTAAGCAGACAGTGGAAGAAAGATTTAGGGCACTTCATGAAGCCCGATTAGTAGCTCAACAAAAATAAAGTTAGGTTTAACCCCGCTCTCCTAATGATCGCATGCAGCGGAGGACAGAAAGAGGACATTACACCTAGTTAGTGACCATCATGGAATCTTTGGTTTGAAACTTAAAGATAATAATGATTAAATTCAAGTCACTTATCAAGTCACACTGTTTTTCTCAAAGATAATTTTTTCTTTAAGGAACCTGGTGGGTCATTTTATTTGTACTTATTGCATTCCTAAAGGCATACTTAAGACTCTTATATCCTGCTGGTTAAAATTATATTCTCTTCATGACAAAGTAAAGTTGATGGTTAACTCGTTATGAACGCTGCGACCGATTAACTTGCTTCTCTTCTTGGAAACAAGAAAAAAATAGTTATATAATACTGTATGTTTTAATATGTAAAATAATAGAAAATAACATTTTAGATGATTAAATGTCGTATCAAGTTTCATGATTATTTCTCAAGTTATTCACTTTTTGCAACAGCTTTCTTACTTGGATTCATTACGTTGCATCTTGTTACTTATCTTACTGCTTAACACACTGCTCTCTACCAATCCATTATGCATGCACTGAGGCTGTTTGTTATATCAACCGTCCCTGTGCCTTCTGTGAAAGCAAACATTGTTGGATTAGAACGTCCTGAGTAGAGCCAGTTACCACCTTTAAGGCTTTTTATCCTGCAGTGATGGTCTGAAAAGATTTATGCTGTTCACAAATTGACACATCGGTATCATAGACATATAAACGCCAGCAGGCAGAAACTGTCATGGTAAAGAAATATTGTTACGGCCACAGTGCACGAGCTTGGTAACACAAATTCAGGTTTCACACTGCTTTCATGAGACAGTTTGTTTGGTTTACACCTGATGTCCATATTTGTCTGTTTTAGGGTATGATGGGTGTAGTAGGCTGGATGTTGCTCCTACTCTCTCAAATGATGGCTCCCGTGGCATCCCAGAAGCCTCCAGGGCTCAGTGTGGGCGTGATCATGGGCCAGACACGCTTTGTGTCAGATCAGGAGCTCCGGTTACCTCGGCGTCCTGATGATCCCCTTGATGTCTCTGTGGTAACACTGAGGATCAACCAAACAGACCCTAAATCTGTGATTACCCAGGTGAGAAATGCTATGAACATTCACAAATACTACACATCTGTTGCACATAGACCCTTGTTTTAGACCTGAGTTTGTTTACACTGTGCCCCCAAGGTGTGTGAGCTTCTGTCACGCACTCGTCTCCACGGCATTGTCTTTGCCGATGGCACAGATCAGGAAGCCATTGCCCAGATCCTTGACTTCCTCTCCGTGCAGACTCAACTTCCAATCCTGGGAGTCCACGGAGGGTCCTCTATGATTATGGCTGACAAGGTAAGTGCACACGACACAAGCACTGACATACCTGAAACACACACCCGCTTCTTTAATGCACAATGTTTGCAGTTTTGAAGTGCGATTAAGGAGTTGTTGTAATCACTGCTTTCAGTCAACTCTTATTGTCTTTCAACCTACTTTGCTGAAGATGTGCTGCAACGTTAGCGTTAGACAATTATTTCAATGACAGACAAACATTCAGACTCTTTCATGCCTGTCATGTGCTCAGTGTGAACCTACTCTCATCTGTGAGGAGAATGCGGTGCCAATGGTGGACCTGCCAATTCTAGTGTTCTGCTGCAAATGCCAATAAGTCTGCACGGTGCTGGGCTGTGAGCACAGAGCGTACTAGAGGACATCGGCCCTCATGCCACCCTTGTGAAGTGTGTTTCTGACAGTTTGGTTAGAAACACGCACATTCGCATACACTCTCATACACTCGCATACAGTACTGTTGGAGGTCATTTTATAGGACCTCTGCCGTGCTCCTCCTGTTCCGCTGTGCACAAAGGAGCAGATACCACTCTTGTTGCTGGGTCGTTGCCCTTCTACTGCCCTGTCTCACTCTCCTGTTGTCTCCTGTCTATTCTCTTGAGACTTGACTGCATGTATGTGCAATGCTAGAGGAACTGGACTACCTGTGCAACCTGATTGGGTTGTAGGTAGTGCCACATGCTGTCAGTAGTGACATGGACGTAAGGTTGATATGTCTCTCATTGGCATATTGTTGATTTGACATTGCAACATTTTGAAAAACATTGTTTACATTACCAAACACAAAACCATCAAACTAAAGTGGACTTAATCACAGGCTGGCAACAGGCTGAGGACGGCATAGTTCGGCCTACAGGAAGCCGACTACAAGCTGGCCAATCAGAACAGAGTGGGCAGCCTTAAAGACACAGGTGCTCTAGCAAGCCTAGTTAGTTTCTAGGCCAGCGTAGCTGTTGCATAAAGAGGCATTATAACACTATTTATACACTTTTTTAAACATGAAAATCATATAATGATCAGTGGAGCCACAGAATAAAAAACAAACCCTAAATTAAGCTAAATGTATCCCCTTTAAAAGTGGACGCTTAGATACAGACAATGTCTTTAGCTTGTGGAAATATTAAATAACTACAAACCACATACTTTGATAAACATTATCTTTGCTTCAAGTTAAGTCACTTAAATATTTTTCCAGTGGATGTCTAATTCATGTTTTGATGTTGTTTGAGTTGAAGATGATCATGGTTCGCTTAAATCTTATATAAACTGTCTGAGGATGTTGTGCTCAGTGTGTTTTCAGATTAGAAAATGACTGGGAAGCTTGCTATCAGTGCAGCTCTGTCTGTTTCTGTTTAACTTTAGAGTGGAAACTCAACCATCCCTGTAGGCTGGTAGGCAGAATTTGAATCAGTCTTGGGGTTGATGGCTGATATCATCCTAAGCAATTTTATGGTAATTAGCCTTTTAAAAGGTTGCATAGTGCACATTTAAAAGTAGAGTATTCATAAGGTCAAAAAAAAGTCTTCGCACAGAGCATGTAGCAGCGACTGTGTATTTTAACATATAATCAGGCATTGTTGAAATATGTAATTTTCTGTTTGTCTGTAATTTTCTGTTTGTCTGAAAGGTGTATCATCTGGCATTCAGTGGGATACCGGGAAAATATATTCCTAGGTTTTTAACAAATAAAGTGAAGGTTACAGTTGTCTTCTATTTTAGTGTGATGCTTGGTTTGGGACGCCCATCTCTTTCATTCTGCCACTGACTCTTCCTTTACAGACAGACTGGAAAAGCTTTGATAAAAACACAACCGGTTCCTCAGCTTTTAAATCTCTCAGGGCACAGCAGCCAAAACACAGGAACTGATAACTGCCACACAGCAGCCGTTTGAAGTTAGGGTTGATTGGAGATGCAGTGTATGTGCGTGTGTGTGTTTGTGTGTGTGTGTGTGTGTGTGTGTGTGAGAGAGAGAAGAGACAGCAGGAATGTAGGACTGTCAGAGTTGGGGGACGGTCAGGGGACTGAGGCTGCAATGTGAAGGTCACCCCTTACTGAGTGTGTAACATTAGGTGGAATGAATAAATTGTGGTTCTCTCACCTTCATTTGCTGCTGATATGCCATTATACAAGGTACTTAACCCCCACCTGCTCTAATTGGACCGCAAAGTGGCCAAAAGAACAAGAGTGCACCATGCCTGGCAGCTCCCAGGCGTGAGTGCGGGTATGTGGCCTGTAACTAACCAGCCCCCCTGCAAATGTTTCTGCGTGTCTGTCCTGTAACTAAAAAAGTATTTCTGCCTGGTTTAAATTAAAGGCAAAAAGCAGCCGACTGGCCAGCAGCTACGGAAACTCTGAGTCAGCAAACAGTTGAAAAGGCATCATTGTTCTCTTCCCTTCTGATGTTGTGATGTGTGTGGCTGAAGTGGTTCACATTTATCTGCACTCGCCTCGTGGGAATAGTTCAGATATTTAGGGAAAATGCAAGGGAATAATAATTCCCTAATCATTTCTGTAGTTGTGAATAGTGCAACTGCAACCACAAATTATTTCCACTCTTTGTTAATTATACGTGGATTAATCAGTAATTCGTTTAGTCTATAAAAAGTCACAACAATATAAATCAGTCATAGTCATAATAAACTTTTCTTTGCAGTAATACTCAGTGATACTGTTTGAATTGCAGCACTGGTTGTACGGTCCAAAAGCATCAAGGATAATCTTGATACGGTGACCAGTAATAGACACAGGGGACACGCTGGCCTGAGTTCTAACCAACCACTTATTTCTCTGACATTTCTGTTGAAACTGTTGTTGTGTGTTTGTTTAGTTAAAGGCTTATTTATTAATGTATCACTGACTGATTGGATATTATTGTGCTATTACTCAGAAGCTCATTAACACGATGGAAGAAGAAACTGCCGAAGGGGACATTTTCAACAACAACTCTTCGAATCATATGAGTGGATGAAACCAATGTTACAATATAACGGCCAATATAGCAGCGCGGTAGCTCGGTGGGTTAAGGCATGAGGCTGGGATGCAGAAGGTCGCAGGTTTGATTCCCAGCGTGACACCCCATACCAGGTTTGTCCTTGAGTAAGACTCCGTAGCTTATTTTATTTGTCTCATACGTGACATCAATCATGCTTATTATATAACTAACTTGTTGCCAAATAAGTTGGCAATTGTTTTCCAGTTGATTGAATAGTGATGAATCAGTGAATGATTTCAGCCCCAGCGTGATCCTGCCGTGCCCGGTGACATCACTGAACCACACTGTTGTGGAGGTGATGAGGACTCTCAGTGAGGTAGACACCGTTTGCCCTTGACTCGCAGCACGCTGGTGAGCTCATCACAGCGACCTCGTTTCAGCACTGTGCTCGGTTGGTTTCTCTGCTCAACGATTGCAGAACACGATATATATGTGTAATCAGGTTGACTAGTTGGAACAAAATAAACAACCCAAACAAATGGATTTTGTTCTGGAGAAAAAAAATCTGTAACACTTCATAGCTGTGTGACTGTTGCTTTCATACCTGATGCCAGTGGTGTGGTGGTAATCTGGAGGATTGAAGAAACCCCAAGGGGCTGTTAACAATTCAGCCTGACGACTGTGGGCCAACAATACTGCTTTTTTTTTTGCAGCCTGTGGGTAGAGCCCCGTGCAGTCTCTCTCTCCCCTAACATACACACACATTCACTGTGCGAATGCCACAATCAAATGTATAGTAGATGAGTGAAAATGAGCAGCTCATCCTGTGGTTCAGTATTATTCTACACGCCAATTTTAGAAAACAGTCAAAGCCAAGAAAATACTGCGGAAAAAAAGAAGCTTGAGCATGCAGGCAAGTGCTCTAAAATAATAGTTTTATGTGGAGGTGGGCAGTACAAGTGTGAAAAACTTGGTGTTAAAGCTGCATTAAGCTGCCAAAATGCAAACTTAACTGTCATGATTATGTCACATTTCAGAAAAAGCCTTTCTCTAGTTGTCATTTTTATCAGTAGCTGACCGCACAGCCGTCACACTGTATCACATAAACAGGAGCAGGCATCGCAGGCATCCCTGAAAAGTGCTGGCAGATAAACAACGTTCTGCTGAACAATAATTTACTGCTGCTCAGGTTTTAAAAAGAGCCGTGAGTTCGTTCCGACTGACGTCTGAGCTTGGTTTCGATTTGCGCCCAGAAACTGAAATATCGTCTTAGAGTGCATTGGTTTCATGCAGAGGTAGTAAGTATTTAATTCACTCAATTTACTTAAATACTGTACAGGTTTGAGGTACTTGTACTTTACTGGAGTATTTTTACTTTATGTGTCAGTTAGTTTTACTCCTTTACAAATCAGAGTAATGCTGCATTTTTACTCTACTACATTTTAACATTATTAGCCACTGCTCTTTTCAGGATTAGATTCTTATAAAAATCATTACATATTAATAAAACACTGATGTATAATTTATGGAATACCTCCTGACACTGTATATTAATATCCGCTCCACCTATACCGACTGCTGTTTTTCTTCACCAGTCTGTTGGTAACAACACATTTTAATCATAATTTTCACCTTTGAAAACACATCTGGACTAGCCATCATTTAAAATACATTATTTCATATTTCTAAGTGAAGTACCTTTGTTTTTGTACTTATTTTTTGTAAGTATAATTGAGAGTATGCTCTGGAGTAGAAAAGTAATTGTTTAGCACTTGTCTCAGACACAAGCCACCACCATTACCACTCATCATTGTTTATCCACAACATACTTTTAACTGGGCTCAAATGAAACCTCGCTGCTGCAGACGAAACTGCAGTTCACGTAAAGTAGACCCCAGACCCCCCTACTGTATGAACAGCATTACAGATGTTTAGCAAGTCTTGGGGGAAAGAGATGACCTCTTTTTATGTGCACTGTCCACTGACTATTCTTACACAAGCACCCACATGAACTTGTTATTGGATTCGAATCCATTAATAACCTCACATTTGTTTGTGGATTTCATTTAAGACAAAACATTGATCTGCTGCCTTTGGACAAACCCTGGAAAACCTGGCTGACACCATTACGTTTTTTCTATTTCAATGTGTGTTCTTGCTTTTATCTTTTTCAGTATTTCTGCCAGAATCTTCCATCATTAAAATGCATTACACCTCACTCAGTTTAAAATCATCCACGTTTTTGCCAAACCCATGTTTTTGTTTAATGAAAATATGTGGATTCATGTCAGGTCTGCCCGGTTTATATCATCCCTGGGCTCTGACTCCCCATCATCCCATATAATGCATGTCAGTATGGAAAAGTCAGGAATAATCAAGGCAAAGTTGAATTGTGTGCTGTGAGAAGGAAGCCATGTTTAGAGAACGTGGAATGGATGGGAGAACGAGTAAGTGTAAGCCCAGGAGAGGAATCAGATTAGTTTGGAATATTGTACTTCCATTATAGAGGAAGCGCGTTGGGAAATAAGAAATGTTGGCTTTACCACACACCCATATGTGCTCACTTCTGCTCTGCCAACCTTGCTCATCTCTTGTTTTGACTTCTTTGTGTATGGGGGATAGAGGTTGTGTGTGTGTGTGTGTGTGTGGGCAGGGGGGTCACGGTGTGTAGCATACAAACACCAGCAAGCTGAAATGGAAAGTTGTGAATTAAACATGTGTGTTCTTTCTGCTTTGCTCTGCCGCTGTGGTGCCGTCGGTGTCTGCATTTTTTGGTGCACGTGTGTGTGTATTTCTGTGTGTGCATGTGACTGTGTGTGTGTCCCAGCCTGGGATGTCCCATATCAGTAGGGAACATTTGCTGAGGTTCTCTGCTGAGTTGCTTTAATATTTAACACCTGCTCCCCTCACCTGCTGTCACTTGTAGAAGATACACTGCTGTGTCATTCACTCACTAAGTCCTTCCCTACTTTCGTCTCTTATTTTCTCCCTTCCTCTCCGGGTTTAACTGTGTCTTTTCCTATCTGCTCCTGTTTCAATCCATCTCTTCCTCCCACATTATCTTCTTCTTCACTGGCACCCCTTCCATCTTTTCTGTCTGCTGTGGTTGTGAGAGGAGGAGCCAGCTTCTGCATATTAGAAGGATTTGGGAAACCATGCAATAGCCTTGAACCACTGAGAGTGTCTGTGTGACAGAGAAACAGGAGAGGGAGGAAGGAATATTAATATAGTTACTATGGTGACTAAACCAGACTATAGCATTTAGTTCTGTTCTGCTGACTGCTAAGGTTCTCTGGCTGTGTTTGTCTCGCTGGTCTTAATGCCTGGTTCCCTCCAGCTTTGCTGGGCAACACACTGAAGACATTTGGCTTTTGAAGCTGGTGTTGGATCATGTCCTTCTCTGTGCAACAAAAACTCAAACTACTTCCTCGCCATGTAGGTTAATGTTGCAGCTGCTTGTTGGTTTGTCCACAATAGTGTTTTGTGGTTGATATTGTTCAAAATAAAATATGTGAAAAGTAGGACAAATATTTAACCTCTTAAGATAGACGCAGATGGTGTAGGAGATGGATGAGCTTACAATATATAGAACCAACATCATTATCAAGTGGAATTTATGCTAACCCATAGCAGTAGGCAGCAGAAATACAAGTAGACCTGTATTACATTACCTTTGATACTTACCTTTAGTGGTACTTGCATACTTCTGTGTACATGAATATCACTTAAACCTAATAAACGGACACTGATGTAACCTAAATACACAATGAAATTTTGTTGCTCCCAGCTAACAGGTATTGTACATCAAATCATTTATAAAATGTAGTATAATACATCATCCCTTGCGAAAATAAGTCATGTAATAGAAATTACATACAATTAAGTAAACATTTTGTAGACCATGAAAGCCAAAGTAATTTATTGTATTTTATTATTTCAGATTTCAGATGCTCATAAGTTTAGTTCCTTTTAGACTCCAGCTGTTACTCACCAGAGCAATTCAGATTTAATGACTTTAGCTAAAAATAGCTTGTGTCTGCAATCAGGGCCGTCTCTAGGTTTTGGGGGCCCTATGCAAGATAATTTCGCTGCATTTTAAATGTTTTATTATTGTGACAATTATTGTTTCCACTCAGGAACATTGCAATTAAAATAAAGAGTTCACATATAATATGTCCAAGCCTGGTCGCAAACCCAGGACTCCCAGAGTGGTGCGTTGTGTACGGTGTAAATGAAGCCTCTGTGCCTGTTACTCTGAAAACTCACAAGCACAAATGAAATTAGTGGATTGGGAACAAAAGCAACCAATTTATATCGATCTGCAATATTTCCACTCTAACTTGTGTTAACAACATTTGTACTTTTGGTCATAACGTACTATGATGCTGTATGTGAGTTATCAATCCAGAGGAAGTTAGAGCTTCTCATCATGTTGCTTTGAAGTTGTCATCTTTGCAGAGAAGTTTAGTTTTGGACACTTTTTCTTTTTTTGTTTCTGCTGATGAAATTGTAGGATACTGCACGTTGTGATTTTCATAATCTATCATCTTCACAGCCTACACAGCTCTTCATCTTCCTGATGCTGGATTACAGACAACACAAATCATTTAACAAGCATGTCTGTAACAGTTTATCTGAATTTTTCTCATTACTAACAGATAACGTGCATTTACTAATTTCTTATCGGGCAAACATACAAACATAATTCATATGTAATACTTTATATATTTGTAACCATGGTGTTTTTGATGCCTTAGAGAAGAACAAGTAGCAATGGCCATCGTCCTTACAGCCAAAACCCTACATTCATTGTGGTGTTCTCGGTATTTCATATTAAGTAGTTCACAAAGGAGACAAACACAAATTGTTCTGAAAGAGAGGGAAACATCTTCAACTCTGTTCTCGTAGTGTCGAACTTGCCAGTCGTGATGTGAAATTTGTGTGAGATCATCAGTCTCTGAAATTACAGAAAATGGTTGACACAGAAGAAGGATTTGCAAAATTAATACAAGAAGGGATTCATTGTACAAATATGAATGTGAACTCATTAAGTCGGCCACTAATACGTTTGCTCACTGGCAGTTCTCAAACAGAATTGGTGAACAACCTAGGATGTGGAGACAGAGAGTGGTTTCCAGCCTGTTAGCATGTTTTAGCAACAATGTCCTCACCAAACTTAGAGAACCTCCTATGTTCTAACCATGACTATCTTTGAAAAAAAGTTTTAAGTCACAAAACTTGTGCGCTGGCATTGGATTTATAATCCGACAAAAACAGCCTATGGTAAAAGTGAGTTGGTTTCTGTTTACACTGGCTAGCTGAAGCAAAAATACTGTCAGTCACAGCTGATATCCAACAGCTCAGTCTTGGTCTTGCCTGGCGGTGCTGCTGCCCAGTCACAACAGCCTAAGCCTGTGCTTTATCCCCACAGTGGTGACTGTGGCTCACACAAGTCAGCTTTGACACTGACAACCAGTGGCGTTCATGGGGGCAGGTTGCCCTTTTTCCTCTTGGGTGCAAATTGCCCTTTTCAACTGGCAATCAAAACTTTTCAGGCCCTGCCCTGGCCCTTTCATAGGGCATGACCTTCTCCGGCTCAGCTGAGTTAGAGTTGAGGCTTTATTTACTTTTTGCTCGTGCCCCTGAAAACTGCCTTTGCGAGACAGTGTGACAAAAGTTACTCCGTGTGAAATAATCCACAGCGTCATCTGTGCGCCTTTAGTGAGAAGTCATTTTGTCTGTCCGAAATGCCGACGTCAACTCAAGCGCCCTCACTTCGTCAGACACGCAAAGATGAAAATAAATGCTATCAAAAAAATAAACTCCCCTTTTTACCATCAGCTGAAGCCAGTATATGTCAGTGAATTTGAACCACTCTGCCTCATCTGGCCTCACTGATAACAGGAATGAAATGAATCTGTAACAACATTAACTTGTGTATATGCTGTATATAAAAAGGCTGAAAATCAGCAAAATGCTAATGGAAGGTAAACAGTTTGTTATGTTGTTATGTGAAGCTGCAGTTGCCCCAGTACCACCAGAGCTCTACGTCTGTGCCTGATCGATGTCAGAGAACAGAGCAGAGAAGTTAAATACATAATACTGCTTTGAATAGTGCAGTCACACTTTGCCTGCTTTCATCATTATTGACTTTGCGTGAGTTGTAGCCACCCTGACGGTCGGACGCCTTGACTGGGAGGGAGAAGTGTGTGGTCTGGTAAGAGCTATCCACAGTCAATATGACCTATAGGGGAGAATAAAATGCAGAATTAGATTCCCTTATTACCAAACATCAAATCTGATAAAACGTCACTCACATTATTCTTTGTCCAAAAGCAATCATTGTCAGGTTAAACACATTTCTGACTTCCCTCTTCTTTGGAGAACATCACCAACAGCGTAACAGCACATGTGTAACTGTCTGTTTATGTGCCGGTGTTGGTGGTGAATCTGAAGATGTCAATCTCTCCTCTGAGCTGAGCTGCTGCAGCTGCTTAGCATACATCACGGGTCCTGTTGTCTGTGCTGTGCGGTGGAACAGCAGGTTGACGCTATCAGCCAACAGGTCCCTCTGTCTCGCACAGAAAGAAAGAATTACCTTAGCTGCAACTGTCTTTGCGCCTGTGTTTGTGTTTGTGAGAAGTGTGTGACGAATCGCTCGGACCTGTTAGCAGTCATCTCTACTCAACACACCGCTCTTCAGAAGGCGGGGGGGGGGGGGGGGGGGGGGGGTTGTGCAGAAACATGTTTTTTTATTAATATGTCCTTCTTCATTTTCTCCTCGCCGTCATCGCTCACACACTCCCCCTCACACTCGTCGCTTTCCAGCTATTCCCACTGCATCAATCTATTATACTCTTTGATTTTTCACTGATCGTGTCTTTCATTTGTTCTCTTTCTTTCCCTCACCTCTTCCCAACCTTATCCCCTTTCCTTTTCTCTTGTCATCCCCCCTGCTCTCCTCCTTCTCTCACGCCCCAGTTAGGGAGTACAATGAGATGGCATGGCAGGGTTGTGTTGTCCGTGTGTGTGTGTGTGTGTGTGTGCGCGAGTGTGTTTGTCTGTGTGATGTCACACTAAGCAGCTCTATAGTAGCTCTCTCTTTTTTAATCCATGTGCTCACAGACCACACTGCTATTTTAAGATTCTATAAACCTTTTCAAAGAAGCTTCAAGGGGAAAGCTTGTCCATGCGCTGTGCGCCAAATTTGTGTGCCTGTTTGTGTTTTGAGGGAGGTAACCCATCTCTTAGTAATTCTTTCCCTTTTCTCAAAAATATTAGGAGTCACTGCTAGAATTTAGAGCCCATTTCAGTACAGCGCGGACAGATTTATGTTGCCGGAAAACAAAACACGCATTTCACCTGCAAATTTGCCTTCTCTGCTGGCTCACGTAGAATCTCGAGGAAAAGTCGAATTGAATATTCAGTGGTGCAGCTGATGCTGTGTTAATAAAACAGGCATGATCTCCAGACAATGGACAAGCTCAAAGTATATTACACGCTCATTATTGCCACAGCAATATAATATCTCCAGTCCTGAACTATCTGATCTCTTGTCTTTCATCATATATAAATCTGGTTCTCTTCACGAAGCTATCTTTGTGCAGCGGCTCTTGGCCCACTATTTCCCAGTCAATTGCCTTTTTTAAACCTAGAGTCTTGGCTCTGTTGCACCTGAGCTCGCAGGAAAGAAATGTGTGAAAAGGACAAATTTTCACTTACTGAGAAACAACAGGAGACAGTCGAGGTCACGACAATAAGGTGTGTTTTAACGTCACATCCAAGAGCAGTTAAAAACCCAGGGCTCAAGGAAAGGAAACCTAGGACTCTTGACTGTGTAGTTAAAGGTATGGATAATGGTAAAATAAATATATTTTTAGAGCAGCATTAACTAGGCTGTTTGTCCACTTGTTGGCAGCAGAACAAATCAACACTTTACCCATAAGAGTTGTGATAGCAAATCTTCCCACTGATAGATGTTTTCTGTGCCTGTTATAATGTTTATACAAAAAACAACTGTCAGCGGCAGCTGGAAATGACGGTGATGAGAGCGGTGAGTCAGGCAAAACGGTGAAAGACAGCTCACACCACGTCTTCTATATAGACACTGTTAGATTCCTAAAACTAATCTCACAGTCTAAGGTAACGGGACAACCAGGGTCCTCTTAAAAGTAGAAATTATACATTTTAGATGCATTTCACATGTACATTTTTTCTTCCCTCCTTCAGCACATACCCACATCTGATCGGTAGTATCTCTCAGCATTTTAATATTAGACTTTTCCAAAAAGGCAAAACATGTTAAATGACCTTCTTGAAAGGTGATCCACAGTTCTATACTTTGTTTTTTTTTCCAGTTTATAATGTTGCTCAAAAAGAGTTTAACATGGGGCCAGAATGAGCCACAGATACAACTGTGACCCATCAACCCACTCCATTTAGATGCAGCTGCTTGTGTATAAATATTAATATGTATAAATAAAACATAACATGAAATGCAGGCGTGTATTCTTATAAAGGTGCAGAAAATGAGGGGGGAAAACAGCTTAAGTATGTTTAAGTGCACCACTTGAGTAAATGTACCTGGTTGTATTCCACCACTGCCGCTTTAGCTTGCTGAACATAAACCAGGCTGCTTTAAGCTGCCGAAGCAAATGACCAGTGCTGTTGTTTTCTGGAGTGGGCAGTCTCCTGGGTGTTGTTCCGCACTAATAAATGTGCTCTGACCTCCCTCCGTACACTGGCACCAGTGTGTGCCCTACAGCTGTCTTCAACATTTTTATTTCACTGGTAAAATCTGCTGTCCTGAACCGCTTTGAGCTCTTTCTTCCTTAATAGAGACTCTTTTCTACATGAAATCTACAACCTGCCTCTTGACATCATCCCCACAAGCCTCCTTAGGGGGTTTCTCCATATTGTCGGCCCAAGTGTCATCTCCACTGTAAATAGCTCTATGGCCACTGGGGCTGTTCCATCCTATTTCATACATGTAATAGGTCTGCCTGTTGTAGTACTGAACAATTTTCAGCAGTGTCAGACCCATTTCCATAGTACAGTTTTTTGTGCATAGTACTACATGTGTTTTTGAATGGGAATCTGTTTGGTTTCAGAAATTGGCTTATTTGCAACAATTTTTCCCTGACTGCAGGTTTCTGACTGTTCTGTTCAGTGCTGCCTTCAGTATGATAAATCGTGCCATCATAACTCACTGTCTCGAGTGTGGGGCTGCTGTAAACAGCACTGTGCTGGCATAGCTCGGGTCATAACAGAAGAACACAGCCATTTAGGCAGTTTTTCATGTGCCCTGTCAAGGATCTCTTATGGGGTTCCTCAGGGTTCAATTCAAAATATTTTTTCTTCTGCACAGCTTCTGCATTTTCTTTTAGTGTGGACCTGCTAAGTCCAATAATCAGCACATTTTTTTTACATCTAATTTGTTACTTGTCAAAACATAGATGTTTGTAACCATCAAAATATCACTTTAATTCTGACTTGAATTCTAAACTCTGTAACTTGGCACATGTTTAATTCTCGATTGTCAGGAACAAATTTTAATTATGTTTCAGTAAAAACAAACATGACTGAATTGTTTTGTACAATTCTGTGAAAGGATTTTACTGAACCGGCCGTGTAAAGCCTTGGAAACACAGCAGCAAATTAAATCTGGAGAATACTCAGTTGGAGTATTCAGAGTTGGGAGATAATGTCCAACTACGTTAATTAAAGTCAAACTTTAGTGATCCCAGTGGGGGAATTTGTCCTCTGCATTTGACCTACAGTAGGGAGGAGTGGGCAACCACCATGCTGCTCTAACTCCAGCAGGATTAAAACCCAGGGCCTCCATTTGAGGCAGCTATTTTTATGTGTAGAAAAAAAATAGCGATGAATAACATAAGGTTCACCCTGGGATCTTAAGGAATGATATTCTAATGTAAGAAAAGTCAATTTAATTCCCGAAGCCCGTCAGCCGACGCAGGTCCTGGCAATGTGCCTGCACTGTGACTGCTGGGAGGGGAAGCTGTGGCAAAAAGAAAAGTAGTCAGATATTTAATGGATTACTGAAAGACATTAGGAGACAGTCAAGGTCATGACAGCAGTGTGTGTTTATAACCTCACCTCCATCCATCCATATTGCTATTATCTAAACCGCTTCAAAAGGGTCAAAGGGAGGTTGGAGCTGCTCCCAGCTGTTTTTGGCACCTTATGGGGTATAACCTGGACAGATTTCCAGTCTATCACGGGGCTGACGCAGAGAGACCATCATTCATGCCTGCATTCAGATCTATGGGCACCTTAGAATCGCCAGTTAACCTACACGTATTGTGGGAAGAAACCCGGACAATTATGCAATTCCACACAAAAAATCCACAACCAGCTGTCAGAATCAACGTATGGCAGAAGTAAAACTACTCTGCCCACCTTACGTCTGAGGACTAAAGTTTCATAATACCTTGTTGGCTGATCAACTCCACCAGTAATTTTATTGATAATGGAAAAATGAGTCTGTGTTAAAGCACCATTAACTGAGCTTTTTGTCCACTGGTGGGCACTAGAGCTCATGCACATATATGAGCAGTCTATATACACATTAGGGAGGCAAAGAACAATATTGGCATTCATTCTCTGATTTCAACTCTTCTGAATCATTTTCCTTCTTATTTTACTTATTCATGCTGTAGGATCATCATAAATGGCCTTCCTTCAGCACATCACTGTAAAAACAGCTCAAATGCTACACGTACTGTACATCAGTGTGCAAAGTAAAGGTCAAAAGAGCAAAACACATTTCTGAGCAGAGAGACTTTCATTCAGACTTTATTGACCCCGTGTGCCTTCTATATATTAAACTCCTTTAGGAGCAGGGGTTAACCAGAGCACTGCAGCTACAGCCCATCTCCAGCTCCAGGACCACTCCTCTTATCTACTCCTCACCAGATTGCCGTAAACCCTTGCACAGATGGATCAGCGTGTCGTGCATGCATCTAGAATATACATTGTTGCCACGCTTACAAATGCATCCAGGAAGGTGGACCACATTTCCCTGCTGGCTTTTCTTTGTCTTTCTCCTGTGCTGCCATCTGGCATTGTACGACAACGCTGTTGAGTCTTCACGTCAGTTTCTCTCCTTTAGATTTCAGTTTGCGCACATGGAGCCTGTAGTTCAAGTATCACGGGGCTTATCATCAAAGAGGATACAGCTATACAGTGGCTTTACATCGAAGAATACAGCCTAAATTTAAGAACTGAGTTGACCCGCCGTTGCTTCTTTTCCTATTGCATACAATCACTCTATCATAACAGCCTTTTGTATCACATTAATTCAACTGTGGCACATATTTTCGTGTGATGGTGAAAGTGACAATAATTAGAAGTAGAGTTCCTGGTAATACCATGGAGCCTTTTAACTCTGAGAAAACGGGACGTAGTTGTAATCACAGCAGCACTGAGGTAGTTTTCTGTAATTGGATTTTTTATTAAAGGCCTTTTATATGTCTCTATGCAATATTCATATTATAGGGATACATTCTAATGAACACTATAGGCACAGAAAAATAACATCCTCATTAATAATGTAAGCATCTACTGTTTAATTTAAGTTGCTCTTCCCTGAAAACAAAGCTGTTCACTGCCTTGTTTGTCTGCACTGTCTGATTTATGTTTAAAATGTTACTAATCACGTAGACCCTAATTTCAGCATTATTGCTGTCTGTTGTTCAATTCAAAAAGTGTTTGTTTTTGTATTAACTTGCTCATTATTGCACATGAAAAACAGCATTACCCAAAGCATCAGTGTCTGGAAAATACATTTCCTAATTAAGCTGTTAGACAGTGATGTTAGGGTTTCGTGGGATTTCAGATCAAGACAAACAATTACAATATAATATCTAAAAACAAGAAGCCACGGAGAATATCTATTAGTAAAATATCTTACTAATAATATATTTCTTATTGTGGATTTATTTAGAGTTTCCACTGACAATTTAGACAAGAGACAAAACCTGACACACATAAGAGAAGAAAAGAACAAAGTTTGGGGATAAAAACCACTGTTTCTGATGGTTATTTGCCAATAAATGTTGTGACAGCAGATACTAACTATTAATGAATTAACTATTCAGTGGTTTAAGTAGTCCTACAGGCAAACATTTCCCACTATGCTCTGAAATCTTAAACGTCCTGTGTTGAGTTTTTGACCAAAATAAATGCACTAAACATGGTCATTAGGACTCAAGGACAGTTGATGAGGAAAATTAAATGTAAAGATTGTGTTTTATTTTGCTTGTTTTTTTACAAGGAAACTCTGCAGGTGACCAATAAAGCTGCAAGACCGTAAAGCACTGGTGCTTTAATAATTTATTGCTGTCTAAGTGTTAGCTTTCCAATTTGTGACGGTATTAGTTTGAATCATTCTGCTTGCTCTAGCCTGGCCTTAAGGCAGATCCTTATTTCCTCTGGAAGGCTCAAGGCAGGCAGCTAAACAAGCATTAGAATTTGCACAAGATTAACTTTATCAATCCCACCAAAAATGGAGGGGATATAATCAGGAACGAGGAAGTACTGTAATACTGGGAGGACGTAATAAACCAGTGCTTGTATAAATCATTTCAGTGGGCTGCTGTCCACAGGGAGCTCTGACTACTGACTACCTGACTGTTGTGTAACTACCTGAAACAAAAGTAGGTAGCAGGATAAAAGTTCTGTAATTCGTGATAGTTCTGCAAAGCTTCTGCTGAAATACTCACTCACCATAATTGGGATCTAAACAAAAGGATGCATTCTCCAGAGCAAATGCTCCCTATAGGTAGAGTACTACCTCACAACTTTTCAATTTAATAAGCCCATCACTGCAACAGGCACACAAACCAATCAATCATTGTTAGGCAAGTGTTTGACAAAGTAGCAGGACTTGAGGGACCAGTGGCTATTGCAGCATCGCAGTCTTACATCAATCATTGCTCAAGTGCGAAAAGCTGAGGACGAGTTTAATCTGTGTTTTTTCTTTTTCTGTCAATTGCACTTACACTTCAAATAATAGATTTCATCAATTTCCATGACAGTTCTCGATAATCACCTGAATCTGTCTGCTTTAATTGGTTCAATTCAATTGAATTGAATTCAATTTTATTTATATAGCGCCATTTTACAACAAAAGTTATCTCAAGGCACTTTACAGTGTAAGGTTTCAGACCTTACACAATATATCACTATACAGAGAAAACACAACAGTCCCACTTGAGCAACAGTGGAGAGGAAAAACTCCCTTTAAGAGGAAGAAACCTCCAGCAGAACCAGACTCA
>JAUMHF010000001.1:4236011-4254460 GCA_032359275.1 Microctenopoma steveboyesi
TATTTATGGCAAACAATTTCCCTCTGGGATTAATAAAGTGTTTTGAATCTTGAATCTTGAATCTTGAATCTTGAATCTTCAACTACCAAAACAGTTTGTGCAAAGCTCCAGTAAGAAAGTGTGAACAGCAGAGGTGTGGCAAGTTGAAGAGACAGAAACTGTGGTGTAGGGATAGATGGAGTGAAGGAGGGAAGAGTTGCGTTTCTGAGGTGATGCCCATTTTGGCAAGTCAAACTCCCTTCACCGCTCTGTTCTGCTCTGCTCTGCTCTGCTCCACTCTGCTCTGCGTGGGTTGTTGCTGTATAAATAACACTCTCAGAGCAGATCAGAGGGGGAGCGAGAGAGAGAAATGGGGAGGATGAAGGAGGCAATAACGGCACAGAAAGGGAAAAGGAATGGCGAGGGAGACAGGGGAACAGTGGGGGGGGGTGTATGGGGGAACTGAAGCAAGTGATGGCGAGAGAATGTGAAGAATGGAGAAACAGCACAATATGAACTCTTCAGAGAGGAAAGAGAGAGAGGTGTGTTTGGTTTGGTGTCATGCGATGGCCTGTTTCGTATGACACCATCAGAGTTAGTCATGAGGAAGATGATTAATAGTGTAGAGACACTGCAGCAGCTCGTCACTGTCACATTCGCTTACAAAGCAGCTAATTCTAACAAACTATTTTAGCATATGAAGTGAACCTCATAAGGAAATATATTTACGTTTCCACGCACACATTCGTCTCACCTGGGCTGTGCGTTGTCAGACCCGCCCCCCTGAAATCAAAGATGTTTATCTGTTCCAGTGAGAAGCGAACCTGTCACAGAGGCGCATGCCGTCGTTCCTAAACTCGGTCATAGTAAGTGAAAGATATAGTTTGGTGCAAAGAATAAAACGAGAGAGCTAGGACGAGAAGTTCAGTCTGTGCCTCCCTCCTCACCTCCGTTTGGCTGGCCAGTCATGGTGTGAAGTGGGTGTTGATGTTAAATTGTCAGTTTCCGAAAGTTACAGGGATGGTCAGACACAGTCTTTCCAGTTTCTGTGTCTTTACGACAGAGAATTTCTGTAGCTAACTTAAAACAAGGGGTCTGTTGAAGTATACCATCACTTAAAGTTCACAGCGTCTGTCATCTGCTACCTTAAATGGCAACTAATGACATGACGTGATCAAACTGAACGATGATGGAAAATGTTTTCTTGTGATTCTCTACTCTCATCTCAGCGGCGAACAAACTGTCCCTGCACTCCCCACAGGACCTCCACGTAATTCAAATTACAGTGATCCCTCTGACACAGTATTCAGCTTTCCTTTGACGTTGCAAGACTTTTTGGGTGCACATACCGTACATAAAAATAATCAGTTGATTAAACTGCACCTACAAACATGCCTGCTCCTTGTATATCCTCCTGTACAGCATCTACTGTATTCTCCACACACCTCATTTCCATGGGGATGAGTCTGCTGAGCGCGATAAGTCAACCCAAACATTGCTGACCTTTCCTAGTCAAACTGGGTGTCAGTTCCTCCGTTCAGGACAATGCGGGGTTTGGCAGTAATTAGTTCTCTATGGAGATTATAAAACATTCTAAATGACTTAATTAGTGAATTGTTAAAGTGCATCTGTTTATATAACTTGTTTGGAGGAAATACTCTACCCACAAGTACATGAACTTGTGATGTTGTAAACAAAAATTAAAGCATTATTAACTGGCCTGCAACACTGTGATTGTGTATGTATGGAGGAAATGAGCAATATGGACCAAAATGGCCTACCTCGCTGCAGCAGTTTAATGATGGCCAGAGGTGTTGCTGGAGTAGCTGATGGTGATGCATCCCAGAACATTGTTCTACAGACCAGGACTAATCTGCGGTTATTGGTACGAGGCTAGCTAGGAGAAGATCTGGATCGCATTAGATAGCGAGAAGCCTACATTGCTACAGCCAATTAATGATGGCCAGCGGTGCTCTGAGCCTGACACATCCTAAAAGATTGCATTACAGATCAGCACACTGCAGATGCTTACATCACATCCTCAGCTACATGTTGCTTTATATAGATTATGTTCACATTTAATTAGTCGTACTGAAAGAGTTTCTGTCGTTCTTCTGTACAAAACTATCTGGTCTGTTTGGAAGTTAATTCTTGACCTTTTGTCATGTGTAAGAAAATGTGAAACCCAGAAAACCATTTACTAGCTTGTTTGGAAAATGCAATTGCATCTCTTTGTCTTTCCTCTTGTTTTGTCATTAGAATATTAAATAAAAATGGAACAATCTATCTCAAATGTCATCAGATAATAGCAATCCAGCTCAAAGTGACACCATTGTAATCGCAATAATGGGTTTCCTGTGTGGCAGCAAGTAGAGTGTCATCACACTTGCACTGGGGGCGGTAAGATTTCTGACCTCAAAGGCAAGCATTGCCTCCGTTAGGTGGAAGTGTCTGTGGGCAGTGTTGAATTTTCAGAGATTTTCCTTTTGAAGTTTAGCGTTTTGACAGACCAGAAATGATCAGGACATATTACATCGGTACTATGAGTAGACATTCTTTATCCTGTATGAATGATCCATGAAATCACTCAGAATAAAACGTATCCAGCTTCAATTGTGTTATGGATTGAATACTGTGGCCCAGTTTTTCTAAATGGTCCAATTCTGTGCTAGTACAAGTAAATACCTGCAGGTTGGCGGTAGGAAAGGCTAATGCAGGTGCCAAGTGGAGTGTTAAGTGCTAGCCATGTGATGCAGCCCTATGGCTCCTGTTGCTGTAATGAGAGCGGCTCGTTCTCAAGTCTCGCCTGGCTCCTGCTAATTGCCTTAATTGATAGAGTGACCTATAGGGAGAGAGGCTTTGGTGGATCAGCAAAACAGCTGGTAAATCTGGAGAAGGAAGGGGAGGGAGGGGTGAAAAAGGATGAGATGGAACAAATGAGGGGGAAATTAGTAGAGAAGTAGATGCAGTAGAAAAGAAGAAGTCTGGCTTTTACCAGATTGTTGAAATCGTCTTTCGTTAAAGCACCACAACTCCTAATGCTGTCGAAAACATACATTTTTGCTCACACATGCTCAGTTGGAGACACACATCAGGATTTTTGGACCCAATTGGGCATTAAATGTTCCATCAAAGCCAAATTTAACCAGCAGAGTGAGAGTGAGGGGAAGAGGGTGGGGAACCAAGTCAAACAGATAAAAAGGAGCAAAGGCACAGGAGGAAAAGGCTGACAGTGACATCATGCTTTTAGAGTAGAGGCCGGCCCTCAGGCCAGCGCTGAATACACTCCTAACAGTCTTGTGTACTTCCTTTAGACTGAATAATTCAACACACTCCTGATGGAGAGACTGACTATGACTGTGTGTGTATCTCTGCATGTCTCGGTGCTGCGGTGCATGTGTGCATGTAGGTGCATGCATGAGTGCATTTGTCTAGATAGCGAGAGAGGAGAATATAAGTTCTGTGTGCAAGTGAAGGAATACAACTTTTCTTTATTTGTGAGCTAGAAATCGTGTAGGAGAGAGGCTGCTTGGAGTCACTGAATGGGCTGTGCGATGTGTGGGCGGCTGCTCGGTTTTTGTGCATGTGTGCGAAGTGTGCACACACGTCTGTCAAGTCTGTGGAAGTTAATGTGTATTTTCTGTGTATTGGATTAAGGGCTACTTTTTATTCTTCAAAAAAAAAGCAAAGGAAGTGGAGCTCTATCAATCCTCGCCCCCCCCCTCAACACAGTCACCAGGCTGCGTGTGTCGACGTCTTTCCCCCAACACCCACACATGCTGTCACACACAGTCTCCCTCACTCTCCCTCTCTCTGTGTTTTTTGGATTTTAAGCTGCAGCGCTCCTCTGTGTGCCCCCATTTCTTGTGTGAGTGTGTGGTCTGTGTACTCTTCCTCTGAGTGTGTGTGCTTTGTGTGTTTTTGCCAGCATGCATGTGTCTCTGTGCGTGTGGACATTGAGTGTTAGGGTTTGATCCTGTGCTAATGATCTCCCAGTGGCTCAAACTTCTGTAAAGTGTGTTGAGGAGGAAGTGAGAATGAAAGGAGGTAGGAGGGAGGGGGAGGACTATGTGAAAGTAAAAGCAGTTCCTGATCTTCACAGTCATCTTCATCACTTACCCCCCCCCCCCCCCCTAAAAAAAACCTGCAGGAGCAGCCACGCCGTTAGCAACCTGCTGCATCAAACCAGCTAGTGACAGAAGGAGTGGTGGATGGATAGACAGAAGGATATGGAAAGCCAGCATGTGAAGTGTGTCATGCTCCCCTCAGCACATACATGGACACAAGAAAATGTCAGCCACAGACGATCAGATAGGATTTTTACTTTTGTTTTTTTTTTCCCTTTGAATGTCACATGGGGGGGTTTTCTCACATCTCTCTCTCTTTACTTCTTTCTGCTTGTCTCTCTCTCTCTGCCACTCTCTGTGCTCCCCTTCCACCCCCCCACCCCCCGCTCTCCCTGTCAACTCTCAGTGCATCTTCTTGCTTACATGGACTGTAATGCACTTTTGTTTTCTGAATGTGTGTGCACTTCCTCCACTTCCTCTCATACTCTGAGTCTTGCCTTACTTCTCCCCTCCCTCCCATCTGGAAAAGATCTGTCTCACTAATAGGAGGCCTGGCAAATTAGCCCTTCTATCTTTCTCTACCACTCCTGTCTCCTCCCTCCCTTTCTCATCTGGCTCCTCCAAGCATGCGCTGCCGAGTAGAGCGCACTCATGCACACCCATAGACATAAAAGTACATACACAAGTACAAATTTGCCCCTTTTGTGTGTGTGTATGTCTGTTTGTCTCCAGGTTGGGTACTGGCTAATAGGGCATAGTAGGTAATGGCAGCCGTAGCCTATTATCTCTGCTCTGCTGTCTAATAGCCACTGGCTTTAAGCATCTGCCGCGTAGCTGCTCTAACTCCCCCAATGGATACTTAACAACTTAGCACAAACACAGATAGGCTCACACACATACACATGTACAACCCACCCCCACAGATGCACACTAGTGATACCGCCAAAAGTGATTTGTGCATATGAGTGTGTCTGTTCACGTGTGGGTGCATGCAGAAGTTTTGTACATGTACTCGTTTGTATTTGTGGTTATCACATCTAACACACAGTGCTCTGACATTCGGTATGCTCTTTTCCTCAGGGACCACGACCTTACCTTAATTAGTAAAGGAAATAGATTTTCTTATCTGATTTCTGACACAGTGGCCACACATACACACGCACACACCTGCCAGCGTGCACTCACATGTGCCGCACATCAACACCTATCCTTTAACGGTGTGGTTAAATGCCAGAGCAAGAAGCCAACACGTTGGGTGTTCGAGCGCGTGTGTGTCTGTGTGCAAGGGAAAAATTAATCTGCTCCCATCTGTAGACTGACCATTGATTTGTCATGGTAACAGTGGATGGTGACTGTTATGTGAACAAAAACAATGAGAAGAGAAAAATGAAGAATGAAGTAGCTGCACTGAGGGAAGAAGAGAGGAGACGGGGGAGACGCCGGAGGACACAGACCCACATGGGGACACAGTCTGCAGAGGCTGGGAGACAGAGGATTAACCCATGTTAGCCTGTTGCTGTTTTAACTAAATGTAGCAACAAGAGTTTTTATGTGTGCGTGTGCACAATAGTGTTGTGGGAGTGTTTTTGGTATAAAAAAAAGCTTACACAGACCTGAGTAAGGCTTATATATAATGAATGAATCCCCCTTCAGCTACCGTTTTTCTTTCCTCTGCAGAATTTGTGTTTAGTCTAACCCCCTCCTTTGCCTCCAAACAATCTCTGCAAAACCCCTCCACTCTCCAGCATCCCTCCCAGAATCCACCCTGCACCAAACCGACGTGCCCCCTGGAAGCCTGTGTCACTGTATAAACTCATTCTGTGGTATTTAGTAAACACAATGCCGTGGCTGTCAACCACTCACTTAAGAAACACAAATGTAATTTTAACCAAAACGGGGCATAAACCAATGTTTTACTATTCAGCAGTGCCTGCAGCTCTTGTGTAAAAGCAGTAAGACTAACACGCTGTCTAATTAATCTTGTGGCTTGTGGTATTCCTACACTAGCCAGAAACTTTTGTTTCGCAGTGGCACTGGACAGGTGCCCTGACCCCAACCCTGACTGGCCATCCTGTTCTCATACCTGCGGCGCTCGGCCTGTTTAGCATGGTCCAGCAATCAACACTGAGGTAGTCAGCTGAGATGTTATGACTCACAGCTTGCTGCCATTTTTACACCAGGCCTAAGGTTTCTAAGTCCAACAGAGTCACCATCAGTGGGCTGGGAGAGAGGCATAGACAGTAACAGGGAGAGTGGTGGGCTTTTTTCACCCAAAGGCACTTCAGCTATAAATATCAAACTGGCAATTCTTTGATTCACCAATGAAAGCTGCCAGAGGAGGGAGGAGAATGCAGGGTCTCGCTCAGTTCTTCGGCTGGTTGAAATTCATTCACTGATGGGGGAGAGAGAGAGAGAGGCTGAGGGAGGAATAAGGTTTGCTGTGTCATTTATTTTCCATGTAGTGGGGTGAAATAACATTAACATCTTTTTCTCTCTGAAACTCTATAAGTCAAACAGTTATTATTTCTCAAACAGAAGCGGCAGCACACACAATATAGAGACACACATCCCATTTGCTTTCTGCAGCTTGGATGCTGGTGTGTGTGTGTGTGTGTGTGTGTGTGTGTGTGTGTGTGTGGATGCCACAACCTGGACAGACACTTGAGTTTTGATAAGGCAGACCTTTTAGCACTCTTGCGGATCCCGTTGTAATCTCTCCTAAACAGGTGCTGTGATTAGCCTCTGCCGTGAGCTGCGTTTTGACAGTTGGATAGGCAGGACCAACCATGCACACAACCATCGGCTACCACTCAGGAGACAGATTTAACTTTCGGTGCTCGGGTGGCACTCTCCTACCATCCTGTGCATTGTGTATTGTCAGAGCTTAGCTTGAATCAAATTTCCTTTCCTTTGCCTAATAATTATGTAATCTCTTTACAATATCCTGGCTGACTCTGCATGCTGATGCAGCACATGTGATAGAGTCAGCAGTGCAGACTGTGGATTTGATTGTAAACCCACAAATTGACATCTTATTGAATGCATCTGAAATTATGACCCATGAATTTGGAATATTTATGAACAAATTGCAATATCAAATTAATATACAGTGTTAATTTGAGTAGTTATTTGGTCACAAGTTTTACACTGTGATTAATCTACAGCAGCATGAAAAAAACACTTATTAATAAAACAAATTAATAATCCTCTTCCAAAGCACATCTGCATTGAAAAGTTTTGCTAATTAGATCTAAATGTTGTAAGACTGTGTTTCATGGCCTAAAAACTAGGTTAAGTCTTTGTTTTTCTCTCTGACAACAGCTTGCTTGTTACTCAGCCATTTTTGCCTTTTTACCTTTTTTAGCACAGCACACACATTCATCAAGTCCATCCACAGTGTTGAGAAACAAATTGTCTTGAAATCAATACACTTGCTATGCTTAAGACTGTCTCAGGTGTCTGATGTATAAAACTTATCACAAACCCTGGCATCTGCAGCCATTACAGCAATACATATAGCAACCCTATAAACACAGATTTATGGTTCTCTGTGGAAGAAACCTGCTTTAATTGCTGTAGGTATGACTCTGGCACATCACCAGGACTGTGATACTGAAGTCTAAATCTCTAATCTCTTGCTAATCTCATCACACATTAGGAACTGATCATTTGTTTTTGCTACACAAAAAAATCCCAATTAAACAGTAAAATATCGCGACTGACACGGTGACAGAAAAGTAATATATTACACGGGCATGATGGATGACTGTACATTCCTAAAAGCCCCAATATGTCTGTGAGCACTTTTTAATGGATTTTTTGAAAACAAATGTGAGTTTATGACTTTCCTGAGATAATTAAGGTAAACCTCCACTAGAACAGAGTTTATTAGTTTCTGACTGAGGCAAACACAGTGGTGTGTTCTGAGTGTTACAGCCATTAGGGTCAATGGAAAAAGTTAAGGACTCACTGGTATAATACTTAAATGTTTGCGTAACCTTGCTGAGCACACGAAGTTGATCTTCAGTCAGAGGATATGTGCAGTAAGTTATGTTCTGTCAATGATTTAATCAATATGAGAGAGTTCAGTGTGTTGAAAATTGAACTTTTCCCTCCCTACATTAATACTCTACCACATTCAAAAAGTATCACTGTGTTCTACCACTGGTTTACTTTAATTATTTCTGCTAAGAAAATTCATGTATAATTTATAATTTAGGGCCTTTCCCCCCATTTATTATCTCACTACTGCAGTTTAGCAGAACTGCACTTCCCTACAGCGGGTCCACATTGACCAAGAGTGCTGGATAACTCATGTAACACAACATCAGCCCATTTAAACTTTTGCGAGGAAAAAGTCAGAAGAGAAAAATGGGTTTTAAGTGTCAAGAGACACGCCGTATTTCAGTCCCATATTAAATTCTGTGGTTTTGCTGTAATGCCGTGCTCTTTGTCAGTCCTGGCCCACACCGCTGTCCATTACATGCTTGTCTGAGTTAGCGGTGAGTCCTAATGCTTCAGTAGTCTGAGCTAGGCTACGCTAGCTTGGGGGCTCTGTGCTGTCTTAAATGCTATTCTGTGTTTGCCTGGGGACTTTGAGACTGTTAAATACTACAGTAGATTTAAGCATTGGGACTCACCTCTTGTTAAATACTAAAGTAGTCTTTGTTAGCATTGGGAACCAGAGCGCGCGGCCTAAATGCTATAGTTCTCTGTCAGTTCTAGGGATGTAGGACGTCTATGTTCAGTGAGTGGATGTGGGCTCGGGGACCTGTCTCTGTGTTCTTAAACCGAAGAGCTTTCAGCGCTTAAGGGAACGCTGCCTTTCAGCTATTGAAGGACCTGCCTGTACATTCTGTCAGTGTCAGGAGACTTTTTTTAATCTACGTAACAGCTATAGAGGCTGTCGTCTGCGCTGTCCTCGCTGGCAGCTTTTAGAAGTTTTCAAAGGGTGGCGTTTGATGTTATATATGTTTGACTTTCACGCTCGTCTAACAGTCATCTAGTCACAGCACAGTTCCAACACAGAACCATTAATAAATAAAAACGTGTGCAGAGTTTTTAAAAATGTTTTTGCCGTTTTTATTACAGACAGATTTCTCTTGCTGGAAATGATTTGGCTGTGTCAGTTCTGGCACTGGTCAAGTGACAGCAGCTTCCTCTCCAGGACTACCCTTGGTGTTCTGTTTGCAAGTGGCTCTGCTAGGCTGATGCTTTGTTAGCGAATGGATTTAGAGTCGTGTTTGTTAGCACTTTGCAGAACATCTGCTGAGCATTTACTGAGAATTAGACTACAGCAGGAAATGTGTCCTATCTACCAGCATTGCTCTTTAGTGCAGTTTTAATGTTTTACAAACGCTTGTTTAGTGTGCCTATCTTCTATCCTCCCAAGAAACCAAACCAGCAGTGTTTAATTCGCCCTTATTACACTGATAAGCTAGAATTTAGTTTATAAAATACCTGTAGTAGCTGAGGTGGGGCGTAGTCTTTTACAACAATTCAAACTTTCTTTTAGAGCCACTGTGGATTGTGGCAGATCGTTTTCACAGCAGAAATTGTAACTTGTCAAAGCAGGAAAGGCACAGGTGTAATTAATGACTGAGACTCAATTGCATACTCAATGCTCCAGTTAGCACAGCCACTAAAAGAACAAGTCTCCGGCACATTTAAACCTGACAATCTTTAATGTCATTTATTTACGCCTGTCATTTACAGGGTATAAAATGTCAAAATATCTGTCAAAAAAACAACATGTTGGCTGACAACAAAAGGCGTTTGTTTGTTGGTTAAGGACTTGGTAAGAATAAACAAACAAACTATAGCATATTTTACATGTCTTATATGCACAGTTAAATGTGATCAGTAGTCAGGAGTAGGCATAACAACTATAGCCTGTTGGTCAAGTTAATGTTAAGTTGGGAAATTTCTTTCTCCTTTCAAGTTAATGAAAATTTATAATAACAACAGACCCTTTATTAATCCTCCAGAGGAAATTGTGGTTGGACCGAGGCCAGCTTGGGTAGGGTGCATGACATAAAAGTGGTGTGGGACTGGTTTATGGCAGTACATTGAGAGATGGTCACCTGTTGGCTTTTTACAGCCTTTGAAAGAGGAAAATTCGCTTAGTTTCATCCAACACCAGTGAATCTGTGTAAGATCTCAATGTAAAGTGAGTTTGTTTGAGTGTTTGCTTTACACCATGTCTGTATTAAAGTTTTTGAAATTATAAAAAATTATACAAAAATGTTAACACATGCAGAATAAATGTTGTTTTCCTGAAGGCGTTAACAAAACATTGCAAACCAGACTGAGAATAATTAGCATTACCATTTTTCCTAAACAAGTGTCCACTATTTGGCTTTTTATGGCGTATATATATTTTCCAGAATGCCCCATGAATGTTACTTTATGCTGCTTTCATTTTGTTGGGGCATAACTATTAATCACTGGGCTGTAATTTGTTGCCAATAGTGTTTACTTATTCCAACTCATTTTGTGAAAATCTACTGATTTGATTTTCATCAAATTCATTTTTCTTCTTTTGTCAGTTACCTGTACGTCAAATCTCAGGGAAAATACGTTTTTTTCTTCTCTGTGCAGCCAGGGAATTTTAATGTTCAGTTCACTGTAATAATGTGGGAATGAGTTATAGTCTTTCTAAATGAACTGAAGCCCATTCTAAAAATGACTATTTGATGGGGTGACACTGTGTCTATTTTTATTTATCAGCTATTTAATTATTTTGCATGTGACCCTTGAAGCTGCTGCAAGCTTCATTTTGTTGACACAGGCCTTATTTTGCCATGTGACTTTGTTTGCACTTTTGTGCAGACTTAAGTGGGATGGTACTTAGCAGCATCTGGGGGCTATACTTTGTCAGGCCAACTTAATGTAGCTGCTGTCTCTTAACTGACCTACTGAATTAAATATTAATATAGCACATTGCTGGCCTCATCATCAGCCTCCTTTTTACTGCCATCTATTTCTCATTATTTTGCATACTTGAAATCCTTTGTGCTGCTAATGTCATGTAGTCCTCTTCCGGCCTTTCATTTATTGTTAACATTTGTGTGCGCCATTCTGTCTTTATTCCCTTTCTCTACTTCTACGACTCATTTCCTCCTCATGACGCCCACATGACTCCTCTCTGCAATTTCTAGAAATGTGTCAGTTCATCCCTCATTAGCCTGGATCCCTACAGCTCTCTCTACACTTTCATACTTTCTTAATCTGATTGGTGTAAACAAAAATTAAATTTGACATGAAGTTGAACGTGTGTGTGTGTGTGTGTGTGTGTGAGGGGATGATAGAAAAAGTGAGCTACTGTCTTGGTTTTGATGGTGTATTATTCATGCTGGTGCTGGCTCATGAGTAAAGCTACATGTATATTTTGAGGGGCCCTTATGCATGTACACATGCTGTGTGCATGCTCGTGAGTGGATGTGAAACTGTACATAAAGTTCACTCTATTTGTATAATTTATACACAGTGTCAGTAAATCTGGGTTATAATGTGAAAATACGTTTGTGTAGTGTGTGTGTGTGTGTGTGTGTATTTGTGCATTATTCATACGTGAGCTTCTTGGTGGACTTGTGCGATTTGATGAGAAGATGCAGGTCACCCTTTAAAGACTTTTAGCTCATACATAAATTCTACATTTTCCCCTCCTCAACTTCCTTCAACTCTTTACATTGTGAAGGTATCTAAAAGTGACGTTATACCACAGTGACAGCTGTAAATATTAAACATGTTAAAAGCGTGTTTTAAACATGCATAGCTTGTAGAACCACCTCCATAGAGTCACGTGTGCCTTGTGTTTGTGTGGGTGTGTAAAAATGATTTCATAGGATTATAAAATTAAAAAGTAGGCAAAAGTAGTACATTGTTAGATTAATGGAAACGATTAGAGCAGTTCTTTTTTAAAACATTCAAGTAAGCTCAAGACTTGTCTTAATCTGTCTGATTGCTCCATCTGTTTCGTACATAATGTGTTTTAGGGCTGTAACTTGTTGTTATCTGTATTCCTTTATATTTTTCATGCATTTTTATACTGCAAAACTACTGCAATATGTCCCTAGAGCTTACACTGACAAGCTCCAATCACAAATCTATAACAGCTTTAAAAAGCAGCAAATCATCACT
Source organism: Microctenopoma steveboyesi (assembly GCA_032359275.1). Taxonomy (NCBI): domain Eukaryota; kingdom Metazoa; phylum Chordata; class Actinopteri; order Anabantiformes; family Anabantidae; genus Microctenopoma; species Microctenopoma steveboyesi. Next base: position 4,248,200 of record JAUMHF010000001.1, read on the forward strand.
TTTGAGGACCAACAAATGTTTGGCGTTTTTGCTTGATAAATAGCCTGGAGGTTAATTCCAGCGTATTACACATGCATAAGCACATAGGTTTTAAACAAACAACAAGAAAACAACCTTGAATGTTAATATCATTGCCCAAACTGTGAGTTGCAATAATAAATTATGGTTCAGATTAGACCTACCGTATTTCCCCTAGCTGTGTGCACTCTGATTTCCTTTGATTATAAATTATTATTGTATGACCGCCATCAATAAACAAAGACGTACCAAACGTTTGATGACTGTTCCTATGGATGCACAGTGTTCATGTTAAATGATGTTTCTCTACCACTGGAACATCAGACTGTGTCATCATAAATCTACAGGAGCCAGTGAAACAGTGCAACATTTCTAACTAAACACACATTTAGGTTAATGTCAAATCGTACCAATAACTAGCCGCCAAACAGAAGTATTAACTGGCTGATCCAGTGGTTTGTTTCTTGTATCTGAATGTCATGTTCAGCGCTGTATTATCGCTGTCATCTCTACTAATCCAACTCAGCTAGTCTTACAACTACTAGGAGTATCTGTGATGGTTCTTAGTCATCCAGGTCATGGTTATTTCTAAAAGGTTTTATCCAAAGCAACTGGACTTGTTTGGTTTGCTGACGACGTTTCACCCTTCATTCCAGAGGTCTTTCTCACGTCTGACTGACTGGTGAGAGGAGCAGGTTTATAAACACTGTGGAACCCTCAGGTTGGTGATTGGTGGTCACCTGTGGGTTGTCCTCCTCTCTGGCTTTCACGTATTATAACGTGACCACCTGAGCCAGAGTGTAAATACCTGTAAAACGTCCTGGGTATTGTTGAGATAACGGTATTGTAAGTGGGTGATAGATTGTGCCTGAGGCCACCACCTCCTGTCTAACAAGGGTTATTCAATCTTCCAGTAAACTGCTTCCTTCACACCTTGTTTAAACCAATCAGCTTCCCGGTCTAAGATTCTGACTTCATTGCCCTCAAACAATGGCCTTTGTCTTTAAGGTGTAGAAGAATACTAGGAGTACTAGATAATCAGATACTTGCATTACTATCTGACCTAATGCACTTCTGAATCTTTAATCCATCTAAGCAAAGAGCAGATATTCAACAACTCGACCCAGCATTACCAACTTTTGCTTAGACCAACTGACAGTGACTGAATGCTTCAGGCAAGCAATGCAGCCACCATCACTGTGTGTGTGTGTGTGTGTGTGTGTGCGTGTGTGTGTGTGTGTGTGCAGTTAGATCTGAACTTGTAATTGTTGCTCAGATGATCTCATTGGACTTTGTTGCAATGTGTTAAAGTTCTGATAGCTTTGATTATTACAACACTGATTATAATCAGTAGAGTTATTTGCCAAAACTACAAACATATTACCCAAAGTCTAATAAACTAGAACTGTTTAAGTAATCAACACATTTTGTTGATTGAACACACTGTAAACAGACTGGTGTGTGTGTGTGTGTACATTTGTACGTTGGTTCGAGTGGGGGTGTGAGTGAGTGGGTGTACATGTTGGTGTCTGTCTTTGTGTGCCAGTGTTTTCTGGGTAGAACTGAGGATCTGCCTTTTGCCACATAGAGAGAGTTTTTTTTTTCTTTTCTAAATCTGAGGAAAGTATAAACTCTCACACACACAAATGGAAACAGTGAGATAGACCTTTTTGAAGTTCAATTTCATCCTCTCTCCTTCCTGCTTTTCTTCCTTTCTTGTTGTAGTGGAGGTAGTGGAATTAAATCTCTGCGGGGTAGCCTTTATGTGTGTGATGGCTGGAGCCCAGAGCTTTTTGTTAAACGAAAGGACACGACTAGAAACACAATATAAGGTTTACACACATACAGAGGATTCTCCTTTTTGCACATTTTAGTTATTTTAAAAACCGTAGATACACACTTTTGCTCGTCCATATTGTCAAAGTAAAACTTATTTAGCAATGTTTGGAGATGTATTTAAAATCCTAAATCACTACTTAGTAGAAGCATCTTATGTGGCAATTACAGGTCTTCTTGGTTCGGTCTCTACAAGCTTTGAACACCTGGGTTTGTGCAGTTTATCACAGTCTCACATTGGAAAATGGGACATTTTCTATATTTTTTAATGCATATCTTTTTTCTTTTTCCCTTTGCGTTGCTTAGAGTAGATTCATGAATAAAAAACACACTTTTATCCATTTAAAAATAGTCTTACAACCTACTACTGCAGAGTCGATATACTTTCTGAAGCCACTGTGTCCTGTAGATACAGACACAGAATCCTGAAGCTGGGGCTGTGGAGGGCAGAGACACAGAGGCTGACAGCTGATTCTCCATTTGTGTTTATGAAGGCTTTGATGTATAATGTGTCACGTTCCTTGATGCAATGTATCTCACAAGACTGGAACATTTTTCTCCTTCTCATTTCCCCCCTCAGCCTTTTCTTTTTTTCTTGTCTCCTCCTCCTCCTCCTCCTCCTCCCTCTCTCCCTTCACCTCTCAGGTGGATGGGCTGTGTCGCTGTCTATCTGTTGTGTCCCGGCGGGATAACTGGGCTTAAACTTGTAAACTAGGCAAACGTACATTCTGCAATCATTAGCAATATATTTCACACTCACTTTGGGCTTCATGCTGTTGAATGGCTGCTGTGGGTTCAGTAATGCTTACTGCAGTCTCTTACACTGACCGTTCACTTGGGATGCTGAGACTAAATCGTTCAACTTTACATGGTATTGTGAATTAATGCTGTAAAATCTATGGAGTAATTCACTGTTGTGGTCTCTCTCTTTCTCTCTCTCTCTCTCTCTCTCTATATATATATTTATATATATATATATATATATATATAAATATATAAATATATTGTTGCGGTTGTGGCACCACAGAGAAATATGTCCAACATTGACGTTTCTCTTGTATTACATTTTAACCACTGAGCCAGTTCAATAATCCAGCACCTTACAATTCAGGAGGAGAACAAGCATTTCGCTCAATTAGCTTTCGAGACAATACACAGCTGTTGTTATGCGGACTACAGAGGGCTGAAGTGGATCAAACCTGTGAGTTATGAGGCTGTTATCTCCGACCATTAGGGCTCCCCTGTTGCCAGCAGACACTCTTTCAGTGCAGTCTCACTTGTTGACTTGTTGATCTCAGTATCAGTCCCTCTTCTCCTTTTTCTCACTATTCCCCCCCTCTTTGTACTCTACAGTCTCTCTTATCTCCCTCCTTTTCCCAGTCTCACTCACTGATTGCAAAGTTGAAAACTGTTCTTCTAATTCTTTTCGTTTGTTTCCTTTTGTCTGATTTGTATTTACTCCCATCTGTGTGGCTTTTTTTTCTTCTTTTCTGCAATTAATTCAGCTCCTCAGATAAATCAGCTGACTGTGTCATTGCAGGATGAGAAGTCCACGTTCTTCCAGTTTGGTGCCGCTCTGCAGCAGGAGGCTCTTCTCATGCTTGCCATAATGGAGGAGTACGACTGGCATGTTTTTTCTATTGTCACTTCAAAGTTCCCCGGATACCAGGATTTCATCAGCACGCTGAGGATAACTGTGGATCACAGGTAATGAAAACACATCCCCACGTGTACGCACGCACACAGACACACACACGCACGCACACACGCACACTTACTGCTTTAACTCTTAAACTTAATTTATAGCTACTGACAAGTGCCGTGTGTTATTTAATGGTTTGTTGTTGCAGCTTTGTGCGCTGGGACCTGCAGAGTGTGGTGACTCTGGATGCTGTAGATGGCGACCCAAACTCTAAATCGCACATTGCCCTCAAGAGGATCCAGAGTCCTGTTATACTGCTGTACTGCTCCAAGGACGAGGCTTTGTGAGTGTTTGTGTATTTCATTTGATCCTGCTGTTGCTGTGTCTCTGCCAAATGTCTACCATGGATCTTTATTATCTCTATAACTCCTCCACAGGTACATACTGGAAGAAGCACGGTCCTTGGGCCTGATAGGAGCTGGTTACATCTGGATCGTGTCCAGTCTCACCACTGGGAACCCAGACTTTACCCCTGAGGTAGCGAGGCCCCATATGTAGTAACACGTGTAGCAACGCTTCTGAGTGGTTGACGAGCAGTGTTTCAGATTCCAGTTGTGTTACAGGTCATCTGCTGTCTCTCCTGCATTTTTCTTTATTGCTGGGAGATAATGAAAATGCAACGGTAAATCAGGAAGTTGGCAGTCGGGGAAATATTTCATATCTATGTACTAATTGTGAAGCTGCAGCCAGCACATACAGTATGTAGAGTAGAAACAGTTAACCTTGCCCTGTCAAAGGAAAGACAAAAGACCTACAAGCAGGACATTTTCCAGGAAATACTAAAAAATTATGAGAAAAGGTTAAATGCATATACCCTCATAAAATGACTTATTATGGTTTCTCCTTCAAACAAAGGAAAGGTTCCTGCTGTAAAGCCAGAGAGGTGCCAGTTCAGTCCCTGTGTGTATTTAAGCGGTGGTATCAGCGAAGGTGCTGGTTGTGGAGTTTTTGCGTTGAATTGTAATCGATTTTACAGATGCATTTGGACTTTGCTGAAACCAGTCGTAACCAGTTGCTTGATATTGCCTCCATATTTAACAAATAAACATGATGGTGGTTTTGATCTTCTCAACTCTTTAAACTTGTTATACTTTGTTAGTCTTTAACAAATATTTCTCAGAATGACATGCTGCTCTTTTAAGCCTTCGCCTGTACAGAAACAAATCATTGTCTGGTTAAAATTATCTTTTAGTTTGATGAATCCTACAACAATCACACTGCTTTGTTTACATTCCCTCTGTTCCCAACAACAGTTGCTCAGCCCAAAAAAATGATGTTTGACAGCATTACATGCACATTCAGTCTCAAAATGTAGGACAGCTATGTAACGATTATCCAAATGCCATAAAATGTGTGTATAAATAATTCAAAGTATAATCAGCTCCAATGTTCCACTCATATTAAAAATGGAGACATATCAAATGTTGCTTACCTTTTCTCAGAAGCCTGTCAGATGTCTGTTCTCCTCCTCCTCTTTCCCATCATTCTTGGCTCGGGAGAGCGATGGAAATTTGTGTCGTTTTCTTGTCCCTCAGGTTTCTTAGACAAAGATTTGATAGTTCCAAATTAAAATGTTAAAATAAAAAGTATTGCGGAGCAGATTAGCAGATTGCGGTGCGAGCATACTTAGATTTTTACTAATTGCGGTTTAGAAAAGATAACCTCAGCGACTTGTTTATTCTGTCAAAATCATTTTATTTTAAAGGCTGCAAGGTGTAGTCAAAGGCTCAATTAATTACTCAGTTTATTATCATACAGACTGCATATACTTTAATATCAGCTATGAATTATTCTAGGAAGGCACCAATAAATCATCCTCTTGACGTCTCTAACAGATGAAGGTAAAAGAGAAATGTCAGATTGAAGTCGAATTAATCTTACACACCATATGTGCCAATTCCCTTTTCTTCTCAGATGTTTCCCTTGGGAATGATCTCTGTGTCTTATGACGACTGGGAGTACCCGCTGGATACGCGGGTGCGGGATGGGGTGGGCATCATTTCCTCCGCAGCCACCTCCATGCTGCGAGAGAAGGGGGAGCTGCCAGAGGCTCAAAGCAGCTGCTACAGCACACCGTCAGACAGGAGCCCGGGGAAGCTCCCACCTAGTGCCCTGCGCAGGTGTGTATGTGTGTACATGTGTGAGAGCGAGGGACTTGCATAACTGTGTTTGTCTTTGTAGCTGAGCGTGGAGCGGTTTTACATAACTCTTTTTAATGTACTAATGAGAGGGCTAGAGGAGGGAAACAAAGCAGAGATGACAGCTCTGTTTAACACTGTGATGTCTGATGACATTTAACACTATTAGCTCTTGTGTGCACGACTGCTTAGAGCATGAGCTTAATCTGCTGACTTAGTCAAAGAATTGAACTTTGGGTAGACCTCCATGTTGTTTCATCCTTGTGTTAACTAGATCCTTTTATCCCAGTCCTTGTCCGGTGTGTGTGTGTGTGTGTGTGTGTGTGTGTGTGTGTGTACTCATTTTATTATTGTGTGTGTGTGCATCTTATTCACATGAGTGATCTTAGTGTCATTAATCCAGGATTAAAACAGCTTTTACTAGCTTTGTTCTAGATCTTTGTGTGTGTTATGTGGCTCTTTGGGTGGTATGTATACTGTATCTATAGGTCAGAGTGTGTGTGTGTGTGTGTGTGTGTGTGTGTGTGTGTGTGTGTGTGTGTGTGTGTGTGTGTGTGTGTGTGTGTG
>JAUMHF010000001.1:4254560-4329634 GCA_032359275.1 Microctenopoma steveboyesi
GGGTGTGTGTGTGTGTGTGTGTGTGTGTGTGTGTGTGTGTGTGTGTGTGTGTGTGTGTGTGTGTGCATATGGTTATGTGCATGCCACAATGCATGCATGTGCTCTTCTCTGAAGTCACTGTGATGGGAAAGCAGTCAAATCCATTAAACAAGGGGAGAGGACAAATGGGCACACACATGCAAGCACATTAATACTAAACATCCACAAATGTAAAAGCATAGATAGAGAATCTGTTAGTGGAACTGCCGGTTGCCAGGTTTTACGGCGCGATATTGTGAATACATTTTGAATATGGCGCACACACTGGCTAAGATATGATTATTAATTCAGAAATCTATAAAAGGCAGACAAAAAATGTGAAAGTCAGGTTGCTAGGCTCTGCAGACGATGACTTATGAATTGCTTCGTTAGAATGAGAGTCACTTATTATCTCATTTTTCCTCTCTTATTAGACCTAGTGTATATCAATACCCCCACTGTTGACAGGTTGGTCCAATAAAAATCTGACCTCAATTGGAGCGCAAACCTCTTCATAACAACGATCTGCCATAGGTACCTCATTTGTCTCACTAACTTTTTGGATGGAATTTACATATCTTTCCAAACAACTGCAGTCAGTTTTCATGTTGATAAACTGACAGGTTGGATTACCCTTCTCTGATTTGGCAGTGGCAAGGCTGTGATCAGAATTCTGCATGCATTAGTCTAAATACAATCTTGCCGCAGTGTGCATATAAACAACGCGAGGTGTAGAGGAATTGAACAACATAATCTGGTGCTTAAAAGAGACTATCAACCCCAGTGGATTTGCTGCCATTCTCGCCTGACAGGAATTAATGTCTTAGACTCTAGTTCACTGTATTTGGACTCCACAATGATACATGTTTTTATTGAGGTTTGTCCTTGTAGTGCATTTCAAAAGGTTCTTCTTTTTGAGTGAACCGCTGAACCATGCAAACCTCTAAGCTTTTACTTTTTGTGGAAAAATGCTCCCCGCCATAATACAGAATTGGGAAAGTGTTTCCATTCCTTTTTTATTCATATTTCTTCCTGAAAGTGCTCACACAATGGCTACTCAAGTGCTTCAGTAATAGAAAAAATGTTCCCCACACAGTAGTAGTAAGACTCTCAGAGACTTTATATATTTCTGATGCTTCTACTTAAATCCTCTTTGAATTTCTAGTTAATGCAAATAATTTAGCATACAATTAAGAAATCATTGAACCCATTTTTATGGAGTTGTACATTTAGTTTTAGTACATCAGATGGTATCACAAGACGCCATAAATATACATATACATATGAATATATGTAGTGGAAGCTGTCTGTTTTACATGGCTTAAAAACACACCAGCCTCATCGGTTTAGATCAAAATCTTTTTCCAAAAATGGCAACAAAACCTGAAATAGGAGGAGACAGCAGTTTCCCAGAATAGACTGCAATAGTGTTTCCACTATATGTGTTCATCTGTGGCAACGCACTCTGACAAGGGCATCACCTGCTGCATCGTGAAGACTTTTCACAAACACAAAATACATATTTGTCTTGACATATAACTACTAGTTGAAAGAATTACTATGGATGGATCAATAAAGGTGCCTCTTATGTGTAATTTTGTGGGTTTATGTTTCATTATTTGTGTGTGCTGAGAGAGGGTTCGCTCATAGCAGAGCTGTTTGGTATTTTTGCAGAGCCTGCATGCGAGGGAGACGGGGACCTTTTATTTACTCTTTATTCAGTGTGAGTGGAGCCTGCTTTGAAAGAGCACAGGCCTGCTTCCAAGTTTTAGTAAAAACCAATGATTAATGTGCCCCGCTCTGATGCGCTGTCCGACAGCAATATTTATGCGTGTGGAGTTTAATAGCTCTCCTGCACATGTCACATCATAAAGTCCAACCTGTTTGAACTGTGGTTAAATTGTCATAGTTTACATCAGCGGGGTACATGATAACAGCCCTCTGAGGGTTATCGCCATGCATCTTGATCTCCTATTGCAACATCTGAGTTCATGCATTAATCCTTTGTTCCTTACTACCATTCCTTTGTAGTTTCCCCTTTGAGCCTTTTGTTTTAGAACAATATGAGATGATGATCATCGTCATTCAAATGCATTCTTTGGATGTTTAGTAAGTGTTAAGTATCTTCACGACTAAGCTGTAAAGGATAAAAATCTTCCATGTGTGTGAAATTTAAATAATGTTTCGTATTCACAAATATCTGTAAACAGTTGTAACGCTCCCTTTTGAGATGTTCTGTTTTAGTCAGATGATATTTCAGTCCTATAGCATCAACCAACCAACCGTGTTTGACACAGTGCCAAAATGAATCAAACCATTTCGAATAGAATAGAACACAAGACGCTGAAGAACAAGTCTGTTTTGGGCAGCTGCTGTGCCTCTTCTGATTTTTTTTTAGTAAACTTCTTTAGACAGTTAAAATTTCCTCCAGTGGGAATTCATACTATCATCCCAGTCCTCGCGCTCAGCACAACCATTGCCTTCTGAAAATATTTTACTGGAGTGAGTGTGTTCCTAATCCCATATCACTGTGTGTGATACTGCTTCATTTACTCCTCTCTACTGCTTCACTTTAGTGAGTGTAAATGTTTCAGCAAAGGATCTGTTTGCATATGCAGGATGACTGTAGTGAGTAAGAGAGTGAGGGCAGCCTTGTTGCACCAGTGACTTGTCTTTCAGGCGTATATCTGTGGAGAAATCAATGCAGAATGTTGATGGGAGAGATATGTGGCCTTTGACTCTTCCTCCTCCTACACACAAACTGATACACACACGCTCAGGCGTGCATGCATACACAGTGGGTGAAGACAGCATTGATTTGAAGAGGATACTCTCGCAGTGATTACAGAGTGCTTAACTTGTTATTTTAAATGTATTTGCTCCTGTGCACACACTTAGAGATGCAAAACACAAGTAATTACGAGCTTCCTACCCATTTTTCCATCCTCGTGTGTTTCAGGCATATGATGCATGTGTGGAATGAGGGGCGAGATTTATCTTTTACTCCAGATGGTTACCAGGCCAACCCCAAATTGGTTGTCATCGTCCTCAACAGTGAAAGGAAGTGGGAGAAGGTAACAAATGAACACAGTGTTTTTGCAAAGGAGCAAGGAAATTAAAAGTCAAAACACTTAAATGAAGATGGCTGTTCCTGATTTAGTGTTTTTGTGTGTCACTGCGCACACACAGATGGGCCGCTGGGAAAATGGGACATTGTCATTGATGTTCCCTGTGTGGCCGAGGTATAACTCACATGGGGATGAGGATGCAGATGAAAACCACCTCTCCATCGTCACGTTGGAAGAGAAACCTTTTGTCGTTGTTGACAATGTGGACATCCTCACCGGTACCTGCATGAGAAACTCTGTGCCTTGCCGCAAACATGTCAAAGAGTAAGTACCCACATGCAGCACACAGTTTGTTAGTGAACAAATACACCCACATTTACCTACCTACCCACTCGCTTTCACTCACATGAAATCAAGAGCCATTCGAAAGCCCCACTTGTTCAAAGGTACCTCGCTCCATGAACTGGAGTCGTTACTGGAGGGGAGACAGCCACTTGCTTGTCAGATAAAGTTGCCGTTGTCTTCTTGGCACTCTGGTAATTTCACTGTAATCTAATTATTTTCTCGTGTTACTTGTTACTCAAACGACTAGAATCACATCTTTCAAGCTGATCTAAATCTGTCTGAGAACATAATTGTCAATCAGCTGCCCTTTTGCTTGTCCACTTTTGTTCTACGAGGATCTGTACTGGGCCCACTCATCATTACTTTATGTAATAATGACTCATCATCTGTTTGTCCTCAAGACTCCAGTCCAAATGTATGTGGCTGACAATGTAATTTATGCACACGGCAGTACTGAAACAACAGTTTGTACTAGCCTTGAACTCCAACAGTCCATGTTATGACAGGGTTGCAACTGTATTCACGTTATTTAGCAGGACAAAATGTTTGTGTTGCACCTCAGATGTACAGTACATCCACATCTATTCACAACTTAATCTAAAACTGCTTAAAAAGTCGGCCAGAGTAGTGGAGATGTACCTCACTAATTTGTGCACACTTTACATACTGTTTTATGTCACTTTTAAATGCAGAGCAAGGGTGAAACTCTATTTCAACGTCTCTGAGAGATAATAACACATAACAGCTAAGTACTTTTCATCTGGTTCACATCGAATCTGTTCTGTCAGTATTAATAGATAGTTGCTCTGTGTTGGTTAATGCATATCTATCAGTGCACTTAATTTTTGTTTCTGCTACTAATTGTAGCAGTTTTATTGTTCCATTAATTCAGTGAGAGTTGTGTTATTGATCTACTGAATGTACTGCTTGTTTTAAATACTACAAATACTAAATGTAATATTCTTAATTGTTTTCCTCTAGTGTATATAATATATTCTATAAACCTGAACAGCTCATTAATACTCTGCATGCTTTAAAGTTTATTTTTAATCTTTATTATTTTCAGTAGACGGCCAAGTATAGGGGCAAAAAGGGGCTTTGAGAATTTTGATATTAAAGAAGAAATTGAAAAAACACTACGAATAATTTAATGTGTGAATAAAGATTACATAAATATTTTAATAATAATAATACATTTTTCAAGCAAGCTTGTCAGTTATGACAAATCAGTTGTTTATAGGCTTTGGATGCTAATATTTAACCTCCTAGGACCTGGTGTACACATATGTGGACATCACATTTTGGGTTAAACTAAAATACAAAATTTTACTCTACAAGATGTAATATCCACGTACAAGGACATTTTACTGTTTGTACTTTGTTACAGACAAACATCTTCCAGCAACTATTAGTTAACTTCAAATGAGCCATTGCTCAAAGGGCACAATTTTTGTTTCTCATTTAGTTTGTGTACTCAGGACAAATGTTGAGTTTTGCACGTCATCACTCAATTGTGACTTTATAGTGTTTCATCAAAAATTTAAATCTTATCAAATGTAAACATAATTTTTCTCGAAAACTGCATCAGGTAAAATGATCATTCTTTGTTTTTACATTTGTTAAAGGTTAAAGTTGAAAATGCATGCCATGGACATTTAATTTGGTAACCTAAGATAATAATTATTAGCAGCGCTAAACTAGAAATTCTAGTTATAAAGTATAAACAGAGGAATGGTAACAGTATACAATTAAAAAGATAGTTTTCAGTGTAGAATACTGCAACACTGTAAAACCCATGTGAACTTAATCTCATATTAAGTTGTATATAGAACTTACATCGTTGTAGCCTTTATTGGCTTCCATACAGGGAACAAAAACTAGTCTTGAGCCTCTTGCTGGCACATTTGAAGTTCTATTAATGAATGTGCAGTGTATCTTAAAAAACAGACTGTGAATAAATAAATAACTCCCAGCTGAACCTGTACCAGGAGGCTAAAAATGAAAAGATGTTTCATATGGGACGCTGCCCAACCTTTTGTCATCGCCCATCTGGCTGGAACTGTAACTCCCATCAAGCCAGGCTTGTAAAGTATTCTGTTTACGTCAAGAACGCTGCAGCCTGCCCTGTCTTCAACCTCCCCAAGTTCTTCTTGGTTGTCTCCCAGCTGTTTACCCTACCTCCATCCCTGGCTGCCGGTGGCTGTTCACATCAAATTCTAAATTCTTGTCCTGGCATTCAGGGCTCCTCGGGGAGTCGCACGCCCATATCTGCAGGCTATGGTCTATCCATATTCTTCAGCCTGTGCTCTCCTACAACTGGTCACTTAGCTCTCCACTCCCTGTGGCAGCTACGTCATCACTTCACCTGGCCTTGACTCATCGCTCCACTGCTCCCCAATAGCAATATATCCTCCCTATTCCAGATGCGACAGCAGAATTACAGCATATTTTCTGTTATGAAACAAAAATGCTTTTTCCCTGAATATTCTCTTATCCCCATGTTTATTCTGCACTTGCTGTTTAAAAGACATCTCTCATACCTGTTTCTTTAGGTTTTTCTCATTTATGTTTAGCATGCAGACATAATCATTTCTGATCCCAGGAATATTTTTTTATCTGTTCACTGATCAGTCAGTCACAGTATCAGTGTAATGGAATTGAAGTCTTTCACAAATTCATGTTTACTTAGTGTTCTTGCTTCATCCAATGTGATTTGTATTTTCTCTATGTATATGTGCAAGCTTCACACCTAACCCTATATAGCCTATCATTTACTCCTGCAGCTGTAATTCAGCTAACTGTCTCTTGTATATCTGTATCTAAATTTGTATCACATTTAAATTGATATATGTAGCTTTTTTTAACACAAATGTAGAATTTCTAAATACTGATGTTGGTATTTCTTTTTACATATATACTGTGAAGAAAGGTGGGACTTTATGACTGCGTCACTGTTTCTACATGCAGACTGTATGCTTTAAGCTTTTAGCCCAGCTGAAAGTCAGCAAGCCTTTTTTCAACATCAACATGTCAAATAAGAACAAACTTTAAAGGCATTATTGCAGTGGCAGCAACACATTGCAGGCCTTAAATGTGTAAACAATGCAGAAATATTTCTTGAATGTTCAGTTAATATTTAATATTCTCAAAGGAAATCCATTGGTTTTGCTCCAATTATCTGCTATATGTGGACACATAAGAGCCTCTGCATGACAGGGCAAGGCAGCTGTTTTCACCTTACTACAAATCTGTATATAGGAAATTCAGAGTAGGTAAACATTAATCATAATTGCTGCAGGTTTATTTGTCGCTGGCTCAGTGCTGTCTGTATTGTACTTCTGGTTGATCACTAGCTACAACACAGTCTAAGTCTGCAGTGAAAATCCATCTCTTCTTTAGTATTCTCCTGATGACTGACAGCCTTATTGTCATAAATTCAATAAATGTCAAAATTTCTATCAGACCAAAGGAAATTGTTTGATTTTCATCTGGATTAAAATAGGGTGGGAAAGTGTCACTGTTAGCCACAGGGAAGGTGCAAAAAACTCAGCTGTAATTACTCTGTTTGAAGATTTATTTACTCTTTATTTTTAAATAAACAGAATCCATCATTTTTTGTGTGAGCATCAAAGGAAAATAGCCCGAAGGCGACTGAATCATTGAGTGTTGAAAAGTTTACCTTAACTTAACTTAACTGTAGAAGTCTGAGTGTTCAAGACTCAGTGTCCTTCAACTACTCTCTTTTAGACATTTGTTTTATTCAATTCAATTCATCGTGTATAGCACCAAATTATAACAAAGGTCATCTCAGTATACTTTACATAGCAAGGTTTAGGAGTAAAAATATAAATGTATATATACAGAATAATGGACAAAACCCAACAGTCCCACTTGAGCAGCACTAGGCAACAATAGAGAGGAAAAACTCCATTATTGGGGTGAGTGGACAGAGGTCAGAGAAAAGAACAGCAGGTAACAGAGATCATAACAAGGAGCAGCAGAGGAGGAACTGGGCAGATTGGGTGGACCAGTGCTCACAAAGTGAAGGTCCCCCAGCAGACTAAACTTATAGCAGCAAAATAAGAGATGGTTCAGAGTCACCTGATCCATCTCTAACTATAAGCTTTATCAAAGAGGAAAGTTTTAAGTCTTAAAGGTATGTCCATCTTCTGTTTCTGTGTCCTGTCATTCATGCAAACATGCTGTATGTCCATCTCAAGTGCTGCATTAGTTACTGCTTTCACTTTATTTACTCCCGCTGTGTGTGTGTGTGTGTGTGTGTGTGTGTGTGTGTGTGTGGGCAGAGCTAATGTATACACTGTGTTTGTATTACAACACCTGGGGCATAAACTGCACATGCTATGCAGACTCACATCTTTACATTATATACACTATGCTATCTTTTGCTCTCTTGTCTCTCGTTGCCGTTGACTGCTGTTAAAAGATCCTTTGATGTACCAGCTCTTTGTCGTTCTGCGTGTTCTCCTTGTGCAAATCCTTCAGTTCTTTGTGAACTTTCTCTGGAGTTGGACTCAGCTAAAATGGCAAGCGAAAAGGTCACAGAGTTACTGTTCCAATCCGTGTATGCCACATCAAAGATGGCTGACATGGAAACGGAATTATTTTTTTATGGAAATGCGTTTGAAGATGCTGGTAGGATTTAATAGATTATGAGAATCATTTGATCCAACAATTCGGTTTGGCTCCCTTCTCTGACGTCCTCTGGGACGCCTGTCAAAAAAGTTTATTCAAACATCCATTTCCATTCTGTGCGTCCCGTCTGTGTGGTTGCGGTGTGTGTAGATATACGTAGGTGAGTTTTGGAGAAGTCCTCACATTACAGGAGGACAGAGGTAGAGGAATGAACAGAGAGACAAGGCGAAGGACAGCTGATATTTTAATCATGTGGGCTGGTTGTTCTGCAGAGCCCGGCTCTATTTAAAGCCGGCAGCATCTGCTCAGTACCCCTGTGTTTTCATCTGGTTTGGTTAGCTGGCATTAAGGGAAACACACATGCATTCACACACATTGCACAAGCTCCCTCTGCCCTTCAGCAGTATTTATGGTTAGTCTGCACTGTCAGATTTTTTTTTTTACAGTTTGATGGAACTACCAGATGTGGAGAGAGGAGGCATCAGGCATACAGTTTCACTCACATGCCACACATAACAACCCACTGTCCTCTGATACATAGAATAAAAATATGACCTAAATGTGTGTGTTGCAGTAACAGCACCACAGGAGGTGCCTACATTAAGCAGTGCTGCAAGGGTTTCTGCATTGACATTTTGAAGAAGATAGCAAGGAATGTCAAGTTCACCTATGACCTCTACCTGGTCACAAATGGAAAGCATGGAAAGAAGATCAACAACGTGTGGAACGGCATGGTTGGGGAGGTAATACCTGTCTGTCTGTTCAAACTGTACAAAACCAGTCTGTCGCTTTGTGTGCAAAAATGTACATTCACTCCCTGGCTGAGTTAAAGGAGATTATTGATACCACTCTCATGTTTGTGCTGCAAATATAAAGCCACTGCCAGCAGCTGATAAGCTTGGTTTAGCATACAGACTGAAAACAGGAGGAAACCGTTAGCCCGGCTCTGCTCAGTTGTACAAATATCCACCCACTGCAACCTCTAAAGATCAACGATAAGTCTTTGTCTTCTAGCTATAGCCCAAAGCCTTATGCTAAGCTAAGCTAAACAAACTGGCTGCTGGCTGCAGCTTCATGTGGAGAGAGAGGCATTGATTCTCAGTACAGCTTTACACAAACATCACGCCAAAAGGAGTAAATAGTGTTTCTGTTTTATGCTATGAAGGTTGGCATTTGGTGCTCCACTGAATACTTTACAGCTGGAGCAATTGAATGTTGGCCTTAGTATTTTCATGGGATTGTTTTTTACTTTAGGAAAAAGACGCCTACTTCAGCGAGGTCTCAACAGTTACCTATGAGACGCCAAAAAAGACTTGTTTGTTATCATTAAGTTACGTTTTTTTATGCATATAGTATCATGTAGACTGCTAATATTGTGTATTGTATACTATACGTTTATCTTTCTGGGAATGATTTATTCAAATTACAGATATATTTTAAACTACAGTAAGTGGAGTCAGTTAAATCCTCAAAAGTAAACATTTTAAATGTCTGATAACTGAACACGACATTATGATCCACAGATTCTTTATGGGAGCAGATTGCTGAAGGCCTTTAGACAATTGCATCTGAAAAAACATAATCTGGAGAAAGTTAACATTTTACTGCGTACTGAAAGCGACAGGTTTTGAGCGTAATCTCCATCTGTCAGAATACATTCAGACACCCAGAGATGGTGGCACTATGAAAAAGACAGTTGTATTTTTACTTTTCATCTAACATGGTTGAATTTGCCCTCTAACTACAGCTGACATTCTGCGCTTATGCCCTCAGTCACTGTGATATTTCACATCCAAACTAAAAAAGGGGAAATGTATGAGAGACATTGTCCAAAAATTTATAAGACTCACTGTATATTCATTTTTGTCAGTGCAGGTTGTGAGTCATGCCCTCAATAACTGTTTCTCTGATTCCCAGGTGGTGTACAAGAAGGCAGCGATGGCAGTCGGTTCACTGACCATTAACGAGGAGAGGTCAGAGGTCATTGACTTCTCCGTTCCCTTTGTGGAAACTGGTATCAGTGTGATGGTGTCCCGCAGCAATGGGACCGTATCTCCTTCTGCCTTCCTCGGTAAATCTCTTTCTTTTTGTCTTCTTTAACTATAAATATTCCTTCCTTCATTTTTTTTGCCCCTCACCCTTTTCTCCATCTGCCTCCAGTGACTACTAGGGGGAGAAAACAGGGAGGTGCTTACATGTTGGTAAAACTCTGCACATAAAATGGAATATTTTATTCAGACAGTGTACACTGGCCAAATTCTACTTGTACTCTGACTTTATCTGGGCCTCAACACCCTAAGCATATTAATATTTCTACCAGAGCAGAGGAAGTGGAGCATGCCAGCTGTGTTTTTTTTTTTTTCTTTTTTGAAAAGTCAGCTCAGACAAAGCATTCTCGATACTCGCCTCCTCTCTTCTCGTCTCCTTCTTCTCCTCCTCCTGTCCTCCAGTGGTTCAGATGACTAGAATCTGAAGCACTCCTCCGTGCCTGCCTAATGTCTTGTATTGTCATTGGAGCGAAGCAGAGAGTGAGGGGATATATTGGACCATGCATGTGTTGGTCCCTGTGTATCATGTGTCAGTGCGAGAAAAAGTGTGTGTGAGGCTACACAAATGTATCGGGACAGTTGTGTATTGAATCAAGGATGTGTGGAAAATGAATATGCTTTGGCCATATGTGTGTTAAGGGGTGAATGGTTTGTGTGTGTGGTTATATGAAAGCTTATTCTATATGTGTGTGTGTGTGTGTGTGTGTGTGTTTTGAGCCTGGGCCAGGGTATCAGTGACGGTTCAGTATCTCTCGCACTCATATTAGAGGCACCTCAGCGCACAATCTCTCAGGGTTGGCTAACCCTGGCAGTCACATACTTACACATACAGTGACACGCACACATACACAATTTGTCTGGGTTCAGCGTCCCTGGCACTCATCCCGCTCTCTGAACTCCTGCCCCGCTACACACCAAACACATGTAGACTCACGCACACAAACAGATCACACACACACACACACACACACACACATGCCCACAGCCGGGCACATCAGATCCCTCAGAGTTTGATTCTTCTCGCTCTCCCCCCTCCATCTCCCTCTTTCACCCAACCACCCCCCCTCCCCAGGCCTCTCCCTCTCTCAGCTCTGATCCAAGGGAATAATGAGAAATATGGAAATGTGCTCCGTCAAACTCACTGTGACTCTCCCCCTCCTTCCATCCTTTCCTTCCTCGTAATTCTGTCTGCCTCCCTTTCTGTTTCTTCTCTATCATTCTTTCCTCACTTTATCTCCCCCTTTGTCCCTGTACTTCAGTATTCCTCTCCTCTCCTCTCCTCTCCTCTGCTCTGCTCTGCTTTGCTCTCCTCTCCTCTCCTCTCCTCTCCTCTCCTCTCCTCTCCTCTCCTCTCCCTCCCTCCCTTCCTCCTCACCCCCCGCCTTTCTTCTACACCTCCATGGTAACTCCTGTCTCCTGTACTTGATTATTCTTTAACCCACCCTCTCTCCCTCTTCTTAGAGCCCTTCAGTGCATCAGTTTGGGTGATGATGTTTGTGATGCTGCTTATCGTCACAGCCATCGCCGTCTTCCTCTTTGAGTTTGTCAGTCCGCTGGGCTTTAACCGCAACTTGGCCCAAGGCAAAGGTAGGCTTACACACACGCCAATCGCTTCTTCTCCAAGCAGATAACATGCTTTCAAGCCTCCCCTGAAGCATGAGTGACCTATTATTACTTTGACTTGAGACAGATCAGTTACAGAGAATTAATAATTCTCTCTCCTACAGCTAGCTGCTCACATTGTAATCTAAAGCAACATCAAAAATGGGAACGCGGAGCTGCACTGCTGGCAGTGAGCCGGAGATTAATGTTGTGTTCACAGAAAATTACATCTTACACTGATTTAACATTTAAATGAGCTAAAGGCCAAGACAGGTGTACGAGGTAAATGTGGTTGTCTTTGATTTTTCTCTCAGCACTTCTAAACACACTTCAGTAAATCTTAATAATGTTTCGATTGTTCTTTTTCGTGCCCACATGTTGAACAAGAAATGCCAACAAATGTAAAACAACTCAGAGTACAAGTTTTCTGTCCTTGCTATAATATGTAAAGCTCACTTTTAGTTCAATTATAGAGAAGCAAAGTGTTAAGTGACACACTGTGGTTATGGCAATATTTACACTGTCTGAGCAGGGGCGTTCTGACACTCATCAGTCCTTTTGTACAAGAGCGATTAAAATGACGCAATTCCAAGTCCAAACACTAGTGGTGCTAATAAGGCGACTAGGAATGTCAAAGGTCAATACATTTACAGAAGAAGAAGATTAAAAGTAAAAAAGGTTTTAAAACATGAATAAAAACCTGGATTTTCTCACATGCTGTGTGTGAGTATTTTGTTTAGGTGAGGAGATTGTACTGTGTAAGCTTTTTCTATGTTGTTGGACAAATACTTGGCCCCTTGACGGCCCCTTACTCAGAAAAATCCTACATCCGCCGCTGTGTCTGAGTCACTCAGTGTGAGGTTGCCAAGCAAAAGCCAGGCTAGCTAACATTTCCCCCCTTTTTCAGTGCGTTTTCTTTGTGCTGCCAACTGCTGGTTCCTTCCGCAGCTGCAGTGACTGCAAACCAGCGTCAGCGCATTATTGAATCCAAGCTGGAGTCTGTGTCAATATGCGGTGCTGCTCCAGGCTGGCAAATTAGTCGTCTTTGTCTGTTTTGATGAGTTATTTCCTTGTTTTGGTTGTGTGTTTCACAAACCACAGTTCATTTTGAAACAAACTGCCTGTTGTTTTTGAAGCAGTGTATCTACTGTACATCTCACAGTTATGTATTTGTTTACTTTACTGCGCAAGTATTTAGTCAGCTGAGGTTTTTGCCCACTGATCACACTGTTTGCAAGCTGTAGGCATAAATAAAAATTAAATCTATTAATTCTGTCACACTTTTAACAATGTCACCCCTCTGGTTGAGGAGCACTTCTCTTCCTCCAGCTACGTATTAGAGTAGTAGTTTAATAACACATCCATCAAATTAAGCAAACATACTGCTCTCAGGCTGTATCAGAAAGTTCTCACTCTGAAGTTTGTGGGGTTTTTTATTACAAAGATGGGTATTTATGGGTATAAAGATGTGAATATATTCTATGTTTGAATGTCCATTATCACACAGTTAGTTCAAAATGTGAGTCTATTGTTTTATTGTCCTTTACCTGCTTCAGCATCTCTTGATCCTTCAGTACCTAATGCCCTCTCCTATTTTATTTTCTCCCTCTATACAGAACCACACGGCCCATCATTCACCATCGGTAAGGCCATATGGCTGCTGTGGGGTCTGGTGTTCAACAACTCCGTGCCTGTACAGAACCCAAAGGGTACCACCAGTAAGTTCATCGTATCAGTGTGGGCCTTCTTTGCCGTCATCTTCCTGGCCTCCTACACTGCCAACCTGGCTGCCTTCATGATCCAGGAAGAGTTTGTGGACCAAGTCACTGGACTGTCTGACAAGAAGGTGGGATTACACACAGGAACACACAAACAGACGAAACTTAGCACATTCACAGTCAGGGTCTCTCTTGTAATGGATGCCAGGCCTGCGGCCAGACAGAACTCTCCAGGGAGTGCCCCTGGGCTTCAACAGCCCAAACCCTCTGGCCGTAGCTGTCACCACACTACCACTGCCAGCACAGCAGAGCCACACACACACACACACACACACGCAGGCTGCACAGATCAAAGATGAGTGTGTGTTTAGAGCTGTGTGTGCGCGTAGTTTGCAAAGGTTGGCAGAGTCAGCAGAACCCCAGCCAGTCTTACGCTAGGCTGGACACACAATGATGATGACTGATGAGTCCACTCCACTGTCTCTTCTCGTCACTCGCCACTCTTGTGTGTGTCTCTTATTCATGTTCGCACTTTTCCGCCCTCTCTCCCAGGCTCTCTCTCTTTTGACTCTTTTCTTCTTGCTTTCTCTCCTTCCTTCTCTTTGCCTTTGAGCGTCTTTGTTTTTATAAATTCTTTGTGGTGCTCTTGTCTCATCCAGTCACTTTCTTCTTCAAGTAATGCATCTCTCTTTTCTTTCTTACTTTCTCTCCCTGCAGTTTCAGAGTCCATACTCTTACTCCCCTCCGTTTCGCTTCGGGACAGTTCCCAACGGCAGCACCGAGCGCAACATTAGGAAGAACTACCCAGATATGCATCAGTACATGACCAAATACCATCAAAGCGGCGTCCAAGATGCGCTGATCAGCCTCAAGACTGGGTACTTTAAACTTGTCAAGCCAGCTCACATCAAGTTGAGGTTTATTATACCTGAGAGGGTAATTCTGTTTGGAGACAGCATGTATGCTTAAGAACATGTGAAAACAGAAAAAAAAGACATTGCATCACACGGAGACCAGACCTCGGGGTGGCTAGCAGGACTCTCTCATGCTAAAATGCTGCAGTAACTGTGCTGAGTGTGTCTGTCACCGGCGGTAAAATGCAGACCCTGTCTCCAAGTGCTCATTATAGAGTCTTGTTGCTGCTGTAAGGAGTGAGCTGCCAAAACAGGGAGAGTGTAATTTGTTCTGGAGTTTGCTACCTCTCTTTTACCTCCTAAACACACAATAATGTAAGGATGGCTGCACTGCTTTTATTTGTTCATTAGATTTGTATGCTTTGATCTTCGAGATATTTCCTCCAAACATAATTTAACTCTTTTTGCTTTTCCCTTCCTGCAATTACTTTATTGATACTGAATATCAAATATATATGGTTTGTTTCTCATATCTCATATATTAGACTTTGTTTATGCCACCTCAGAGCCGTATAATGAATGTGAGCAGAATCATTTTTTTGTATAATTGAATTCTTAGAGAAGTGGTTGTTTATACAGGACAAAATGTTGAAGCGCTGAACTTCTAGTTCACATTTCAGTTAGGTCATATGGTCGGACATATAATACGCATGTTAAGTGCTCCGAATGCTTTATATTGTTTTCATGTGCGCGATGTATTCGCTAAGATTAACAAATATTATGCTGAAATGATCTGTGCAGAAACAAAATTCAAACTACTGTTACAACAGATACTCTGCATATTAATTCACCATATGCCCTTTGGTGAACAGTTTAATTCATATTTATGCATACATATCTAACATGGAAGGCCCTGTGGGGGTTTATTACTACTCTGGTGTGCTGAGTTGTATAAAACCATTTTCCTCATAATTAAGTATAAGCAGGTCTCTGTTGCTGTACAGGCTGAATGTGAGGTCCTGGTTGTGATAAATCAATTACAAATTGCGGCCCACGAATTTGAATTCACCTTATCGTGTCAGAATAAAGACAAAACTTAAAAGAGAATATCTCCTCCCAAACAAAGGCATCTTTGTGAGCCTCAATATTTACCAGCACACCCACTGGGGAGTACTCTCAGTCACAGCCTGAGTCCAAATCTGATTAGCAGAGAAAATCCAGCTTCACTGTAAGCAATCAAAGTTTGTTTGTGGATCTGAGGAACAGAGTCTGTGGCAGTGTATGTATATGACGAGGTTTACTAATGAAGTTTTATTGTCATTGTTTTCAACACTGAAGCCTGACACCCCCCCCCCCCTCCTTCTTGCCATCACGTGGGAACGTATTCTCCTGAATGTGTGTTCCTTTTACAGAAAGCTGGATGCCTTCATCTATGACGCCGCGGTGCTGAACTACATGGCCGGCAGAGACGACGGCTGTAAACTGGTGACCATCGGCAGCGGTTACATTTTTGCCACCACGGGTTACGGTATCGCCCTGCAGAAAGGATCCTACTGGAAACGACTGGTTGATCTGGCCATACTGAGCATTATAGGAGACGGTGAGGCGCTTGCACACACGTTCTGCACCGCCTCAGTCACACTGCGCCAATGCTGAACTTCCTATCTCATTGTGTCATTACAGTTTTGCCACTTCTCAGCTTTTCATCCCTCATCATCTTCTCTCAAAGCTCTCACTTTCAGCTATCGGGGGCTAGTCTTAACACACCATTTCATCATCATTACTATGTGTAGGCTTGTGTAGGTGTGTGTGTGTGTGTGTGTGTGTGTGTGTGTGTGTGTGTGTGTGTGTGTGTGTGTGTGTGTGTGCCCACCATGTCCTGTTATGTTTACTCCTCCAGATTGCTCTGTATAATAAGCTGTGAGATGGTGCGAATGAAGAAAGAGACTGAACCAGACAGAAATCAAACTGCTGAAACCACTAAAGCGCTTCACTTTCCACCGGGCCTTTTTATTCAGGGCAAACATGCCAATGCTCCAACACACACACAGACACTCACTCTGATAATAATTCCTCCCCATCTTTTCTCATCACTCCATCACTATCAATTTCCCCCCTCCTCCTACAACCCGCTTTCACTCCACCTCCTGTCTCCGTTCCATTACGACCTATTTACCATTTCACCTCTCTCCCCTCCATCTTTCTGTTTAATGACATGCCATTTTCCCACCACACTTCTAATATTCTCTCCACGGCCCTGCCCTCTCTCCCCCTTTCTCTCTCTCTCTCTCCTTCTGTTCCTTTACCTCGTTCTTCGCCCCTACCTTCGGCTGCCACATTAAACCTTAATTTTCAACAGGTGAGATGGAGGAGCTGGAAGCCCAGTGGCTGACTGGGATCTGCCACAATGAGAAGAATGAAGTTATGTCTAGCCAGCTGGATGTGGACAACATGGCAGGGGTCTTCTACATGCTGGCCACAGCTATGGGCCTCTCCATCCTCACCTTCATCTCTGAGCACCTTTTTTACTGGAGGCTGAGATACTGCTTCACCGGTGTCTGCTCTGGGAGGCCAGGTCTGCTCTTCACTATCAGCAGGGTGAGTGAAAGGAAGTTATTCCAATTACCCCTTTGTCACTGCAGGAGAATGTACTGTATATCCGACCAGTTTTGGTTCCTGGGAAGCCTTTTCTCCCCCCTCTGCTCCTGAGGTAGTACTTTACTATGCTGCTATTATAATTCACAATGCTGAGCACAGCTAACCAATCAAACACCATTCTCAGGAGGGCAACAACTGATGTATAGCATTGACTCGAGAAGTAAGAGCGCACTGGTGGTTGCTGTTCCAACATTAGGACTTTGGAGTTTGTTGCAGTGTTATTTGTGCTTAAACAGATAAGTCAACTTGCAGGCTACTCCAGAAAAAGATGTGATGAATAGAAAAAGTGGGATAAACACGCAGGAATCAGCAAGAGAAATGGGCTTTAATTATATTTGCAAATGACTTCAGTGTAGTCACATACCAAAGCAGGGGAAATGCTGAAAGAACTGTTTGCCTTTCTAGTGTCAAATTCAGAGATCACACAGTGAATTAAAAACGATTTCTCTCGCTGTCTTGTGTGTAAAAATTGTATCTCAAACAATGCAGCTGATTTTTTTTTTTTCTGAAACCCACACAGTTGTCACTGTCAAAAGAAAATGTGCGGACATGTAAATATAAAGAGAGTGCGTTTGTTAAACACACACGACAGTTACTGTTCAGATGTGCACGTATGTATATAACAGCCATATAGACCATCTGAGGCAGGGATGCATTTAGTCCTGCACATATGGATGGTAGGACAGAGGAATGAGGCCGAGAATGTGGACGCACATTCATATGCATACACACAAAGCTCTCGCTCTCTCTCACCCACACATGAACATACACATCTGGTCTGACTAAGTTAAAAATGGTTACACATATGCAGGTGCAGCGAGCTGAGGGACAAGCTTGACCACGCACCCACAGAGAGACAAATGTGCACACACACACACACACACACACACACACACACACAAAACACAAATGGGCACACCCAGACAGACCATTCTTTCATTATTCATTTGTCTCTGTGCTAGGCAGGGCTTTTATTCCAGACGAGCAGCATTTCACACATAAGTGTTTTACAAAAAGAGTGCAATGTGTGTCTGTGGGTGTGTGTGTCTCTGTGTGTGCATGACGTTATGGCAGCAATTCTGGAGGTTAAGTGGATGTAGGAAGAACATCTCCTTGCACTCAAAGGCCCCCTCCCGTGACATCATCACCTAAATTAAATTTCCTACGCACCTCTGCAGCAGTTTATCTAAGAAAGTGGTGATTATCTCGTCTAGCTATATTACAAAACAAAGCGAGGTTAAGCTTAGCAGAAAACACACAGGAGAAAAAAGGATGCAAAGGTGACTCCTGATGTACTTTGCAAGGAAATGACTCTTCTGAACCGTTTTTTATTTATTTTCTATTCATTCATCTGCTCTGCTCTCAGGGTATCTGGAGCTGTATCCACGGCGTTCATATAGATATGAAGAAGAAGGCTCCCGAGCTGGACTTCAGTCCTCAAGCCAACATGTTGCACCTGCTCAAGTCTGCCAAGTCCATTGCTTTGTCTTCACCCAAACGCAACACTGTCCTCTTGCAGCCTAGCATCCTAGACATGATGTCAGGCAAAGGTACTGTCCACCATACTGTGTATATGCTATATAAAATTTTAAATTGTGCATTTTATGCATGCAGAACACGGGCCATACTTGTGATGATATTGTTCTCATGTACAAAGGGTATTGTGTCTTTTCTGTACAGTCAACGTATGCATAAGTGAAGGTGACTCCCTTCACCTTGCTGTGGACTCGCACCGTAATTAAATTGAGTGTCATGGACGAGCTCATCTCCTGATTAGAAACACATTAGTTGCTGTCCACGGCGCTCCAGGGCAATAGATAATGTATCAGCTAGCCGGCTGAGCATCCACCCAAACATCCATTTATTGTATCTGCTGTCTGAGGTGCATCTCTCCTTGTCTCCTAGGTAACTCACTCCATAGTCTGCCTCCGAAGGGTCCTGGTCTCTATAGCAACGCCGCTGGTCCACAGGGTTTCCTGTCATTGTCCGGGCGACACAAAAACCTCCTCAACAATGCTGCGCCATTTCCTGGGCAACAAAAAGCGCCTCATCAGACCAGCCCCAACAAGCCCCAGCTGTCAATCACCAATGATAACGGTAAGACCCGCCTCACTGGGCCAGCCTGCTCTGCATCAAAGCCTCGAGCCCTGTGGAAAAAAAGTGTGGAGACACTGAAGACTCAGCCTACTGTTATATCACCAGGCCACGGACAGAGCCCCACCGCAGCATCTGGTCCAGGACCCCCACAAATGAAGAGCCAGCGCTACCTGCCTGAAGAGCCGCCACACTCTGACATCTCCGAGTGCTCCAGCAGGCCGCCATCGCACAAGGATTCAGACTCCATGGCAGCGAGAGGTGGATTCAAGTCCATCAATCAGCTGAGGAAGAGGGGTGGGGGAGGAGGAGGCGGGGGCGGAGGGTCCAAGATCTACTCAATTGACTCAGACCAGGCCAGTCTCCAGTCAGCTCCCCCCTATCAACGCGACAGCCAGGGAGGAGGTGACGAGCACAGTTACCCCCCTGACCTGTTTCCACCTGACAGCACATACTCACACACTCACACACACTCACACCAGGCGGACGCACCCATTTTGCAGCTGAGTGCCAGCCTGCTCCATCACAGTCACAGTGCTGAGGCTGACTTACACTCCCTGAAGGACAAGAAATACAGCACCTACACACACAGCAGGTATTGTGTTCTGCACCAAACATGAAGCCACAAGCACCTATTTCTAGTGCTCAACATGCTTTTTGTTATATCTGTGTGTGTGTAACCCTGCTCATCCTCTCTCTCTGCAGTGTGAAGGACAAGTCTGGAGGTTCATTCGATGCTCCCAGTGCAGGTCAGGGAACACAAGGCGCCCGGCCCGGTCACTGCCGCTCCTGCCTGACCAAGCTGAGCGGTTACTCCGGCCTGTACACCGTTCGCTCTCCACAGGCTCGCTGTGATGCCTGCGCCCACCTGGGAAACCTGTACGACATCAGCGAAGACCACCTCCACTCACACTACTCCCACGCACACACTCATCCACACAGCGGGGACATGTTTACACACTACCTTCCCCAGAGCGAGCTGGGCATGGTGGGCGAAGGGGACGGCCTTGTCAGCCACTTTGAGCCCTCCTCTCCCTCGCCATCTCCTCTCCCCACCTCCTCGTCAGCTCAGCATCTCCAGCTGAGTCGCCAGCACTCCTATGAGAATGTGCTTCCAGACGGCGTTCCCGAGAGGCAGTTGCAGCCACACACCCACCTGCGGGGGCTGAGCCTGCCTGACAGAGATAGAGAGAGGGAGCTGACCCTGGATGAGGGGGCCTATGCTAATGTTCTCACAATGCGCTCTGATCGTCCGTTCAGTAGCCGCAGTCCACCCTCTCCGTCACCTTCCCACCATCACAGTCTGGACGCCCCAATGCCCCTCCCCCGGCGGTCGAAGAGTCTCTTCCCCGACCGACCCTCTCACAACCCTTTTCTCCAGTCAGCCCCTGGTACGGCACAACGAGATCCCGCCTCCCAAGCTGCCACGCGCATTCCGCAGAGAAGTTCTAACCACGAGCTCTACAAGCAACGAATGCCAGTGTCGCTAACCCTTGGTAACCATGGTAACCATCACATCAACCAGCATGGCGGCCTTGTTGACCAACAGGTGTTCTACCCTCAGCAAGAGCCCCCTGTGGTGGCCTACATGGTCCCACCCGCTGCCTCTCAGCCAATGAGCTATGTGACAGCACCGCGAGCCTCGAGCGCAGGTGGCAACCGGCCCCGGCTCTACCGCCGCATGCCCAGCATTGAGTCTGATGTCTGAGAGTCGCACACGACACACTTACTCTCACTGAAACACGCTAACACACACGCATGCAAGAAAGAGGTGTGTGTGACTGGACCAGGCAGCTCTGATTCTAAGCCCACACACACACGCACACACACACACACACACATAGGTGAAAGAGAGGAAGGTTCGTTCTGGACTAAAAGGTTAATGGTGATACTGAGAGTAAATAATTCATTGTTTCTTTATCACACCCTCTGTAGGGCAGGGTTAGAGCTCCAGGGACACCTGGAGGCACAATAAAAGATGAAGAGTGTGTGTGTTAGTGTTTGTGTGTGCACTAGCCTCAAGCTGAGGGCAACGAGGCACAAACTGACAATAAGTCTGACGAGACAAAATTCAGGTGGGACACTGCACGTGGAGTCAACACCAACAGTGGGGTTCAGTGGAAGATACAAGTGTTTGGAAGCCGAGCCGCCGCGTCCCGCCCTTTCACCAGCCTCTCAGAGATGAAGCAGACACGGAAAACCCCTCTCTTCCTGAGATTCTACACACACACACACACACACACACACACACACAAGTTACTTAAACATGCCCACCTCCTCTGCAGGACTCTCCTGTTGCACTATGATTTCTCCAGTCAACCCGTATGTTGTCTGAGCCTCCAAACTGCACTGCCAGCATGGCTTAAAGAGTAGTAAACTACAGTAGAGTAATCCTTGACTTGAATGGAATCTACCGTCGTAATAGACCGGGAGGCTAGCAGCTGGTCAGGAAACAGGTCTGAGAAGTGTATCAGCCTCTGCCCTCAGATGTACAAACACTGGAACACACACACACTGTGTCTGTTTTGCGGGGAAGGTAAAACATTTTTTAACTACAGACTGTTTGTTATTGTTGATGTCAGATAATTGAACATTCCAAAAAGTGGACTAAACGCGGCCTGCCTGTCAACGCCTCTCAGGATGAGAGTGTGTGTTCTAGTGTTTCTAGATCTAGAGACAAACAATATCGTATCTTTGCTTCCTCTTTCTATTAGCTAGCCTTCAGGTCATACTGCATGCTTCCTACTGCCCTGTGTTACAGTTAAACTCCTCTACAGGGTCATATATGCACACACTTGCGCACACATATAAATATATATATATATATATAAATATATATATATGCACACACACACACACACACACACACATATGCACATACGCAGTAGTCTAGGATAGTAGTTTAGGCTGGGTGTGTGTGTGTGTTGAGGCTATGAGATAGCTTCTCTTCGTGCACTTTGTAGATTTTATACCCTGCCACCTAACACAGACGTTTGACCAAAAACACTTTTATACTGAAAAATATGAATATTCTCAATCATTCGCTGGATAGATGTCTTCTTTTCTCTTATTTCTCTTGACACTGGGTTTTAGGGCACCATTAAGGGCACAGTTGTGTCGATTCTTATTGTGAGCTGTGATTTTTATTTATTTTAAATATTTTTTTAATATAATGGATACAGCATCAAACAGTATACACAACAACTCTTAATCTTTCTTTTCTTCTTTTTAAAAACCTTTACTGTGCTCATTCCTCCTTCTAGCACTTTCCTTCTCCCTGCATCGGTTTTGGTTTATTCTCTTGATTACTCCTTCGTCTTTTGCTCTTTCCCTGCTTCCTTCTATAAAGTGTCAGAAGAATAGAAAAGTTCAGTAGTGGGAATCACTTAATATCAGTAGTAAAATTCTTCCGATTTAGCACCGGCTCTCGTAGGATACAGAACTTCTTTCTAATAACTTTCTATATTGAACAAAAGAACTCGAGGCCTGTTTAATGTTTCCGTAGTGAATTTAGGGGCTGAGTGCATCACCGCCGTAGATTTAATCAAATTCATTCTCCTGGACGAGCGTCAGAGTAGCTGGTACTCGTGTGGCTCTCTGTTGGCGAGAACACGGCGCCGTGTGTCAGCAGAGAGAGTCACGTGGCAGCGTGGAGCATTTGCAAAATGAGTCTCTGCCGAGGCAACACTCACTCACACATGCGCGCGCACGCTCAACAAGCTGGCAATGTGTGTATGAGTGTTGTAGAAATCCATAATCTACTGAGTAAGGGCATTGATTTTTGAGCACAAGGATGTGATATCCCATTAGCTAAGCGTCTGTCTCTATTCTTTCTATTACATTGCTCACACACACACACACACACATCTATATATATATATCGGCTGCAAAGAATGCAATGACAGTTTGAGATTTTGAATAGCGGTAAACGCTGCCCCTCTTTTGGCAAAGGTTTGGTGTGTGAGTTATATGCACAATATCAGGTTGCAATATTATACTTCTGTACAGAGAAATCTTTGTTTTAAATGTTAGAAACTGATTTCATTTGTTTAATTTGAATGGTATTAAGTGTTGAATTCATTTCAATAACGACGTGGCTTTTTATTCTGCTTTTTTAAAAAAAAAAAGACTGGCATGTTTTTGGATTCTTGTGATTTTCTTTCCCCCCTCTGCTGTGCTGGTTGTGGTTGGGACTTCACTGTACAGTCCACACACTGCTGGGTGGGTTATCTATCCCGGCTAGTGAACCAGTTATCTACCTACAAGTAGCTGGGTCTCATGTGAGTCACGCTCAATGAATAATGATAGTCCAGCCTGTGTGGTTTATACAAGCCCCCTCCCACCCACATAGTTCTTTTCCACTACAAGCCTGTGCTGTTTCACCTCTGAGTGTGAGCGAGTGTGTGTGTCTGTGTGTGTGCGCGCACATGTGCGTGTGTGTTTTACACTGTGCAGGCATTTATATAAAACAGAGGATGATATTTGTATTTAGAGGTTGTTCGTGGTGTGTATATTTGTGTGTGTGTGTGTGTGTGTGTGTGTGTGTGTGTGTGCGCGTGCTTCTGTGTACTCTCTTCCCTTCATCCCACATATAACATTCGACCTGGCTTCTTACTCATGAAACACACATACAGTCACACACACACACACACACACTCACAAACACACACATGTGGCGTCCGTACTGTTGTGGTTAAGAGAACATGTAGAATGAGTTTTGTATGTTCACCATCACAAAGATTTTCACACCAACCTTTAGTTTTATTTATTTATTTATTTTATTTTTTATTTTATTGCATGACGTGCTTGTGTTTCTGGTGGTACCTATTTTGCTGCAACACCTGAGTTCTCCCTGCGTTAGATCTACTGGGCTACATGTACCAACGTTCCCCTCAGCCCTGGTCAGTGCACCACATCTGACCCGGAGCCCTGGGTGGTTACACTCCTCAGCTTCTGCACAACGCCAGCCACCGTCGAGGAACACGTGGAAAATGTTCCCAGGCTCAGCACAGTTCTTAGTCTGGCCCAGGTGTACACGCATACATACAGTAATGGGTGGGAGGTGTGCATTGGTGTGTAGTTCACTGGGTCTCCTTACTGTGTATCTCACCTGTGTATGAGTTCAGGGGTTTTTAAGCTACTAGTTGTGTTGTAAATACTACCTTGTCACTCAGTACCTCTGTACAATCTGTAAATAAGTAAAGGTTACATTTTTCTATTTGTCTGGGTCTTTCTGATTATTTGTTGCAAGTCTAATAAATAAATAGTCAGACATGTATTAATTGGTAATAAAATGTAATAAAGCTTTATAAATTAGATGATCAACTTTATTTAGGAATTATTTAACATCTTGGAAAATGCTTATTTATCTTTGAGTTAAATGAGAAGTTAAATTAAAAAACTTGCTTTTATTAATCCGCTTAGCTTGTTAACCGCAGTTGTTTTCTTTGCACTATTACCCACAAGTCCCCCTCAGCCTTCACATTAAAGTTGTGGAAAAATAAGGCAAAGAATTCATGCAGCTTTTAACTGTGTTTTCTGAATTTCTCCCTGCTACTTTCAAACCAGCACATAAAGGTCTGAACTTATTAAAAACACTGCAGTTAATGACAGGTTCCTTTATCTTGGATCACTTCCTTTTGACCTCTATTTGGATTCATTGTTCTAAACTACTGAGGCTGCAACACTGTAAGATATATTTACAACAAGACGTAAGTGAAGGATACGTACTTTAATTAGAGATGCAAAAGTCAAAATGTGTTTAGTGTTAATGTCAGGTATATTACCTTTGGACATAGCTTGACTAGCTCTCTATTCTAATACACTTCAGCATTTAATTTCTACTTTAAACTTTGCTCTGTTTTTATACATTTGCAAAAAATAATGCCATAACTCCCCCCCCCCCCCCCATACGACTTGTGTTGTTGGCTCATAATTAACTATGACACCACACCACAAGATGGAGAACATGAGAATAATGAAGCTGCTACACATCTTTGCTTTGCACATTTGGCATTAGCAGCAGCAGACTCTGCATGGCTGCACAGCACAGGGTAAATGGTAAAACATGCTTATTAAAGGCTGTATAACTGTATAACAAAACCGTTTAGCACTATCTAACTTAATCCATATCTGTGAATCTGCTAAATGGGCCCTCTCTGCCCTACTCTCTGTAGGCTTTCATAACCCACCCTTCGTGTAGGGGTGTGTGTGTGTGTGTGTGTGTGTGTGTGTTCAGATCAGTGTTCTGGTAAAAAGCTTTATTTTTATATTTTTGTTTCCCTAAGGAGACAAACGCTCTAATCTGGGCTGAAGTGGGACAGGAGAGGGTAGCAGAGAGGAGCACACACATAACGATGCATTCACACACACACACACACACAGACAAACTTATGCATGCTGCAAATCAGCACACACCGACGCTGGAGGATCTGTCACAAGCCATAGACCAGCAGCAGCCAGAGGAGAAGAAGTAAGGAGAGAGGAGAACAAAGATGTGCAGCCATCTAGGGTCTTTGAAACGGCTCACATAGAAAACATCGCCTTAAAAGCCTGTTTGTGACGAGTGTGTGATCATGTGCATATATACTGTATATATGTGTGTGTATGTTGCTTCCTCCGAGACAGTGTGTGAGGACCCCAGCAGCCTAACTCTCTGTGACATCATCCATATGCTCGTAATGGACAGAGCAACAGCACACACTTCTCTGCCTCTGCCTCTTATTTAATTAATAGCCTTTAATGCAATTACTGAAACGCACAGGAGCCGGATTCAAGTTCCTCGTGCCGCAACACACAACACATGATACAGTCATACATGTGCATATTTCTGCAGACACAGTCCCAGGGCAACGTGCACACATGATTGGGCATTCTACCACATATAGCCACACTGTAGGGGTGTGAGATGAAGCAGATAAATGAAGATAATTAATTTCCTGGATTAAGAACGTCTCCATCTGAGCAACCCCACGGCTCGAGAGGAGTCAGACGAAAAAACAAGTGGCATAAGTCAGAGAGGAGAAGAAGAGACAGCAGAGGATGACGGAGGACGGCGACGGTGATAGCGCTTAGACAGGCCCGCTGTAGGCTGTTGGCTGTGCCCAAGACTCCAAACATCCTCATTAACCAGCAGTCGGCCTACACACTTAACACGTGTGTGTTTGCATGCACAGTTGTGTTCTTAAACTGTTGTGATTGCATGTGTGAGATGGAGAGAGCCAGATAGAAAGAAGGAGAAGAGGGGAGAGAGAGAGAGAGAGAGAGAGAGAGAGCAGTGTGTCAGCCTACACACTAAACAAACCTATGAAAATTCATAAGGACCTGGTGACGCCTACTCACAAATACTAAAAATACTGGAGTGAGTTGAGCCTAGTCAGAGGAGAGAAAAGGGGAGGAAGAAGAGTGAGAGAGAGAGAGAGGAGATGAATAGAGAGGAATGAGAGAGCAGCAGCAGCAGAGGAGGAGACGAGATAGGTGTAACATGAACCAAGGGAGAGTAGAGCAGAGAAGAGAAGAGAAATAATAGTTACATCAACTGCATCCAACTTGGATCTTGCATCTATTCTCAGCCTCCAGCGGTCAGTGCTCACTTTGTGTGAAAGTGTGTGTGTTTCAGTGTGAAAACCATTTCCCGTATTCCCTGGATATCATTAGCTTGAGGAAAAAGAATAAAAGGGTTTTAGTTCTTTTCCTCAGCATGTTGACATTGAAGTCTCTGTGTGTCCAGCAGACGATTGTTTTCAGACTGATTTCATGGAGATTGACAACATTTTACTGTGGAAGTCGTCCATCCTGCAGGGGAGGAAGTGTGGGACGAATGGGCAGCTCTGAGTCTGGTTTTCGCCCCCGGGACTGATGCAGACGTTTTGTTTTGGGCGTCTGAGTCAAAGCAGTTCCTTTCACAGTTCTCACGGTGGACGTTACTGAACGCTGACAGATGATGAGTGATTGACATCACATAATGACACTCATTTGTGTTTTCAGGAAATCAATGAAAAATCTAGAAATGACTGTGCTGATAATTTCAATGCTGCCTTCACATCTCTCTGGTTGGCTTATGACACAAAGATTTGGAAATCACTCGTGTTCCGACACTCTGTTTAAATGAGATCTAACCTATTAGTGAGTGTTCCAGGAGCTGGCAGCTGGATTTGTTTTACTCGCTGTTGTCAGGCCTGCTGATAGATGTTGTACTAACAGTCTTTAAAAGAGGAAATACTGGATCGATGAACACACTGAGAAATGTGCTGCCTCGGCTTCCAATTGTGCAGTCAGCACTCCTGATGTTTCGTTTGCAACGTTATGTTGATGTTGATGACTCCTGGTTTCTCTGTCCTCAGTGTGTGACACTACTGGTTGAGCTGCATGAACATAAAAGCTTCCTGGCTGTCTGTACACACCTCAGCCAGAAAGCCGATAAGTATCAATCCCAAAAACGGCAAACTACTGCTTTAAGACAACAAGCTTGGAAATATTTTTTATTATCAGATAAAGCAGAATTAATTGATTATCTCCACAGAGCAAAAAAAACAGTTAACTGGAAAGTTAACAGTGATATATTATCACCTTTTAGAGATGTTAGCAAACAATTGCTCTCTTTTCATTTCCACTAATTCCTGAGAGAAATATCTCTGTAGCTCATTTAGCTGTGAATGTATCAGAGGTGTCTTTCTGAAAACAGCTGTGCTGATGAAGGATGTGTGAACCAAAACAGGCAAGTTCTGGGCTGCAGAACCAAAACAGCTGCTGAAAGGACCTCTCACTTCAGCGTTGTTATTTTGTATCTGTTAGTGTGGCTTTCACTTTAAAGTCTTTTGGTAATGCATGGTTGGTTGAATGTACCTGGAGCAACACGTCTTGTTTCAGATCGTGTCAGAATAAATACGAACAGAAAGTATGAACACCAGTGCAAATGAAATAACCCAAGCCCTCACTTTGTTTGGTTAGTTATGGAGTTTGCAGTTGAAAGTGGGTTTTTATTGAAAGAGAGTTTTCCCTTGCATTGTGAGAAATTGGATCGATTTTTGCACCAGTATTTGCAGCTTTTGCTGCTTTTAATTTGAACCATCCTTTCTTTAATCTCTGTCTCGCAAGTTTCCAACTTCATAGAAGTGCAACTCTAAATCACTGGAGAGCGCTTCTAATCTTTCGCACGTCTCCATTCACCGCACTGATGCTGGACTTCCTGCTGACTTTAGTAAACGCTCAGAGATGATGTTTGACTGACACCTCGGGCTCCGTCAGTCAGATCAGTCTGAGCAACAAAAGCAGGATGACTTCCTTGGGAGAACGCTGTAAATCTCAAATAAGCGCGCAGTGGAGAGATATCATGTGTGACTTATGGCAACTAGTCCTCACCTCCTCTATTCCTCTCTCTCTCTCTCTCTCTCTCTCTCTCTCTCTCTCTCTCTTACACACAGCCATGTAAGTAGTGCTGCCAGGCTATGCTTATGCTAATAGCTGTTTACTAATCAGGGTACTTCCAGGTGCAGAAATAGACACAAGACATTAAGAGTAAATTTAGCTTTAATAACCGAGCTAATCACACCATTAATGTTACATCCAGAATGACGCACACATGCACAGTGTGTAGCATTGTTGATAGTCTAATAGAGGGTTTCCACCTGACTGCTGCCTACTGAGAGATGCTGGGAGACAGGAACGAGAAGTTGGACAAACCCTGCCCCTGTGTGCATCACGAGCTTTTCTCTCTATGAGCGCGTGAGCCCCGGCTCTCAGACTTCGCGCCGTTTTGTTGTGTTTGTTTTATTTTGTCTCTTCTATAAATGATGAAGCTCCAGGCGGGAGAGGGAGAGAGAGGCACTCAGCCATCCCCTGGGGGAGGAGTGCTCGCCGCTGGGCATCGTCCCCTCAGCATCACCCACCTCCCCCAACCATAATGCCCCATCACATACAAATGAGGACAGCCTGTGCACGCATGTGACTAAAATGAATGATTAGATGAGAAATTGCCCAGCGTTCAGACGCTTCATGCCTTTTGGTGTATTTTTAGTACTGAGATTGCCATCCATGAAAAAAGATAATATATGAGCCATTACTCATTGTAAAAAATGGCATTAATTTTAAAAGTTGCTGCTTTACTCATTACCTGCTGGAAACAGTAATTTGTCAGGGCTCTGCCTTTAAATTACCAGTGTTTTCATCTCTCCTGTTTACAACACTGCCAGCCCTGTGAGTGATCAGCGTGACCATCAACAAAAACATTTGGTGTTCTTGTCATCTGTGTGCAGAGTCAAATTAAATGTCGTAGGAATAATTTGCAGCTGAGAGAAGGTAAATCTTTCTGTCACTTCTCATTTGAGTTTTCCTAGTGACATGGGGAAATAAGTAAACACTTAAGTTCAGCTTAGGTGACACTGTGACGCTTGGTTGAGTGTTTGGACCCAGAAACGCTGTCAGAAACATTGAGGCGTGAGAAGAGGTTTTTTTAAGAAGGCAAACAATAAAAGTCACAATATGTCGTTCAATGTCGTTAGGCAGAGTCGACAAAGCAGCGGGTGAGTTCCGGTGATCCTCCAGAAAGGGGGGACTCATGTCACGCTTATGTTCATTGCTTCTCATGAGTTACATGAGAAGTATACAGTTAAATGTGTTACATAGATAAAATGTCATGACTAACCACTCAG
This sequence comes from Microctenopoma steveboyesi, assembly GCA_032359275.1. Classification (NCBI taxonomy): domain Eukaryota; kingdom Metazoa; phylum Chordata; class Actinopteri; order Anabantiformes; family Anabantidae; genus Microctenopoma; species Microctenopoma steveboyesi. The sequence goes on from JAUMHF010000001.1 coordinate 4,284,268, forward strand.
TTAGGGCGCCGTGATGGTGGACACCTCTATCCCTTACGCACCTTCCTTTTTTCCCCCTGACCTAACACGTTAAGCTCCTTTCTACTCTCACCTAAGCAGAGAGTAAACACTCAGCAACTCAGGCTAAGCTGTTGTGTTTGGTCCAACCGGCTTGAGTGGCAGTTTTTCCTCGATGCCACAGCTCGTTCAATACTCCCTCCTCATCTCCTTATCTTTGCTTGTCTGCGTGTCCTGTATCTGCGCACCAGTCAAACCTAAAACATAAAGAAACTCCAGCTCTTTGATGAGCAGATCGCTGGCAGAATGACCCGTCCTTACGTCTCCATTACCTCCGCTCAGCTCGGTTCAGTCTGGCACAACTGGCTAGTCATTGACTGCTTAACCACCATCATCACTGACCCATTAATCTTCCCATTAGTGTCTATACAGCATCCTGTCTGAATAAAATAGTCTAGTTAGTCTAAAAACAACACGAGTTGACTCAGCTCATTAGAGGAAAAAGTGGGAGCAGGCAAAACAACTTGCTTGTGTCTGTCTCCAGAAATCTACCAACATGTCTAAAGCTAACTAATGAACACATTATGTCCTGTTTGTTTATTCCCTCTATTTGTGTGTTTGAACCACGTGATGGAGTCTGTTTCCTGTAACAAAGCCGTTTCCTCCTTTTCAGACTTCATGCACGGCTGATCTTAACCGCCTCATGACCTCATCACAACCATGAGCGACGTTGATCTTCACATATATTTCTTGGAGAAAAAGAGGGTACGCATATTCCCAGATATGTCAAACTAGTCCTGCAAGTAGGAGTGTAGGGAAGTTGTAGCTACAGTAACAACTATTCAGTGACAGTAATTCAACCTGACATTTGATGGAGGTCATGACAACAGAAATGTTTGAAATAATCAGTTTTTCTTTGGTGTAAGAAAACGTTTGAAAACACCTATGATCTTCTGTTGGTTTTATTCAATCAAAATGTTGTAAGTGGATCACAAAACACAAACAGAGAACAACAATTTATTTCACATTCGAGCACAGAATAAGGCACAAAAAGGAAAAAATGCCCCCTGAAGTAACAACTACCTGTGACCACAAATCTGTGACATGCTCCTGATGGGATTTTGCAGATATTCAGGTCTGATTTCCTCCCAGGCCTTCTGCAGCGCTCTCAAAGATCTGCTGTACTGGTTGGGCAGTGCTCCTCAGTCCAGCTTTCCCTGCACCAGCTCGAGCAGATCGACTCACTGCTCACCTGCTCCAGTAGCTGCTTTCTTCTTCACATAATTACAGAAGCAGAGGAATTTGGTATCTCACTATGTATAACACACTCCTTAATGGACTCGATGTGCAGGACAAGCTTGCAGGACAAGCTGACAGAATTTAAAATACTTTTGTTAAGATGTTTATTGATGTTGTTTGGATGTTATTTAATAATAGGGCAGATGTTGAAGCTGAGAGGAAGCACAAACCTGAACCGAAGCGAGAGCAGGTACGTAATGGAGGTCTGGTGGAATATAGTCTTACAATGAAACTGACACTGGACTAAAGTTAAAATCGAGGTTTGTTAAAGTACTTGTCAGTGTCAAATGTGTCTTTCAGTTGAGTAAACTCCATCCAGAGGTCATAAATTATCCAGCTTTAACCGCAACGATGTTTAAAAATTGGGTCATCTGTGCAGCCGATGTGAGCCTTGCTGCTTTTAACCAGCGCTGAGTTACTTTTTTAGACCATCACACGGACAAAAAAATGCCCATAAGTCCGCTCTACAAGAAGAATCCTTGTACAAACATGTATTGAATTATGTTCACACCAGGAGTAAAAGCCAAACTGGGGGCTCAACAGGAGGCACAGAACACAAAGTACTTCTTTTTCCTTAAAAGGAAATTTACAACTGGGCCTGAGGCATGTTCCCGACTGACTCCGAACACTAGATATAGATTTACGCTTTAATTTCTCCAACTAGAACAATATATATTCCTTTTAAATGTTTAAAGCCTTTCATCCTACAAACACAGTCTGCTAATAGAAGTATCTCGTGTTGAAAGTTGTCAGATTTTGCCTTTTATTTAGCCTGCAGAGGACAGAACTAAGGAGATGCTGTGTCTCTGTCCAAGGTGCTGATGGTGGAGCTGTCAGAAAAGCTGGAGCTGTCCAAGGTCTTTGAAGAGTTTCATGCTGACTGTAATGTCTGCTGTCAGTGGGAAGCACTCAGGCTGGGTCAGAGTGTCTTACTTAATCACTGAGACATTATTTGTGACTGTCTGCTAAGATTTGCAAACAGCAGGAGCTTCATTTATTGCAGAGACGTGGACAATAATGTTTCTGTTTATCTAGCTACAAGATGTCAAGATGTGTCCACTGAGCCACACTGAAGACTCAAACAATCTCACTGCCTTTTCAATCAAGCCAGAGGCTGCATCTCAATTCCTATACCCACATCGTTGTTCCTTTACACTGCCACTAACAATTTTTCAGTCCCTCTAAAATGTACGTTGTTAATGCTGCAGTGTATCTTTTGACAACTCTGTTGCACTGTAATAACAAAATCAGTAACAGTAAGTTTACAATGTGCTGTTGTATAATGATGGTTTTGGGAATCAGGTGAGTGTTGTGTCCAAGGCACCAAGAAAATTCTGATGATATTAGATGTAGCTTCTGTAATTTAAGATTCCTCTAATAAATATAAAGAAACACGAAAAATACATTTGTTTAATAAACTGTTGTGTGTAAAGACTGTTAATGCATGAGCTGGCATTGTGTATGATCTGTTAGGCATGTTTGGGTTTGAGTGAAGACAGAATAGTTACTTTGCAAGATAAGTCACAGGTTTTGTGAATATACAGTAGCTTGAAATTTGAAATTTGCGTTGTCTCTTTTAAAAAACATAAGATATTAGAAAAATGTTATATCGATTCAGAAAAAACTGTAACATAAAACACAGTCCTCGAACTAATAAATGATAACAACAAACAATAAGGATGTCATTAGTACATAAAGCAATTAAAAGCAGCTCCACTGTCACCAGTAGAAGTCAAACTACCTCTACCTCTACCTCTTCCCTTTGAACTAGAATACACTAAAGCAACGTAATAGAAAAACGGGAAAAACAAATGGAGACTTGCTGTGTGGTCATGATGTCAAACAGGGAAACAACAGCTGAACCTACAGACCTCTGCTGGAGAGAGGGGCAGAGGAGAGGAGCTGGTTCAGCAGCTCTTTGTTATTTCAGACCTTTCTCACAGCCAACATTTTGATAGTAGAGAAAGCGCAGGTGTAGTTGATGACATTCAACACTGTTGTTGTGCAGGTTGGATCACTATCACAGCTCAGTCAGTCCGTTGGAGCTGAGCCATTGCTAATATAAAAATGAAGGTTGAGGAGCAGGGAGCCACCCTTCCCATGTCAAGCCTCCACTAATAGCTGCAGCTGTAGTCCCATCCCAGTCACAGGTGAATTTGTTCAACAGGTAGAGGCTGATATACCAGTTCGCACAAGCTGCAGATATTTTGTGTGAGGTGCTGTTCAGCCCTCGAAATATTTCGAAGAACACATCCAGATTTGACACCGAAGCGGTGTCTGTGCTCTGGGACAGTGGTGCACCTGTAGCTGAGAGACAGTGGAGGATGGCCAATGCTAATCACGGAAAGCAGATCAGCAGGCCGAGCTGGCTGTGGAAAGGCTGACCACTCTGCCACTTCATTACACGTGATTGTGCCCGTGACATCCTACATTTAACCCGTCCTCTTCACATTTCTCTCCCAGTGACTGCAGCCATGCACGAGCACATTAACAGGGTCTGTTGGTGTTCAAGAGACCACAGGAGGATCTTCTCCAAATCAGCTCCACCAACAATGGAGAAATATACAGATTAACCAAAATACATTTTAAGTGATTCCAACTCACTATGACAACTCATGAGGCTGAGCAAACCTTCCCAGCTTGAGTTCCTGTATCTGTAATCTGGTGCTGTTAGCAGTGACAGAGCAGCGTTATCTTTCTGGTTATAGGGAGACAGATGGTTGCCTCTTTTTCACATTATCAGAATTATATATATATTGTCGTATCACTGTGTGTGACCACGGATGCAGCCTTCCATTGGCCTGACACCTTGGACAATATGCTTTAAAATCCTACTGTTGTGCCTGTTGTGCTGCGGTGAATGAAGTCAGAGGTCAGGACGACGCAACGTCCTGCAACAAACCCATGAGAGAAGAAGCAATTGTTTTTGCGTTTATTGTGAAAGATGTGCATCTCCAGCTTTTAGAGCAGAAACAGTTCTCTCAGCTGGAAACACATCCAGGCACTTATGCAATCCCTCCAGCAGCAGCTCTGGTGCTTCACCATGCTCAGTGATACAACGTTCTTTTTGATGATCCTTGTTCTGCTTTTTCTCAGGAAACTATGACTACTGTACCCCTCAGACATTACGATTAGTCTGTTCACCTATTTACCAAAGACACGGCCACTTTCATTTTATCTTTTTTCGTGGACTGTAACGATGCTGTGTATTGTGCCTGACAGTGAGCAAAGATCTTTCTGTTCTGCCCTTAATATGCTCAGGGTGCTGTCCTCCCGTTTTAACCTGCTTCCAACCTCGCTGAAAATATTATATTATAACGGCTTTAGAAGGCTACATGAATAAATAAAAATATAATAAAAAATAGATTTTACCAAGTCTTGTTGCTGTACTTTTACATGAATTGAAAACATTGTGAGCGAGGTAAGAAACAACACAATTAAAAACTAATTTACATATAAACTAAACAGACTAAATGAAGCGTAAAAAATTACATTACATTACAACAGCATGCTCATAGGTATGTTTGCCTGATGAATTCATCATCCTAGTGTAGCACGTGATCAAATTAACCATTCATCATGTAGAATTAGAAACAAAGTACAGTTGGAACAGACTAATGGGTTAATATCCTAAAACACAAAGAAACCACTTCACCTGTTATACAAGTTAAACCTTCTCTTGTGTTTTATTTGAAATGCACGTCTTCTCTGTTGTAGCTTCATTTTTCCATGGAGTCAGTACTGTACCTGCCGGGTGATTCAGGACCCTCTGTTCGACAGGTCATTATGGAGCTTTGTCACCTTCCTGCTCCTGCACTCGCCGGCTCTTCAGTGTCAAACAAGCAGAACTGTCACTCAGACCAAAACCAGGACAGAAATTTGCTGTCCTAAGTGAAATGTCTTCAAGTCCAGACTAACAGACACATGACAGCCAATCAGAGACAGATCACAGTCCTGGCTGGAAATACAGTGCTGTGAAAACGTGTTTGTCTCCTTCCTGATTCTTTCTTTTTTGACAGTTTGCCACATTTAAAACAGATCATCAAATTAATTTTCAATATTACAGCGAGTAACAGAGTAAACACAGAAACAGTGTTTAAATCCTGATGGTTTAGTTCAGTGTTGATGATTCAACGATAAGAAAGAGAGTTGGGAAAGAGAGAGTTAACTACTGCCATCCAAAAAGAACCACGGCTCATCTCACATTTGACTAAAAACGTTTAGATTGTCCCCAAAACGTTCAAATATTTTGCGGAATGACCTTTTGGGTTCTGCAGCAGGACAGCTATCCAACACACCAGCAGGTCGATTCTGAAGGCTCAAAATTAACGTTTTGGAGTGCTGGTAAATCTATTTTAAAAGGCTGTGGCCTGCTCAAAAACCTACTGATGTGGCTAAATTAAAAAAAAAAAGGTTTGAACAGCTCCTTTCCCCTAATAAAAGACACAATGATTTAAAAACTGCACTTAGTAGTTACTCAGGTTGGGTAGTATTAAAATTTGTTTGATGGCCTGTGTGAAATTTGACCTGTGCAAAACAAATCAGGAACGGATCAAACATTTCTTCACAGCACCTCAGTTGAAAACATTTAAAACCACATTTAGTTCACAATTTAATCTCTATTTTTTTATTTCTGTATATGTATGCTGTCACTCACTCCCATAATTTCAGCCTCTTATTTTCTTACTTTGTGTCCTGCGCTCTTTACGTCCTTGATCTCTAACAATACCCACAATGCACCGTCTCACAAAGACTCGCAGCAACGGACACAATCATCTGAACTCAAGCCTCATCTGTGTGTGTGTGTGTGTGTGTGTGTGCCATCCTTTGCCAGTGTTTGCCTCTGCTTCTTATCCAAAGTTGTTCATCTGCACACACGCCCACACACATGCAGAAAGCCATGCATGAAACATAGTTTGCATTAAATACTTGATGAGGTGTGTGAGGCTGTCAGGCGTCGGTCTGCAGCTCAGTGAGAATAGTTGTCACATCCAATGAACAATTTTGTCTTGTGTAACATTTCCTGAGCCGCAGCATGGGGATTCAGCCCTGAGAAACAAACTCCCAACAACCTGCTTATATAGGGTAGTGTACATGTGCACATTACAGCCTGCATCAGTGTACAGCAAAGAACCTTCGGATGAGAGCAAAATGTTTGGTACTATTTAAAATACGAACGCACAGGCTGCAGCATCGCTCTTTAACACTTGTTTATCCATTTTGTTTCTTCTTAAATTGCTTTAAAATGAGAAAAATCATCTCACTCCACTCTTTCCAACAATATCAAACTGTGTATTCTAAACATTTCTACAGAAGCTACAGTTTACGGTCAATTTAAAATCTAATGAACATTTTACATTGCTCGTGTGCACATCTTCCCAAGATTCACGCAGATATTTTTGGGATCACTGGAAACTTCTCCGTTGCTTAAAATTAAATTGTGTGGGTTTTGACTATGTTTGGCTGCACAACATGAGTTTAGGGACTTCAGATATGGGAAAACACAGTACAGCATGTGTCCTATAAATGATTTGCACATAGAGAGACTTCTTTGTCACTTGCTCTGCTTTTCATTCACCAACCACCATCTCATTGAGTACTGTAATGTAGCATGTCTCTGCATTGAAGGATCATGGTGACACTTTCCTATATTTTATTGACATCAGCCAGTAACAAAGACCCAAACTAACACCACCTAATTAAAAGAACTATGAGCTGACCTGTCTGTCCAGTCCTGTAAATTGTCATATTTACAAGTTAAAAAAGATTTTTTTTACAATTTTCTTAAACACTTGCGCTGTAGTTTCATCAAACGCTACTCAAACAGAAGTAGATGCTGTATTTGTTGGTAACTATTTTCAGTGACAGAATACACGTTTCATGCTCCAGTGAGTATTTACAGCAGCAGAATGGGATTCACTCAAGCCAAACTACAGTGTGTTCATGGAAACAACACAAATTACACAGTTATCCAGGGCAACAGTTCGGCTCATTTTTATCGCTTTAATAGTTTTTAGACAAGAGCGGAGGTGTGTAGCAAGAAGGAACTACAGAGACGGTTTAATCTTTTAAAAATCTATTATGATCTATTACTAGTATTTAAAAAACAATTTAATACAGACCAGCTTTGTCCTTTAAAATATCCCAATCATGTACTATGATATCAATGATAACTAATAACTAACAATATTTAGTTTGTATACACATAAAGACAGGATAGGCATAGACTACACACACACACACTCACACACACCCAGACAGTGGAGGTCTCTGGAGCTGCACCTTCAGGCCAGATTAGTTTGAGTGACTCAGATGCAACTCTCCTGCTGTGTAATTGAACACTACACTGTACGCGCTTTCTTCACACACTTAAAGAGACACACTTGTACAGTGGTTCCTCTCAAATCTTACACTGAGAAGAATTCTGGAAGGAAAAGATAGAAGAACATGTGAGAGAGAGAGGTATAGAGAAGGATCATCGAAGCGAGAGGAAAATAGAAAAAGCAAAAAAAGAGAGCGGAGCAATGTAAGACAGACGGGTAGGAAAGAGAGAATAAAGCCGGGGAGTCTTCTCTTTCCTTAAATACTCCTGCTGAGATGCTGCTCTGCTGATCAAACGGTGAGAGAAAAGAGGTGAGGGGGCGAGCGTAGGAAGAGGAGAGAGAAAGACATACAGAGAGCAGAAGAAAGGGAAAGACAGAGAAGCTGCTGAACAGAGAGAATGAAAAGAAGGTAGGAAATCAGAGGACTACTCAGTGGTCGCAGCCATCAGATTAGTATTGTAAGTGTGAAGTGAGCGTGAAGGCACGGACAAAGATTTGACTTCTACAAGACATTAGTGCCCCCTCGGCTTTGCAGCTGTCCACCCCCTTTTTTTGTATCTGTCAGCTTTTATTTCATCACTGAGAAGTCTGTCACATACCTGTAACAGCAGCAGAAACACTGACGGGAGCCCACTGACACTCCGCTGACGTCAGCGACAGTGACGACCGCCATCTTAGGGATCTACAGCAGGGAGACACTGTTTAAGAGTTTTCCTCCCCACACACGCTGTGTGCGTGCACAGTTCTCAAAAAGCCTAATAGAGTCTGTGCCCCAGTGGACTCAGTATCAGCAGCCTCAACACACACACATCCACGAACAGACTGGCCCTAAGTTCAGGCATTAACACAACACACATGTCACACTCTGAAAGTAGGAGTGTCAAAGGACAGAGAGGTCACAAATGACAAAGTGCAGCACAGATTAAATGAAGCCATATTTTATGGCCACGCTTATTATAAATGTACCTAACATCAGTCTTTAATGCATTAAGCCTGAATAATAGCTCAACAAGAGTAACAGCCATGTTGGTGATACTGGGTTCACACAGTTAGTACAACAACATGTGCACTAAACTAAAAATCCTTTTTACCTTTGACACCAGAAGTGTTTGGAGTGTTTTTGTGACCAGATCGTTTGAAATTCACGGACTTGTTTCTCACCAACAGCTCGATTTGTGCAGGTTTAAACCCCGGTGTTAGGAAATAAAGTCTGAGTTAGGAGAGTGCAATTGTTTTCAAAGTATTATTGAAAGGTAACAGTTACATCTCATACCACTGGCTGGACACTGACGCCATGTGAACTATCAAAGCGCTACATCTGCCACTTACCCAGCGTTTAGAGGGGAAGACATGATGCCCCTGAATAAAGTGCTTAAGGCTGGACTGAACATGTGTATGCAGACACTCTTACTGAACATAATCCCTTACTAAATCCTAAATAACTCTCTGTATCAATACTGTTTTCAAGAGAGGAGTAAACAGACAGTGTGTACCCACGCCACTCTGCAACCTGAAGTTGTCCTGTCCCCTGATGCTCAAAAGCGTTTGACAGAACTGGATGGGATTATTGATTTGTAGCCTTGAAGAAATTTGGATTGGGACCATTTCTCTGGAAATGGGTTAAACTTTATATTCCCTGTTTAAACTACTGCCGTTAGTTCAGAACACTTTAGGTTTCAAGAACAAGACAAGGATCTTGTCTGTCCCCATTAATAATAGATATACAGTAACGATTGAAGCATTAGCTGTATCCATCAGGCGGGTCAGGAAAAATAAATCTTTCACTGTGTTGTGATGTAGAACGTAGAACTACACTGCAGCGGTGTTGGGAGCCAGGCCCTTCCACTGCAATGTAAACAAGGAAGGAAAAGATTGTTGGAATAAAAGCTGCTGCTTTACAAATTATTTGATGTCCTTAGTGTTACGCAACCAGTGTCAGACCTACTGGGACATAAGCTCAAAGACCTGCTCATAAATATTAATCTCCTTGCAAATTAACTTCTACATTATGAGCAGGTCTTCTTGTTTACATAACGGTAGCTGAATTAATTCTTTTTCATTAATACTTAAATTCTCAAAACATTTTAAGTCAGATCCCCCCTTTGAGGTGAGAGTTCCACTTTATACCAGCACCTTGTGACATCTTTGTTTGTTGTTGATAATAAAAAAAGCTAAGGACAAAAAATAATGTAAATGTTATAATTAATAAAAACAACAAGGCATAGTAAGGGGTTGCTTCCAGCCCGTTTTTATGCCGGGCAGTAAAATGGTATGTTTAAATCTAATTTTCAACCAGAAAGAATCCAGGAACGGAGGAGAGTGCATTGTCTAAACCGTAGTCTCAGATGAGACGGAGGAGCTGGAAATGATGTACGTATCCATATCAATCAGGTCAGGCTAGGTTTGAGTCATGATGACTTAAAGCTCAATAAAATCAGTGACTTGTATCCTTATTGGGTCTTGTGCCGTTATGAAGTACTGCCGACAGCTCATTTGATTCAACAGGCTAATTGATGTATCAGTTACATATGGTCATTAATTATCTTAATTTAGATTTCTGTACGTTTGCCAAGTATGAAGTCAACACATTACACTCTTTATTAGCATGGACCCTCACAATTTCAAATGTCATGCATTTATTCAAACGTAATTCATGCTGAGATTTGCACTTATTAATGCATGAATTACAGAAAAGTCACGTACACTTATATTAAAGTGTTATATTACTTTATAAATTGTTATCATCGGAGCATGAAAGTAAATGAGCGGCTGTCCTTTTTCGGGGAGTTCAGTTTCTAAAAGGTGGATGAGTATTGAGGTCAGAGACAGGGGCCATAAATAAGGAGGTCATCGCTATGATACTGCATTATGATACTCACTTATGTATTCTGAATTCATAATTCAAGCAGCAGCGCAGCTCCGAAGCCTTTGTTTAAGCATTCGAGACAAACCCCACGGAGTAATTAGAGGTGGACTCCCACCAACAGCACACAGAGCACAGGTTCACACACTGTTTTAGAGCTAATCTGTGGTAAGCTTCTCAGCCAGAAAATTGTTTTATCCATGCATATGTTTCATATACAGGGTATATACGAGATCTAAGATGCAACTTGTTGTAAATGAAAGATGTCTGACTTAGCTGAAAAGATAGCTAATAGTTGGATAACTGAGAAAGCCTCATTACGGGATAATTCATTTTCCATGCACCCACCCATCCCTAAGCAGACCGGATAATTTCCTCCCTGCAACTTTCCTTGGAAACTTCCAGATGCTCCTGGGGGATTTCTGGGCTTAGGGTTGATGTGATGCCAGGAGAGTGAACAATCCGTTTTCTATGGGAGACTAAAAGAGCTAAAGGCCCACAGCAGTGACCCTGGCACCTCCTGCTCCTGCAGCACCTCTGAGAGGATACCTCGGGGAAAACAGGGATAAGACGTTTCTAAATCCACAAAACACATTTCCACAGGATTAACAATTCCCCGGACTTCTCTGTTATCTGTGTCAGGAAGAAGTGAACAGTTTCAAAGTGGCTCATGCTAAGTCTGGAGATCAGTAGTTGAGAAACGACTCACAGCAATGTAAGTCTTCCCAAAAAACTGTACTGTTTGGACAGTGAGTCACAGAGAGGTGAAACGGTCAATGCAGATGCTCAGGCCAAGGGGGTCTGGCTGATCCACATCTGCTCATTTTCTAACATCTACCCACTTTCTGCAGCAGCTGTCCAGGGGGCTCATTTGACTGTGATTGCAGATAAATTTGAAAGTCCTGCAGGGAGTTTTTATGCTCATGCTCGGGTCACAAATGTGGTGTTTATTTTGATTAGTGAAATGTGTCAAAGTGAATGTGAGAGGAAATTATATCATGCTATAATTGCAGCTTGCGTGTTTCAGATTTGATGAAATGGTCCTGAGGGTGAGCACAGGTGTGAAAATGGACAGCATGCATGTCAAATTTGAATTAGGTTCTGAAAATAAGAAAAGCAGACACGATCAGTGTGTCACAAATGTCTACTGACTTTTTCTGCACAAACTGCATCAGGCCGTTACAGAATATGCTGTTACCACAAGGATGTGTCTGAGTTATTCGTTATCAAAGTAATTCTTTTCTTCCCTACTGCCCAAAAAGTGATCAGAACATAATAGGAATTACATTTCTGTTCGGATCCCTTCAGTCCAATGAGGGAAAATACTACCAGGACTACCTTTTTGTACTAAAAGTTGTAATTCCTGACTTTGACAAACCCAGAGTGTTGAAGCCTCACATTAGACTCAACTGGACTTAACAGTACAGTTTCACACGCAATAAGGCCTATGGATTTAGCCCTCTATCTTTGAAATTGGCGTCTCTATCAAAGGATTGCTTCATGGTCCGTTAAGACAGCAGGAATGATTGCAGCAACCAGTATCCTTCAACGTTCATGCAGGCGCAAGAATGTGAGAGAGACTTGAAAATAGCATGTCAGTGTGGATCTCATCCTCCTCTGCGCCTCTCCATTTACCACAGGTGTAATTTTCTGAGGATACAAGGAGACCTGCCATCCCTAATACTTCATATAAATCATTTATCCCCTTCAATTAACTCTACAGAGTGTCCACAACAATATCAACTCTCCTCAAACTTATGAGAAGAAGAGAAACAGACAGGAGAGTCTCTGCAGTCCAAGCTGCAGAGTGACCGCTAAGTTAATTAACTACAGAAAACAATCACTTCGCCACAGAAGATTATCATAGTTAGTACTAAACTTTCAGATCTCTCCCTGAAATGCAAATACACTATAAAATAAAGGCAACGTAAACACACTGAACACACAGCGGTTTTCCTTGGATCTTTCGTGTAAGGCTACCATTGTTCCAGTTCTCTATGTGTAGTGAGCGTCTCGTACTGTTGATCTGTGAAGTGCCAGCACCTTACAAATAGCTTTGTAACACTCCCCAGACTGATCAATACAGTCTGGTACTTCTGTATATTCAGTAATTAAGGGGAGAATACATTTCCCCACAGGCCTGGTCGGTATTATATCAACTTTCTGCTTCGAGAGGAAATACAATCAACGTGTGTGTTTACTCAGGTTGCCTTTGTTTAATGGTTAGATTTCGTTTGAAAATCTCAAACAACTAATTAGAGATTGAAGAGGATTGAAACGTTAAATAAATGCAGCATTGTTTTTATTTGTTTTTCTCCCAGAAGTCCACTGCTAATGTTGAGGTCAGGCTTACGGCGCGCTGGGGTCAGTGTGTCGTGTTGAGTGCCAGACACTACGCATTCGCAGCATATTACACACACACGAATAGGATCCCATTAAGATTACAGGGTTCTCATTGAAGAATATAATCCTGGTTCCGCTCCCTGCGGATGATACATTGCCCTTTCCACTAATAAGCTTTCTTACTGACCACCACTGAGGAAACGGACCCTTTCGAATCTTTGAGTGCGACCTCCCAAATTATATGTCTGGTAGTTTTAAGAGTCCCTAAAAATGATGCTTTCACTTTTAGACATTAGCCTCACTCAACATCAGTGTGTTCCTGCACCTGCTGAGCACAGCAGGTCAATGATCTGTCTCCTCATCCTGAATCACAGGGATTTTTTTTTTCCTTGTTTGATGCTTCCTGACACACGTCTCCAGGCTCCCCGTGAGATGGGCCTTTCTCTGCTCACATCTTTCTCTTGAATTCTCTTCGTCTTAAACAGACTTAAAAGGCTTCCTGTCTCACCTGGACGGCCTCACTGAATATTCCACCACCAGTTCTGAGATTGCTCTAGCCTTTTTTTGTCCACCCAGAGACCTCGACACAGTTAAAGATCCTCAGCAGCTTGAACACCAGATTGTTTCACAGGGAGATGGAAATACACTCCACCTCGTTTACATCCAAGTTGTTGTTGTAAACAGCACTTAAGACTGGAATGAAACATCTGAATCTGAATCTCACTCTATCATTTCAAAAACTGACATGAGGGCAGCGTGTCTCAAAAATGTAGAACTTTTATTTACAGACCATCTCACAAGCAACCACACTACTAATACTGATACTACTGAGGACAGAATAAAATGCACGCCCCTCAATTTAAACCATTACTGCACCTTGGCTCTTACAGCAGGTCTTTCCCCCTCGTTTGGAAAGATGTGTCGGACCACACGTTGTACAAACTAGTTTACTTTGAGTATGCTGTCACTGTAGCTGACAGATTCATTTAGAGGTGCATTTCTGTCAGTCCTGACTAACATAAGTCCAATATTAACGATTTTGTTCTCTCGCACTTCAGGGATATGTTTATGCTCCACTACTCTGAATCTGTCAGCGTTTGATGCTTTGCAGTATTTTATTTTTTTTGCTGGCAATACTGGAAATGGAAGCAACAATAAAAGAAAGTCAGGTTATGTATATAAAACCAAAACAATGAGCTGAAAGATGAGAAAAACTGCTGCATTTGATGATTTGTACTTTCAAGCAGCTCCTCTCACGCTGCTAATAGTGATTTGATCTAGTTTTATGTACATTATTATTCGCATTAGGAATGAATTAACTGACTGAATAATTCATTAATTCATAAAATCCAAGCAGAAAAATACACATTGCAAGTTCCCAGTGCCAAATGTGCAGTGATTTACGTTCAGTCCATAAATCTAAACACTGCATATTGACTCTCCCTCGGAACAAAACAACATTTTCTGACAATTCATGGGACATGTCACAGTATTTACTCTGTTAGCCTCCATCGTTTCCTGTAAACTACCTGCTGTTGGCTGTTGGCTATTAAATATGAAGAAGAACAAATAAAAATGACAAGAAGCAAACATTTGACCAACTAAAAATGTTAAATAACCTATTTTACAAAAATACGTTAAAATGTGACAAAAGACCACAAGCTGAATAATTAACAAAGGCCTAGATTACTTGAGTAGTTAAACCATTATCAAATGTCCGTCCATGAGTGTCCGAGCATTATTTGATTAATAGTTTGAGCAAAGACAAGCACACACCAACTAGTGGCCTCATCTACACATTTCATGTCCTTGACCTCTAGAAAGAGCAACACAACAAGGTGCTGGTTAAAACCACTTGGCTGAAAACAACATTTTCTGTTTGCAGGCTCATTTTTTCGAGTTAATGGTGAGGAGAGTGCTGTGAGGGCCTGAGTTTGAGCGATCGACCCACAGAGGTGCTGTGCAGGTCGTGCACTGTCGAAGCATAATGGCTCACGAAGTCACACTAGGTAAAGCCTGCTGAAAAATTCAAAATGTACCAGAACGAAATATCACTTCAAGCTCAGAATATTGGAAAACTGGAGCGATGCTGAAGAGAGGGCAAGTGGGACTGTGAGTGTGTGTGTGAGGGCAAGTGTGTAGGTGTGTATGAGTGAGTGAACACGTAGAGGAGCTGATCCTATCAGACGCTTGTCAGGTCCTGTTGGGTTTTCTATATAAACCTGTGAACAAGGAGACTTGTGCTGCACTTACACTTTTTGCCCTCCTTCCAGTCTATATGTCTCTCGCTCACACACTCTCTCTGTCAGTCTCTTCCTGTTTTCCCCTGTCCTTCTACATTCCCCTTCTCTCACATCATTAGTCTCTCCGTGTCTCCCCTTGTTCTCTCCCTGGAGCTCAGCGAGGATTTAGGCCTCCTCTCCTTCTAGACTCACCTACATCCTTTTATCCTGTTCCCTTCTCTCACCCTCCTTCTTCTCCCTACTCTCCATTCCCTCCCTTATTTTCTTCTCTCTTCCCCCTGCCCCCTTTGCTTTACCTGCTTTCTGATCCCAGGGAATAACCCCCCATGCACACACACACACAGACTGGCACATTACACACACACACACAGAGAATCAAGCTCAAACCCATCTGCAGCCAGCAGCACAACATCTAATCCTGCTTGGAGAGCAGGGGGGCCTTGCAATCATTCCTGCTCTCTTTCTGCCCCGACATTCATTTTCCTTCCTCTTCTCTTCTTCAATCATTTTCTCCATCCTTTAGCACGTGCCCAGCTTCCCACTGGTAGATGCTGCTTCCGAGGATGCACAGGAAGTGCCTCCTCTTTTAAATCTTTCTTGTCTGGGCCAGTGGTTGTCAGTCATGTGCTGTAACGATGTAAACAGACAGATAATAACGCCACAAAAAGCTGTTTTCCTCCTCAGTGCATCTTCTAATAGGAAGTGATATAAGCTGGTGGAGTAATTGCTTAGGACGATACCTGCAGTCTGTGAGCTCTGCGTGGCACATGACTGAAAGCCACTGGTTGTAAAGCGATGATGGCTGGTGATGCTGCTGCCCGCCCGCTGTGCTGGATGCTGCTGCCGCCCAGTGGACACTCTTATGAACTGCAGTTACTCTTCTATAATGACCATTTGGTTTTTGGAGGAGTTGCATCACGATCCCCCCTCCTCATACACACACACACACACACACACACACACACACATACACATACACGCTTGCACAACAAACACCACCACCTCTACCTCCCCTTTTTATCTACCCCACCACCACAACCCCTCCCCTTTTGGTTGGATAAATATTGCTGGAAGATATATAACGTGTTGCTATGGTGATCAGCTCGTGTTTTTTTTTATGCCGTTTGTGGAAGACAGGGACATGCTGGTGTGCAGAGCTCTGAAGATCGTGTTGTGTTTGTGTGTGTGTGTGTGTGTTTGAGAGAAAAGGATGGAGGAGGGAGAGAGGGGTGAAGGCAGGGTGGGGGGGAGGGCTCCTTTTGATGAGGAGGAACATTCACAAAAACATAACAGACCCAAAAATAGGAGACAATCTCTCAGTCCTTGTGTTTTCATGCACGCCACGCACTGCTCACCTACCGTAGCCTATGTGCACAAAACTAAGAGCCCTGACTAGCAGCCGTCTCTGGAGAGTGTTTAACCTCTCTTCCTGCTCCTCTCCTCCTTCCCTGTCTCCTTCACCACCTCTCCATCTCCCACCACCACCCCTGCTCTCCGGCTGCTAAATCTCTCAAGGGACACATTCTCAGTCTGCCTGATTGGCTTCTGTTTATGTGCATGTGCTAATGTGTTAATGTGTCTGTGTGTATGTGAGTGTATAAGCATGCTGTCCTCTATCAATTAGCGCAAGCTGCTGCAGCAATTACCATTACCCATTGTGTTTATGCTGTGTATTTCAGCGCACAGCCACACATGCACACAGGGGATAACTAGTGCATCATTGATCGCCAGCTGTCTGCCATTGAAGATTCCCTAATGGTCAAGCCCACACATACCCACAATTGCTATGATGGAACGGATGTTTGTATGTGTCTTAAACAGTTCACAAGACACACTACCAACTCTCTCTTTCAGACCAGACGGCATCCTAGGAGACACCTATATGCGCGTGTTTATGAGTGTGTTTGTGAGCTGATATCAGCACAGGCCAGATGGCCATCTTTGAGGGGTTTTCTGGAACATTCAGACACTTGTTGCTTCTTGTCATGTCTCTTTCTCTCTCTCTCTCTCTCTCCAGCTCCCTCTCTCGCACTCACACACACACACACACACACACACACACAAACTGTGTCTCTTTTGAAGTGTGAAACAGCTTGCGGTCAGCTCTGCTCCTCTTCCATGGTTCCATCAAATTGCAGCCTTTAGAGCCTTCAGATACAAACATGATGAAACAAACACAACTGTTCAGCGTTAGCAGGGGAAAGAAAGAACAGATATTCTCGCTGGATGTGGTGTGAGACAGTGCGCGTCTTGGTCTTCCTCCATGGTGATAGACTGGCAGAGACAATGGATCAAACTGTGGTGTTTACTTACCCAAAAAGTGTGAAGTCAAGTATCTATTGTTGACCTAGTATCGTTCGTCTAGCACATCAAAGCCCGCGGCTCTTTTACTGCTGTCTTTAGTTCTGGTGGGTCTTTAGCAGTGATTTAGTGAAGATCGACAGCAGCGCTTAGTATCCAAGAGCTTTTGTGTGTGAGGTCAAACCTGCTGCCAGATCAGACAGAGACATGGGGAGACTTCTGCTTTAAAGAAAAAAACACAATTTTTGGCTTATTTCAATGATGGGGTGTCAGAAAAGGCTTTTTTTTTTTAATCAGGGAGAGTTTTTGAGGAGAGGTGAGTTTTCCTCACCCAGGATGTACTGTATATTCTGTTTCTATAGCTGTGTGTAACCAGTTAATGTTGCCAAATTTCAATTCCACGTCTAATGTGCACATCAATGAATACATTATTTTTCCATTAAAATTTTGAGGACTAAGTAGAGCGTAACAGAAGTTCTTTACACATTTCTCTTTGTTGCAGTGAATGGTTAAGCAAGTACAAAGTGATATTATTCCGAGATACTGGGAAAAGGTGCAAATCGAACAAAGCTCGGCTCCCCTCACCGCCCGAATCATGATAGCTTTTATACATTTATGTTTATTGTTTAGAGGGCTGTTTTCCAACTAGGCTAATTAAACCGGAGAGCACTCAGAGTACTTTTACATCTACACGGTGCTCTGACTTTGTGCGATTCTACTCAGCGATTTCTTCTCTGCGTCAGGATCGAAATATGCTTTCAAACGACAGCTGCGCTTGTCAATTTCTTTGAAGATTTCGTACAACAGTGGATAAATTTATTACAATCTGAAGTGACTCAGACTCATGAGTGCTGAGTTATACCCACTGTGCATGTGCATGAGCACACAGACATGAACTTCTTCTGGAGCGGTGTGAGATGTGCATGCATTGTCTAAAATGGAACAAACAGGCTTTGTAATCAGACATTTGGCAACACAATGACAGAGAGGTGCAACGACGTGACAAATGAACAAGTAAAGAATCTCCTTTAGTGTGACTCAGTGGGATATATGTAACGAATTTGCTGAACAGCAGGTGAAATCTGTAGGAGTGGTGAAAATAAATGTAGGTGGAAGTAATTGTGGCCTATTTGGACAGATATCTGTGGAAAACAATAATGTTGCTTCAAGGTTTTGTGGTTACATCGCTTTGGCACCACAATGCAGGAAATAAGTAGTTTCCTTGTGGGATTATGCTCTTGATTTCAAGCTCCTTTCACTGAAATGTGAGCACTTGCTAAGGACTGAAAATTAGGTCTTCCTTTACAGAGGTCAAAACTGTGAGTGTTCTGCGTGTCATCGCAGGTCCGTCTTAATCACATGATTTTTAACTGCGTTAAGAGATGTCACTGCAGAGGTGAACTAAATACTCGTCATCCCCTCTTACAGATTCACTTGTGTGACTGATAACTGCACACAAATGCACTGAGTCACATCGGATGAGTCTTGAAATGCTGCAATTTGAATAATTACGTGTTCGGTTTCTCAGCATTTGATATTTTATTAGATTGTTAATTTGCTGCAATGTTTAAAACTCATTTAAGTTAATACACGTACATCTTAACAGTAACATTCAGTGAGCAATTTAAACGGGCTCTTTTCTAACATCCCATCTGTGGTTGAGCAGATGAAAGACAGATCGGTCTAATGCGGTACACAGACTCTTACGAACTTAAAAACAAAAAGGTTAAAGCTAATTGTATCAGTGGAACAGGACTGATGCAAATCGTGCTGTGTTACCGGGACATTTCACAAGTGTAGTTAGTGTCTCCCCCATGTGTTGAACAAGCTGAACGGCACATATTCTCCAAGTTGTTGGATCCCTAAGATTTTCATTCATCAAGACTGTATCCAACAGTAATGTAACAGTAACAGTAAATGTGTCCAACTGATAGAAAACTCAGAAACACACTAAATACTTGTATTTTCTTTAATGGCAGAGTTGTTATTGTACATGGACATCCCAGTGGATTTGCACTTCCGTTTTTTTGTTGTTTTTTTTACAATATGTACCACATAGAAGAGCACCTACATGTTATTTATACACATTACACAAGCTTGTACCACACAGCAGTGTGGGAAACTAGCAAAACAACACGTGTCCCAGCAAGGTGCTGAACCATCATATCCAATAATCCATGAATGAAATAAAGTATCACAGCCATCGGCCCCCACTAGTTCATAGGCAACTGCTCCTCGCAAACGTCTAGGTTTAAAGCTGAACTCACGAGTGTGACTGTGTTGAGAGTCTTTGTGAAGTTCAAGACAAAATCATAATGCAGTTCAGTTTTTTCATCAATAGGAGGAAATGTAAACAAACAAAATGTAACCTTTGAGACAGTGTTACTGAACTTTATGCAAAAACCAGTACTCAGTCAAAATGGATTTAGATGCAGACAGAAAACTGCATATTTGGGCTTTTGTAAACCTTAACAATACCTATGAGTGACTGTGTGGTTAGAAAACTGCAAGTAAAGAATACAGGACACACATATTTTGGAAGAGAAAGCTTTGTTGAAAATGCATCTCTCGTCGCCCACTACTCAAACTGCCAGCTAATTCTGACAGTGAGAGTCACCATTATCAGTGTAAACTGAACGGACCTGCCTCGTGATAACACCCTGGTTGGGCTTCAAAGAGCAACAAAAGGAAAAATAAGAATTTAAGTACAAAGTGGAAATAATTCTGTGGGTGTCGGATTTGATATAATCCTGTATCCACAAGCACGCGCGCACACACACACACTCACACACTCACTGTTGCACAACAACCAGAGATACTGTAGCAGCTTTCTCAAAGGCAAAGACAAAGTACAACACAGTAAGTGGCAGTTCTGCTGTCAGATACACAAACACATGCCGCAGAATGAGATACACACGCTGACAAGCGTTTTGAGTGGAGTCACAGCAGGGAGGCGGTTCAGCCTCCAGAAGAGCCCAAGTTGCAGTCCAGTCTGGTTTGGCCAGCACTCCTTGGATGGAGGAGGAAGAATGCTCGAGAAATGATGGGAAGAGAACTCGGTTCGTCTGATTACTGGACGTGAAGCACAAAGGAGCCTGGCCAATAAACGAAGTCTAAAAGCAATTTAAGGATTTCAAGTGTTACATGTGCTCACTCTTCATATCGGATCTAACGAGGGCAACTAAACATAAAAGAAAAAGTTATTGAAAAAACAAAAGGTTACCACAGAGAACTTGTGTGAGACTTGGTAATCTTTTTTCTAGCTTTGCAACTATGATGAAAAAGAGGAAGATTTAAATGGTTGGCCAAGGCATCAGTCCTCATTAGCTGTCCAGTCAGCCACCAATAAGAGGACAGTGGAGGGATTGGTGGTGTTGGAAAAGTTCAGAGCATCCTGTTACGTTTATGAGTGGGTGAGTCTGTGATAACATCACTGCAGGGGGCAGGGCCTCGTTTACGATTGGCCGTGGAATCCAAATGGAGTGCCATCTCCTCAGCAATGAAGGTGTTGAGGTCCACATCGTGAAGACCATTCCTACGACGACTGAGGGACTGTGCAGGATGAGTTGGGGAACCAGGAGGGCCAGAACGCACAGAAATGCTTGCCATGGCACCACTGAGACCTGAAAAACGAATAGGAAACCACAGCAAAAGTGAACAAAATCTATCTAGTCATGTTCTTATAATGCAAGTGCTTCTGAATGAAAGTGGCACTCTGACTGACCGTGCAGTGCGATTGCCTCTCTGAAGGGCTGCAGGTCAGTCTCTACAGAACTGCCAGATTCTGGGGGTGATGGTCGGCTTGCAGACACCATGGCAACCCTAGGCGGAGCACGAGCTGTCCGTGGAGGTGGAGCTTTACCACACAGAAAGCTGATGAGGTCCTCTCGCCGGATAGTTCTTCTGCGTTTCTTCACCCATGCTATCACCTCCTTATTCCTGCGCTGGTGGCCTAAGTGGATACCCAGGTCATAGCTTCGCTGCCGAGCCTCCATACTCTCTGATGGCACAAAAAGTAAATGTTTTTATTACAGCTACAACAACATATAAAAAAGGATTTCCTGCCACAACAATACATTATTAATAGTCAACAAACTAGATCAGTAATCGTGAGCAATTGTGGTTACTTGCCTTTATACAGATTAGTCACAGCTGTTGCTGCATTCTGAAAAGGCACCCAGAGAGAGAGGCCTTGCTGCTGACATACTCTATCTGTGAATAGAATGGAAAAAAAGTTGGTCAGATTTACAATTACACTGTGCATTAGTCACGTGCAAACTGACATTTCGTCTGTAGCGAGACTAAAGAATAAACAGCTGTAAATGGGTTCTCACAATCCAAACTGCACTTGTGTATACCAAAGAAGTAAACTATCCACGACTGTGTATTTTGGAAGCAAGCATTTTCAAATCTCTTAAAGTGACTGAGGCCCCACAATTTGTTTACAAGCTTAACAATAACATTATAAGAACATGTGATTTGTTAAGAAAAGCTAGTCCGTTTGCACATAAAAAGCACTGGGTTTACTAAGAGTGTAGGGCTAGCGCAGTACTCTGCTGCCACTTATTCTTTCCCCAAGTTCAACACTGTCTGCAAATCATTAGACATAATCTGCAGGGGGTGGCCATTTTGTTTCCTATAGAAATGACTCACTAGTGTGAAATTGTATAAAAACAGACACTTTGCATTATGAACTTGCCGTAGTTGTTTAATCTGGCTTTCTGGTCAGATCTAACCAACAATGATGTCACTGCCGTGTACAACAACTTAATTCCCTTTTTAGGGTGTGAGCTAATAGCAGAAGGTGACAGAAACTATTTCCTAGAAACACAAGTTCAATGCAATGTTCACCTACGTTAATTTTTTCACCATTTTAATCTGGACACTAACAACAACACTATCATCAACAATACGGTATAAGCTTCTCTGTTGGCATTAATGTCTTAATGTCCATAACTAAGCAGAATCAGAAGACTTTATTTATCCCCTAGGGGCAAATAAATAATTAACATCCACCACACCACTGCGACAATTATCGCTGCATTTGGCCGTAAACAAACGACTTGTTGTCAATCGGTAAACTCCTCCCTGCGTATCGCCATTTTGACGAGCTTGGCAACTGTTACAGGGCTGGATAAAAACATTTTAGTGTGAGCCGTTGTGTCCGAAGATAATCGAAATGTGCTGAAAAGGGTGAAAACACACACCTGTTAGCTCGCTGGTTTTAAAACGAGTAACAATAACATTCGTCAGCTCCTTTGGCCCCGAAGGACCCCTGACAGCTCAGGCCACTGCCATCCTGACTCAGCCCAGTTGTCTCACACTCTGACACGGTGATCGGCTGTTAGCGGCTGCTAGCTTTAGCTGTTGGTTAACGTTAGCTACCGGTTAAAGTTAGCCTCCGTCAGCTAGCAGGGGGCCGGGTCACGATATAGACAAGAGAATCATAGAAAGATCGATCTGACACCCAGTTTAAACAAATACACATTTCAGAGTCACCCAACACCGCAACGTAAAAGAAATACGAATAGCTAGGGTGTTAAGAGGCATCTGCGAAAAGCTAGCTGTTTCACTCTAGTTGATGCCCTTTGTGTCTCTCTCCGCCCGGCTGTGTCGCTAGCTAGCAGGGCTAGCTTCCATTAGCGTTAGCTTTGCCAATTAGCTTAACCTGAACTTAGGCATCTTCAGTACAGACCTTTGTAAAGCTGTGCTACGGCGGTGGCGGAGTTCTGGAAAAGGTGCCACAGCTTCTGTTGACTTTGTTCCGTCTCTTCCTCGTTTGAACCACCCTGTTCGGCCTCTGCTAAGCACTGTCGTTCCCACTTGGAGAACCAGTGTTCAGGGCCATGTTCCTGGATCTCAGCTTCTCCCTCTTCTTTCCTCTCATCCATAGCTAACGTTAGCTGTTTGCTAGTAGTTTATAAGCTAGCCTTCGTGTGAAGTTAATGACCGACGGTCTTCCGAAAGTGTCCCACAGTCTTTTCTCTGTTTGTTATATGACAGATACGTCACACAAGTTTATCAGTCTATACAGAGCAAATAAATCCTGTTATTCGAGCTGCATTATGTCGCCTTCACTCGCTGCCTGCACCCCAGTTTAAAACACACCAAACTAAAGAACGCGATGACAACACCTTTGAATTTCTGTGACTAACCACGCCCGTCCCAGGATGTACCGATATGAGATTGGCCGAGTCGACAAATCTGGGCGGGCCTTGTTGCTGAACACGAAGCCTGATTGGATAACAGTAAAAAAGAGAAAAGGTCAGAGAAAAACAACGTTGATCTCGTTCGGCGAACTGACAATACAGCATTCTGCACACCAGGGGGCAGTCTGTTCGTGGAAATATAAAACTTTACTATATGTGGTCAAAAATACAAGGACGCCCCTGTCCGCCACAGACGGTGCAAAGAAAAGCCAGAATGCCCACTGAAGAAATACTAATACAACAATGTAAAATGAAACTAGTAAAATAGGACAAAGCATAACATACACAACAGAACCTAACAAAGATCTCTTTGTAAACCAGGGGACATATTACATCATCACACATGAAAGAGGAATATACTGATGTCAGCAATGAAAAATGTCAAAAGGTTTCAAATGAAGCCACAACAAAACAGAAAGTGTTGGGAGACTGGTGAACAGCACATTACAAAATTCTTTCCATTTTTAAACAGCAACATTTTACTGCCGTAATTGTGTCTAGTCATATAATAATAATAATAATGAATACTTTATTGATCCCCTTGGGGAAATTGTTGTTTGGACAGCTGCTAGACCTGTGTCAGCGCTACAGGGTATCAGTGTCTTGTCCAAGGACACCTCGACATGTAACTTGGTGGGACTGGGAATCAAACTCGCTCACCCTTGGGTTTGAAGACGACTGCTCTACCCACTGAGCTATCATGCCGCCCACTGAGCTATCATGACGCCCATATTTGCCTCAAAACAGGGATCAGGAAACTTCAGAAAATGTTGATTAATAATTGGGAGTCAAGATTTGCTGACATTTAGTTTGCTGTGTTTTGGATAGAAATTGAATCCATTGACACAAATGAATGATTTTTAAAACATTTCCTGTACTTTGAACCGGTATTGCTCTTCTGGGGGTTTTGTTCACTACTTACTTTTTGATTTGACCCCAAGATGGTGCCATTATGACAAAAGCAGAACAGCAATGCAGGTGACACATATGATGACCTGATTACTCAATGACATCATTATCCAATGGGGTGCTTTGGACAATGTTTGTCTATATAAATTAATTCAACCAAGTGGTTTGGTTTAACATATTGTTGTTTGTAGTAGAGATCTCGTGCTGCCCTTGTCTTTTAAAAATTTACAAGCTCCAGGGCTGATGGGCAGCAGCCACAAATCTGATGGGGTTGAGGTGCTCACAAGCCAAAAAGTTTGGGAAATACCAGTTAACTCTTGTGGGATTAAGCATCTTCATCCTAATGCCAAAAAGACCTGTAAGAACCTTTATGGTTGTAATAGTAGTGGAATTTATATATTATTTATATTGAAATATATGCGTTTATTATATTTGTCTGTACATTTTCCCAGTGTTTATGGCTAAAAGTCCCCCCCCAATATTGTCTTTATTATCTAAATTCTGACATTCTGTATTCCAGGTAAGATTTCCAACAGTTTCACTCATGATGTAAATTGAGAATGCTGCACAAGCAGCAATCGCACAAACATTTTTTTTCAACCATTATCACATAATGCATTAAATGCAGTTATTGCTGTGTTTAGGATTTTGAAGGTTTAGTTCAATGTCACATCTTTTTTATAACAACAGTAAGTCTGAGGGCTAAAGTCCAAAGATCAGAAGTGTTATGAGACGAGGCTGGTGAAGCGCTTGCCTGTGTCTCGTTCTGTCACACTGTGCAGGTCTCCGAGTCTGACTGCACCTTCTGCTCTCCTGGACCAAGACACTCTTCTTATCTCTCTCTCTCTGTCGGTAGCGCCCCTGTATTTGAAGATGGCCAAGGGGGAGCAGATTGTCAGCCCTGAAGAATGTTTCCAGGAAGGAGGGCCGACCCTCACATTCAGCCACTTGCACTACTATGTTCAGGAGACAAAATTCTGCCGCAAGATAGGTCCCGAAAAATGCATCCTCAAAGATGTGAGGTAGGGTATGAAGCTGACCTGTCAGTGTGTGCATGTGAGTGTACTAGAATTGACAGGATTACCATTGGACGGCATGTTCATCTGCTTGTAACACTCTGCTAAGATATTATGACTGCTACTCTTCAGATTTATCAGCCAGGTGAGAGATCACATTTAGTTTGGACTAAACTCTTCCAACTTGCTTAAACGTCTGTGGACAGTTTCTCTGAGATATATACGAGCGTGTCCAGTCTTAAATGTTTTCCAAGAGAGTTGTGAGGGATTTTCAAGGTGGACGACAGAGATGTGAAGTGTAATTTAACTTATTGTGAAAGTCATAACAAAACCAGCACCATACTTAAATAGTAAGTTTATTATAAAAAAACATTTAAATAATAAAAATAAAACACTGAGCAAATAAGTCAACAAAATGAGACGGATGTCTTTTAAATAAGAAGTTATTTGGTATGTGGTGAAAGTGTAGCATGTTGGACAGAGGTCTGTGTGTGTGTGTGTGTGTGTGTGTGTGTGTGTGTGTGTGTGTGTGTGTGTGTGTGTGTGTGTGTGTGTGTATATATATATATATATATATATATATATATATATATTTATAATTGTATATATTTCATTGTTTTAAAGTCTTTTCTGCAGAAAAAAATGTGTTTATTTGCTGTTGCAGTGGCATCATGAGACCTGGGATGAACGCCATCATGGGTGCCACAGGAAGCGGTAAAACATCGTAAGAAACTTTCAAAGATGAACGTGCTAATCCACCCCGCATCACAACCCCAACATATAATATCGGTTTTATTAACTTCTTTGTCTGTTTTTAGGCTCCTGGATGTAATTGCGGGAAGAAAAGACCCTGCTGGATTGTGGATGGGAAATGTTTTGGTGGATGGCAGGGTTGTCACATCTGAACTCAGACTCAGCTCTGCCTACGTGGTTCAGGTACACAAAAACAAACATATGCGCTCACTCACTGATATTATGTATGTTGAATTATGGTTTTTGCTTACGTCACACTTGTGTCCACAGGACGATATCCTGATGGGCACCCTCACTGTGAAAGAGAATCTGTTGTTCAGCGCAAACCTGCGCCTCGACCCGAAGCAGTACACCACCACAGATAAACACAGCAGAGTAAACAGTATTATACAAGACCTGGGTCTTACTGACTGTGCAAACACTAAGGTACAGGCACGTGTGGGGCTCAACATTAGACGGCGACACAAATACATGTATGTATGTAAGTGTTTTGTGTGCACAGATAGGGACTGAGTTTCTGCGTGGTGTGTCAGGAGGTGAGAGGAAAAGGTGCAGTATTGGGAGAGAGCTTATCACGTGCCCCTCTTTGCTGTTTCTGGATGAACCAACCACCGGACTGGATTCTAACACTGCAAACTGTATCATCAGTCTACTGCACAAGTACGACAAAATTACCTGATCACACATTAACAAGGGGGTTTTCTCTACAGCATCACAACTTGCACAGAGACAAATAACAGTGTTTGTAATTGAATTGATGCTTCTTCAGGTTGTCCAAGAGAGGCAAGACTGTCATCCTTTCCATCCACCAGCCACGCTACTCCATCTTCAAACAGTTTGACCACCTGACTCTGATGCACAAAGGCGAGATGGTATACGCAGGAGCAGCAGACTCTGCACTGGACTACTTCACAAACCTCGGTACATAAAATCTGTTTACTATAAGAGGCCGTGGAGCTTTAATAAGAAAGGTGCTTTTTATTTGCATGTGATTGTGTCTGTGTGCAGGCTACCAAATCGACTCCTTTAACAACCCAGCTGATTTCTTCTTGGACATCACAAACGGCGAAGCTAAATCTTCTCTCGAGTCCCTCACAGACGGTACACTCATAGAAAAATACACTTCCATATAAAGCATATAACACCAACAACCCAGTAAGCACATTTCCTGTGATTCAGGTGCGAAGATGTGTAGGTGTCAACAGTTTTTAAAATGTCTGTGTAATTGTGTAAATGCATTTGTTTGATACTATTGACACCAATTGATATCGAACAGTCTTATGTAAAACATCACACAGCCTCATGTTGCTCTGCTTGTCCACAGCTGACTTTAAAAACCAACTGGGAACAAAATATCACGAATCTGAACTTTTCCAGAAAGTTCTTGAAGAGTTGAGCCGGGTGAACCAGAGCACTAATGTAGGGGTCAAAGGTCAAGATGAAGCAGCCAACTATGTCACTTCTTTCCTCTACCAGGTCAGCCAAGTCCGAAATATACTGATCTAATGCTGTTTGGTTACGTTGAAACAAGTTTGTAATATCAAAAACATCATCAAATAAATATCAAGTTAAGGAAAGGAAAATCTCAGTGTCTCTGTATCATGAAGTGAGTGTATGATGTTATGAATGTGACTTTTATGACCATTGCAGCCAGCTGTTATGTCAGCATGCTTGGCTGCCCACTGAATGAACCCTGTTTATAACTGCCATCATGCCATAAAAAATCTTTTGTGTATTTGTGTGTGAGACAGATGCGTGTGGTGTGCAAAAGGACAGTGCTGAACACTCTGAGGAACCCTCAGACCTCTTATGCCCAGTTGGCTCTCAACATATTCTTTGCACTCCTGGTGGGACTTATTTACTACCAAATACCCATGACACTGCCAGAGGCTTTAGAGAACAGGTACTGTATGCAGAACATCCCTCTAGACCTCCTTAATGAGAGGAGAAATGGTGCAGGGGGGGAAGCAAATGTCACTTATAGAAAAGACTGCATGGATTCTTAAAACAAGTTGTCCAAGCGAGAATGAGATTCAGGTTTAAGGAAAGCAATGAACTTTTTATGTGAAGGTGAACTATGCAAACCTTGGATTATATTGCCCCGTTTGATTTACAGTGCAGTAAATGAGCAAGATAAAAAGTCACTATGTGTCAGTAATCTTGATGATACAGTTCATTTCTAGGGGGGAAACGCAGGTCAGGGTGATATTTAACTCATAATTATCCATCAGGTAAGGTAATACTCAAATATCTGTCCCTTGATGACAGGAGTGGAGCGTTCTTCTTCCTCATTATCAACATGGTGTTTGGGAATCTCTCTGCTGTTGAACTCTTTATCAGAGAAAGAGCGATTTTCATGTGAGTGAAAGTTTATATATAGATGTCTGTCTATATAGATTTGTGTTTAAAGGTTTATGTACTTTTTACAGTATAAAGCTGGTGGTATTCTGTGTGTTTCCACTCTCAATAAGAGAGTGTGAAGAGTGAAGAGACCAAAACCAACAAATTGTCATCAATGATCTCTTAATAGTCACTGTTTGGTTTGTAGTGCACCAAGCCTAAATAGTTAATTCCTCCTGAAAATGTTCTCTTACCGGCCACAACATTAAATCCACAGTTGAGTAAAAAAAAGTTCAGTTTTTTGTTTGAAGATTTAAAAACATACCTTTTATTTTATTATTTTCACTTTCACATTTAGTGAGGGTTTTATTTCTAGTTATAGCAGATAGGAGAATGACGGACAATATATTGTAGGCGTTAACTGTTTTTTTTTTTTATCAGTTACAATAGCTCTTAGTGTTACTGCTGTATTATTGATGTGTTTTTGTTGTCGTTGTTTTGCAGCCATGAGAATTCCAGTGGATATTACCGTACCTCTGTGTACTTCCTGTCCAAGATTTTTGCTGATCTCATCCCAAATCGCATCATTCCCATTTTTGTGTTTTCAGCCATCTGCTACTATATGATGGGTAATTCACTGTGTACAAGTACATGTATATAAAAAAAATCTATGGGCCTGATTTCACAAAGATTATTGTTAAATGATTAGTCTAATGCTGGTTTGAATATTTCTCAAAAAATAAACTAAATTATGCCTACGAATTTAACCACAGTTAAAGAAAAATCAGTTGATTAAACTCAGAATGTCTAACCTACATATTTTCTGCCTTCTGTTTCATGTTTTAACCGCTCTTGTCAGGGCTGAAGCCTGCCTTTGAGGCCTTCATATGTTTTGCTCTGACCATGTGTCTGGTCAGTCTGGCAGGAGTCAGTCTGGCCTTCCTCGTCTCAGCGAGTGTTGCCTCGTTTGCCATGGCTAATATTCTCATTGCTCTACCTTTCGTTTTCATGATGGTGAGAACAACATACCATAGCTGCAGTAACGATAATGTGTTGACTAATACATGGTGTTTTAATAATATGCAGGCAAAATGTCTCCCTTATTGCCTAATTAGGTTTTCGGTGGTTTTCTTGTCAATCTTAACGCCATGCTGAGCTGGCTGTCCTGGCTGAAATGGATCAGTATCTTCAAATATGGACTGGATGTAAGATAACAGGCAAAGCAAGAGTGGGGTGTTGTAGCTGTTCAGTTAACTTCAGTGGTGTTTAATTTAATCTCTTTGTCTGAAATGAAGATGTTTTTCAGCCTGACTTTTGTCTCTCTCAGGCTACATTCATCAATGAACTGAAAGGACAGTTGTTCTACAGCAACGGCACCATGTGAGTACGGCAGCATCGTCGCCTTTGATCACAGTATTCCACTACCCCCCCACCCCCAGCACAAAGAGGCACACTTATCATCCTTGTCTTGCAGATTGCCAGGCGAATTCTTCCTTTCATCCCGGGGCATCGACTACTCTGTGTGGGGCTTCTGGCAGAACCATGTGGCTTTGCTGGTAATCATAACTGTCTGCATGTTTCTGGCCTATGTGCAGCTGAGACGAATAAACCGCTGGAAATGATCCCTTCTCTCCATCAACCACAAACTGTCTTTAATTTATTTAATATCAGGAAAGAGAAGACTATTGTCAAGCTATTGTTTTCTCTCTGCTCAAAATCACACAAACTTTCAAAAAGGGATACTTTAATCAGTTGAAATTTAAAACACACACACGTGTTGTAACATTTGACTCCCAGGTGAATAAGCTGCCACTAAGCACACTTGGTCTGTACACGAGGGAAGGTACAGCAACGGCCAAGCCCATGTCTAAGCACTTACAAAGCTACTTACAGTGATCCCCACTGTGAGTGGGACAACCTTGGCTAAAGCAAAGATGCGACATAGAGAGAGTACATCTTGTGGGTCTGTCTGTGGGGAAATGCGTTTCTCAGATGATAGTTAGTTCATAAAGCAATTTCTGTTGTGTAGAAATCGTGAGAAGACTGGCAAAGTTCCAGTAATACGCCTTTTTCTAGAAGCTTTAAGTAAGTTATCATTGTTAGCATCATTTTCTACACAGCTCTTCAAAACACAGCCTGGCAAACACACATGCTGTATATTGAACTTGGAATTTAAATAAAGGTATGTTAGTGGGCTGCACGTCGTGCATACGCAGTATAGGTTAACAGCTACCAGCCTAAACAAAAGGAAAGTTAAGTGTGTAGAGGGGATATTGTAAAGGTTTCCATCTGTGAAGTCAAAAGTAGAGATCAGCAAACTCCAATATAGTGATATGTGTCTGTAACACAGATACACAGCTAAGAGTTCTTAGTGAAATCTGTCTATACAGTGGATACAATAATGAAAAATAATAAAACCATCTATTAAATTTGTGTTTACTTCTATCTACCCACTGTTGCATGTGTAGTGTCATGTCACACACACTTTAATTTAACTGCATGATTATTAAACATTTCCACAAATAACATATAAGGCAATTCAGTGTTTTTTGCATCTGTAGTACACTGAGTGCTTTATTTTGAAGGTGAATAGGTGAAATTGTCTGCCAACAACTCAATATGGTGCAATATGTAAATTCTCATCTCAAGTCATTCAATGAATGTCACAAAATCCCACTGACAGTTTAATAAAATGTCAACAGATTCACAATGACTGTTGATATTAAAACAAATAAGATCAAACTGTTTTCTTTTTCTGAGCCGAGCGCCATACACACAGTGGTGAAAGACCTTTAGAAACTTTTCACACCGCTTGCACTCGTATTCAAACTTTTCCCCACCATGACTGGGGTGCTCTCCAATCCACGGAGCCACTCTGTACATTTTAGCACCACATGCTCATCCAAGCCACAGTCTTCCTCCTTCTCGTACTCCACGTCGTCATATTTGTGTTGCTCATTCAGTAGAGAGATTTTAAGAATGGAGCTTATGTCTCCCGGGTCAGCCTCGTTGTTGTATTTTACAGCCACTCTGCCGTTGGGAGCGCTGAGTTTCTGATTTTTAGAGACATTTAGCCTCTTGCGCCTGGAATCTGTTGCGCTCCCAGAATCACCAGCTCCACTTCCAGCATTTCTGGCTGCTGCACGTTGATGCCGCTCACTGTTCCTCCTGAGCAGCAGCAGAACAGCCTCAGGAGTGAGAGTGAGTGTGAAACTGGTCTCTTCCTCGTGCTTGGTCCGCGTCTTCACCTCTGGTTCGCTCTTCACAGGACTGTTTACATGTGTGTACTGCTGTGACTTTGACAGGGACTCACCTGAGCTGGAGGCAGGGAAGCTGTCTGTCTGTGATAAGGGCAACAATCTGTCCCGTCTCTTGGACTGCAGCTCTCCTCCTGATAAGCCTTTAGCAATTGGCAGTTGACTCTTAGGTTGATTCTTCTTCCCCAGCTGCTTGAGGTTCGATGCAAGTCTTTCTTTAACCGAGCTGCCTTTGTCTTCTCTTGGGACTTTAGTCTTGGCCACAGTAGTCCTAGATGCAGTGCTGTTGTTGACGGGTCTCTCCTTTCCGGTCAGTCCGGACACAGAGCGTGAAATTGACACAGGTGGTATGAATGGCATTTTGGCAACACATAGGATGAGGTAGGAGAGGAACTCTGTTTTGTGGCTAAAGTCCAGGAAGAAGAAAGAAGACGGCGTTAAGGAGGAAACCGATGTACTGAAGGTGGTGAGATACTCTGACACATTCTCATCCATGCAGCAGAGGGGCCGTTTCTGGTGGGACCCACCAGTGCTCATCCTGGAATAACCAACATCCTTAACGAGTTTTATACCCTAGCAGCAGGAGGAGGTGTCATGGCATTGCTTCAAATGGCAGGAATGATGTCAGAGGATAGGAGCAAGGGGTTTCTCTCCGTCTCACATGCTGATTAGTCGGTGGCTCAAAGATCTAAAAATAAGCCTTCACTTCTAACCGCTATCAATAGCGAGAGCACGTTTGCTACACACAGTGCTAGCTCACCTGCAGGTTGAGTCCACACGGGCTGCATCCACAACAAGAAAGAAAGGCAGGAAGCTAAATCTTTGCAAAGAGCGCTGAAGTGGCAACATGACAAACTTAGTTCCACTTGGTAGCTTTCAGCATTCAACATGATCTTCCATGGTCCCTTTTTTTTCTAAATGCTAAATTTAGGCTGAAATTATTTTTTGTTATAATATTTATAGAATAAAAAAACACATTGGTACAGAATTTTTTTATTGGATTTTTCTTTTGCTTTGCAAACTTGAATAAAAAAACAGTAAAAATGTTTTACATGGCAGGAAAGTAGAAGCCTCCTTATTCACAGTGCATATTGAAACATTGGTAGATTTATTTTGCTATCTTGACTGACCTTGGCACTAGTGTCCACACATTTTAGAATAATTCAAAATTCCTGTCTCTTCATGCGCTGCACGTCTTCCTGTGTACATAAAGAACCAGTTGACAGCGAGGACAGGTGTGATAGGCATCCTTGAAGTGGTTTAGGAAAAATGGAATGAGGCAGCATCCCAACACCAACCTGTGCCAGTAGAATCATTCGTAAGCCAACGTGCTTTGAATGGGCGTGCCTGTGACCACAACGCTGAGTAATTAGATAACAAGATGTAAGTGTTTGAATGTGTTTCTCCTTACCCACATAACACAAACACAAGACACATGAGCCACGCATGTCTCCCAGCTTTGTAGGTGACCTGTGTCGTGACCTGCGTCTGACACGAGTGGCATGTTGTCAGAGCTGGAGAGTCATTTAGATCCGTCTCGTAGTCCACAAACTTCAGCTTTGGTGTAGGAGCAGAAACTGGAGGACAAAGATGCAGAAGTGGATCATTTATAAACTGTACTACAATTTATTTTTTTGCAAGTTATGCATAAATATTTTATTTTTGATTAACAGATTAATGTAATTTTTCAAAATGGAGGCTGAGCTTGAGTGAGCTAGTACCTGGCAGTGGAGACTGAATTTGACTAGAGCAGCTAAGAGGAAGTGAAGGACTGAAAAATGAGCCGATTGGCGTGATCCTTATTTCTTGACCTGTTTGACCTTCTTCTGAAAAAACAAATACGCACTTACATTTTTCTCAAACGTCTTTATGTCAGAGTCTGCAAACCAAACAGGACGAGAGAATATTTATTTTACCTGGCAAGAAGAAAGGTGTAGGTGTAGGAAATGACTCATCCACTTCAGATAATGACGCCATTTACCACGATGGGAGATGTCCTAACGAAAAAAGACAGAAAGAGACTAAATTTGTTTCAGTGCTTGCAGCCAGCAGCAGTTGATTTGCAGGTGCCAGGTGCAATTAATCGAGCTCTCCTCTGACTGAGAGACACTGACAGAGCCTGTAGGCCCTAAACCAGTAGCAGGATAATCTCCTAAAAATGAGGCAAAAAAATGTGTAAATATATATTGAATTTTCTGTAATAGTAAATTCACCATGTTTGCTAGGTGAACAAAAAATATTTTCAATGTGCTCATAAGGGCTGACAGAATAATGACCCGCCTCTGGTCACTTATATAATAGAAAGCTGGCAAAGAAATGTATTGACCATAAAAACAAATGTTGCTTGCAATTATCTAATGGTTTCTGTGTGTTAATTGCTTGGCACACATAGGAAATATGGGATATATAGGATAGGATAGCATAGGATATATGCTAATAAAGCAAGATACATTAATCAAATTATGTGGAGGCAAAGGATTTGAAGTAAATCTGGGAATCGTGGACCCCTGGGGGTCTGGGTCTCCTGGGCAGTTGCACATAATAATCCAGCTTAGGTTGCAGCGTCCCCTGGGGCTGCCTTGACCGGGGATGACTTTTTCCACTCATCATACCAGTCTCTCGTATCTGTAGCCACTGCCCTGTTGACATTTATTGACTGTTGTCCATGCTATGCACTGGAACTAGATGGTGGTGTTTTGTAACCGACCAGACCAGTTTGGGTGTTTCTATTTGAACCACTAGAGGAGCTCTTTCGTGCGCGTCGCAGTTTATGTGAGACCTCGACGTGAACGAGGGTATTCAGTTGAATGTAACTGCTAGCGTGATGATGCTAAGCTAGCTGTCAGCCAGGGATCCACGGGTTTTGCTGCCGAGTTAGCCACCGGATGCTCCTGGTCGTGTCTTGCTGGCCGTCTTGACATTCCCTCAACATTCCTGGACGAATTCGTGTCGACTGACCAGAGTCCGCGAATTCAGTTCCACTCCTAATCTAACCTTTTCCCGCTAGCGAAACTTAGCTCGCCGGCTAACGAGAGTGCTCACACGGAGAACCATACAGACGAGGTAAGTTAGCTCGCGAGCTAACAGTCCGGAGCAAGGAGACAGGAAAACCTGAGGTTTGATTTACAGAAGTGGGCCTTGTGGTAAATGTGTGTATAGCAACACGTCAGTATATTTCTCAAAATGACCATTTTGACTGCCAGGCCTCTCCGAGTAACACCAGTAACCTAGCCGTTTGGTTAACCTGCTGGTAGCGTTAGGGATAGTAATGTTTGGCTAGTGTTAACCGATTTACCGAGCAATGCAACTGACCTAGTCACGGCAGTAGTATAGTAGCCAGCTTAGAAAGTCAACATCTGTTCATAGAGGTGTTTAACACCCCCTGTCATAGCAAGAGAAACTTAAAACTAGCTGGCTGCCGTTAGTTATTCTAGCTAACGTTAGCACTAGCTACTACAACTAGCCTGTCCGGGTTGTTGTTAATTGTGGTCAAGTAAGTTAGCTGAAGTAACCAAGCTAATGCCGCTTCGAGGACTATTACAATAAAGTTAGATGTTCTGGGTTTAATTAGGTATTTTATATATACGATGTCACGTGTGGAGTTTTATTTGAGCCAAAGTTCGCCCCGAATTTGTTCGTCGCTATTCAACTGTTGAACTAAGTTTTGCTGTGTTCAACTTAAGGACCACACCCAGACAAGATGTCCCTTCATCAGTTTCTGCTGGAACCCATCACCTGCCACGCATGGAACCGCGACAGAACACGTAAGGATGAAGCGTTTCATTATGTCTTTGAGTCTGCACCGCGCTGTAGTGAAAGGCTACAGGTGATGTCAGTTTCTGCCAGAAGTTCAGGCTGGTTCTTTGCAGATACCAGGAACTGGTCTGACTCGTCTGTTAAGATACCTGAATGGCAGCTCCGTTAACCTCCTGTCTTCACATTGTTTCTGCAGAAATTGCCATCAGTCCTAACAACCATGAAGTTCATATCTACAAGAAGAGCGGCAACCAATGGGTCAAGACCCATGAGCTGAAGGAGCACAATGGGCACATTACAGGTATATAGTTTTATTTAACTTAATTAATTGTCTGCTCCTTTGACTAATATACAGACAAAGAAAACAAGTGTTTCTGGATCTTTAACTAGCTCAAATTGACTAATTTGATACGCAAAAGAATTTGAACAACTTTGAAAAAGTATTCAACTTACGCATGTTATCACAATTAGTTTTTTTGATTGCTGCAAATGTCTGTTTGTATTAACTTAATGACTCCAGCTAATGATTATATATGTCAATGTTTTTTTGCTAAGCACAAAGAGACACATTCAGAAAGCTTGTTTTTTGTTTTGTTTTTTAAATCAACGGGCCAGTAAATAAATAGATGACACATAACTACTTGTTGCAGCTCTAAAAAACATAGTTTCTCTTTGTAGTAATTTGTCTCTTTGTACTGTAGGTATTGACTGGGCTCCCAAAAGTGACCGTATAGTGACATGTGGAGCAGACCGTAATGCCTACGTGTGGTCCCAGAAGGAGGGGGTGTGGAAGCCCACGCTGGTCATCCTCAGGATCAACCGCGCTGCCACCTTTGTCAAGTGGTCTCCACTGGAGAACAAGTTTGCAGTCGGTAGTGGGGCTAGACTCATCTCTGTCTGCTACTTTGAGTCTGAGAATGACTGGTGAGGTTATTAGTTTAGGTTGTTTCTGTATCATTGTGTTGGAACATGTGACTGTGTTGTGGAGCCCAAACCAAATTACCCCAGTGAGACAAATAAAGCATCTTATTTTACAGAGCTATGTAATTTTGCACATTAATATGCAACAGTAGATAAAAAAAATGATTAACAAAATAATAATTTTATATTTCAGACTCTATATTTTGCTCCACCTTATGATCTAACAGCTTTTTTTTATTCAATACTGTCTCACCCTTAGAAACTCTTTTAAGACCACAAGGCACATTTGCTACACTCAATCTGAACCTGTTTGCTTGCACATAGTTTTAGACCAAAGCAATATATATCTAAATGAAAGATAATGATCCATTTACAGGCAAGACAAGGCCCTCTGTCTTCATTACTTTTTCTTATTATTCTTTATTTTGGAATTTGTCACATATGTTTTAGTTTTGTTAACTAAAGGTTGTAAATGTAATAAGTTAAAGTTTTTGATACTTGGATTGTCTGGGAAGTCGGTGAAACAAACATCTCGGGTTTTAGTGAGCTTCACTGTCAAGTTATTAAAATATTCATCCATATATAAAATAAGTCTGTTCTTCTTCAGGTGGGTGAGCAAGCACATCAAGAAGCCAATACGCTCCACCATCCTCAGTCTCGACTGGCATCCCAACAATGTCCTACTGGCTGCTGGATCCTGCGACTTCAAGTGCAGGTGGATACTGTGAAAATATTTTGAGACTAGAGATGAAGATTAAATGATTGAAAACCTGCTGACGCCCTCTCTTGTTTTGTTTTTTTTACTCCCTCAATCTGGCCTCCAGGGTGTTCTCAGCCTACATTAAAGAGGTGGAAGAGAAACCAGGCCCTACACCCTGGGGCAGCAAGATGCCATTTGGAGCGGTGCTAGCAGAATTCGGAGGAGCAGGTCTGTAGCCCTGCTTTTTGTGCAGTAATAAAAATCCTCTTTCATATGACAGAATTACAGTAACTCTTTAAACTAAAGCTCACCTGTTTTTCTGCACGGTGTGTGTTAGGTGGAGGGGGTTGGGTCCACTCTGTTTCCTTCTCCGTCTCTGGTAACCGCTTGGCCTGGGTCAGCCATGACAGCACTGTAACTGTGGTGGACAGCTCTAAGACTGCCAGGTATATTTGTTTCTCTCATTTGAATCGTCCTTACTCACATGTACCAAAATTAATTCCTGACCTAAATTGGAAAAAAACATGAATTAGAACTGGACTTACCTGCAACAATACTGCAATAAAGGTAAATGCGAGAGAAACCAGATCCAAGACTCCACTTCTGTAATGACAGGGTGTTGTAAATTGCAAATTACATAAACTGAAGCAGCAATGAACAAATATCAGCATGGTCTGAGTGGAAAGCTGCAAGCCACCAACATCAACAAAACAAATGAGAACTTGTTTGTAGTTTGTTGCCTGTTGAATCTTTTGAAGTGCACCAGAAGCATTTGACTCTCGAGATTAATTTGTGTGTGTTTAGTCCTTCACAGCTGAAGACTGAGTTCCTTCCTCTCCTCAGTGTCATTTTTGTTTCAGAGAACAGTCTAGTAGCTGCGGTAAGAATAAAACCTTTATTTAATTCATATGCACATGTGGATAGATACAGTAATTAAATAATGTTTGAATGTATTTCATTTCTCCAGGGCCACGACTGTTGCCCCATGCTGTTCCGTTGTGACGACGGTGGAACACTGACATTTGTGTCAAAGCTCGATCTCCCAAAGCAGAGTATCCAGAGGAACATCTCTGCCATGGAGCGCTTCAGGAACATGGACAAGAGAGCCACCACCGAAGACCGCAACACTGCCCTGGACACACTGCACCAGAACAGTATCACGTAGGTCGCACACCAGCATAAAAACGCTGAACAGGACGAAGAATGACTCTTAGCAGCCCTTCACATGTGTACACGTTCACTGTAGACTAAATTATTACATATTACTTTGTGTACACCATCTCGAGTTGTAGTAGTTTGGTTTAGTGATTTTCAACCTTCTTGATTGTCAGTCAGTGTGGGCACACAGAGGCGAGCAGTGAAGCTGCTACTCTGCTAATTCGTTGTTCACACTGCACCTATTGTGTCGACACAATGTTTAGTCTGCACAACATCAGTGGAAATGCAACACATTGTGTGTATTCCTTGGTTGTGACCTGTGACCTCCTGGACTTTTATTACAGTAAGGTTGCAAGGCATCCAGCAGCTATCTCTGTAAGAAAACTATGAAGCACCAAAACCTTTCATTAAACTGTCAGGACATGTCCTGAATGCTCATTGTGGCATCGCCTTTAAACCTGTCCATATGTGTCTGTGTGTCTTCAGCCAAGTGTCTATCTATGAGGGAGACAAAAGGGATTGTCGCAAGTTCTGCACCACAGGTATCGATGGAGCTATGACCATTTGGGACTTCAAGGTAAACACACACGGCCTGTCTACCTTTGAGCTGCACTTGCCCAGATGTCCCGGCTCACACACTGCTGTGCGTTTTTGTGTTCGTCTCTTCAGAGCCTAGAAGCTTCTATCCAGGGTCTCCGCATCATGTGAAGAAATCTTGTGAAAGAATGAAGAGACGCTGCGGCCTCACCTCTCTTCCCTTGCCATCTCTGCCCCCCCTCCCCTTCCACCTCACCCTCTCTGCTCCTGCGACGCAGCCAGTAACACACACGCACACACAACTCACCACCTTATTGAGTGTCTGCTGAAGCACTGATCAGACCATATTACACTCTTGTGGGCGTGTGCTTTCACTCATACACTCGCACACTAAAATACACAGACAAGCATGCACTACACACACACACACACACACACTGAGCTGACGTGTGACTTTACTGTTGATTTATTTTTTTGTTTGTTTTTAAATGAAGGTTAACCAGGTGTCAAAGTGGGAAGGTCCTCTGACACGTATTAAAACGTGACGTGAAATGTGTGTTTTTATGTTCTCTAACCTCCTGTACCAAAAGTTGAACACTAAAAGGTGCGTTTTATCCAAAAATCAGACTGTATTTCACCTCAGAATAACCTTAACATTGATCTCTCAATAATCAGTGTTTTAGGGAATCGCAGGATGTGACATCTTACTTCCTGGAGGATATTAAATATTCTCCAGCAGGTAAAGTCATTGTTTAATTTGGATGTGGGCTGCTGATATTTTGAGGTCATGTTGCTGGTTGGCTGTAGAGCGCTGTACAGGATCTGATGGTGAAGAGAGAAAGCAGCTGTTTAAGCTCTGTGTGGAGTCATGGCTGGCCAGCATTAGGCTCTGTAGCTACTACACTGAAACCACGCGAGATGGAGGATTTCTATGTAACTGATCATGAGGTAGACGTGAAATAAAGATGAATACATTTACAGTACACGACTCCTGTGACTGCTCTCTTCCTTTATCTTTGCCTCTCTGGAGAAATAACAACTGTGCATGTTCTGCTTGTGTGTTCTGGATCAGTACGGTTCCAGATAAAGTATCTCAACTAGAAGGGGGTTGGTTTCTGGGTTCTAACATGCAAATCACTGTGTGGACAGCCAAATGTCCTCTGTGGAGTTTTCTTGTAAACAAACAACCATCATTTTCTCACCAAAATGCATTGTGTGTGTGTGTGTGTTTTCTTGAAGTCTGTCAGACTCGTCGAATGCATAATCAAACATTTGCAAAGCACAGTGGAAGATGTGAAACGCAATGAAAACTGCCTGACACGCATGTCTGTGCGAATGCTGTCTGAAAAACATGCTGTGTGTGTGTGTGTGTGTGTATATATGCATCACTGGTTTCTCAAAAGAAAGGAGAATCAAGTCATTCAGCCTACGTTTGAAAGAAGAAAAGGTCCGATGTAAGGCCACATTAATGCTTGATTATAAAAAGCAAATTAAAAGGTGAGAGGATGTTTAAAATATATGTAATCGGCTCAAAATAAGGAATTTCAGTGAAAACATTTAGTTCAACTGTTTTTTTCCTTCTGACTCCGCCCCTTTTAGCAGTTTACTTCTGCTCCCTCCCTGTTTCCTTGTTCCTGTTTTTTTCATGTGTCCCACCCTCTTCTTTTCCATGTCTTTCATGCTTCATAAGTCTTTCTTTTTGGCTCCCCGGTCATGTCTACCTCCCTCTTTTTGCAGAACATTCTATTGTGCTGTTGCTCCTCCCTCTCTTCAGTGTTACAGAAGCTGATTTTCCCTTTTCCCCCCCATTTTGTTTAAAACAACAGTTTCCTCACATTAAAATGTTACAACCAGGATTTTCCACCCTAAGCAAAGACCTGCTGTAACTTCCTGTATGTCTCCCCTCCTGAGCTCCACCATACCCTCCCCACTTCCCCCCCTAACCTCTCCGCCCTCTCTTCAGCTCTGCTTCTCTCTTCCTGAGCTCACTCTGTCGTTGGCGTTCGCGTTGACTGGCCAGAGTCCGCGAGCTGAACACCCTCTTTTATTTTATCCGCCACCTTCCTCTCTCTCCTTTCCCTCTCTCTATCCATCTCTGCAGCTATCCACCCATTCATCACTATCCTGCCCTCAGGGTAAGTAACCTAGATAATATTTAGCAGTTGACTGAGTATGTTTAGACATGTCACTCACACACGCAAAGCATTTTAAGGGAGTACAAACAGCCCTGATGATCACGCACTTACACAGAGGGAAGAAAAAGTGGATGATATCATATAAGAGTTGTTTTGTTTTTAGTTTTGTCAAGTAACTGCGAGGAGGCATGTGTATAAA
Organism: Microctenopoma steveboyesi; assembly: GCA_032359275.1. Lineage (NCBI taxonomy): Eukaryota > Metazoa > Chordata > Actinopteri > Anabantiformes > Anabantidae > Microctenopoma > Microctenopoma steveboyesi. The sequence continues at coordinate 4,325,527 of JAUMHF010000001.1, forward strand.
CCTTGATCTGCATTAAAGTGCTACGTGTCTGCATCTTCAGAAATAGTTCTGTGTTACATCATGGTTTGTATTTCCTTGTGTTCTCCTTTATTTTAACAGCTATACTTTAACTTCTGCTTTTCTATGTTGGACTGTTATCTTCCAGCCCACCAGCAGCTGGTTCCGCACCCCACTTCCTCATCTGTTTCCAACATCTGATTGGACATGGCGTACCACAGCTTCCTGTTGGAACCAATTAGTTGTCATGCCTGGAACAAGGATCACACCCGTAAGTTTGTTCGCGGTCTCTAATTGCTCACTTGGAACTGACACCTTTATCGTTATTGTTATCGTTATTATCGACATACACTTTGCTGCAGTTAGTGTCTGCATCAAAGAATGGCTGTGATTGGCTCCCAGGTTGCTGAAGGTATTTCCTGCTTCCTGTAAGAGTGATGGTGGCCTCTGGCCTTGCTGAAAGGCTCTTGTGCTCCGTTGGCTGCAGGAAACTAATGCCATATTTGGCAGTTTTGATCAGCGCGTTGGTTTCTGGGCAAAGAGGATGTAATATGCGGCTGTGGTCGAGTCATACACTCACACAACAGATGTAGTTTCCGCAGCTGAACACTTAAGTTGGTTCATCTAGCAGGGCGAGCACTCAGAAGAAGTAACCACACTGCTGCTCTGAGACAAACAAGCTTCTGACTCACCTGCTGACTAAAACATGAACAGCGTTTGCTACAACATTATCAGAAGGAAGGTCGCAATTCTTGTGTGTTGTCTATTAAAAGAAACCATGGGTCTGTGTGCTGCCCGCAAGCAGATACTGTATGTCTCTAGTTGTCTCTGTTCCCGTTCACCCAGTCAGCTGTTCCGTGTTACACTCCACTGATCATCATCATCAAACGTCTCCTGACAATTACACTGTACTTTGTGCTCTCTCACTCTCCCTCTTTGAGTTTCCTGTTTCCATACGGCGTGTGTCCTCTAATGCAGTGTACATAAATGTGTTTTTGTTCTGCAGAGATCGCCCTCTGCCCCAACAATCATGACGTCCATATCTACAAGAAAGATGGGGCCAAGTGGACCAAGATTCATGAGCTGAGGGAGCACAATGGGCAGGTGACAGGTAAGACAAACTCATAGTTATTTCCCACAAATGACGAGTTGTGTTTATGTTGTGGGAAATAGTTTCAGATTAAATTCACAGATTTACCAAGATATTGTATTAATGTATTGATGCATGCACAGTGATTAAATTATTCATGATTAGTTTTCTCCTGCAGGTATCGACTGGGCTCCAGACAGCAACCGCATAGTGACATGTGGAGCGGACCGTAACGCCTACGTGTGGACCCTGAAAGAGGGCACGTGGAAGCCAACCTTGGTCATCCTCAGGATCAACCGCGCTGCCCGCTGTGTCAAGTGGTCACCAAAAGAGAACAAGTTTGCCGTTGGCAGCGGCTCTCGCCTCATCTCCATCTGCTACTTTGAGCAGGAGAATGACTGGTGAGGGTTTCAAACGAACCTTCCTGTCCCTAATTTACACAAAACGGCTGCATTTGATCCTTATGAACCACAGATTCTGTTGTTCACCACAGGTGGGTGTGTAAGCACATCAAGAAACCGATACGCTCCACTATCCTCAGCTTGGACTGGCATCCCAACAATGTCCTGCTGGCAGCTGGATCCTGTGACTTCAAATGCAGGTATGGGTTTTCTGTACATACTCTATATACTTAATTTATTGCTTAGAATTATTACTGCTACTTTTGTTTTCTATTGCATTACTGAGGAAGCTCTATCCCTCGTTCTCAGTGAGGTTTTCTCACATTTTTTTATTTATCCTTCTTTGGGAGATTTTATATTGAAATGTGTTGTTGTTATGTACTGTACATGACACGGAGCATAGTAAACTATAGAAAAGCTATTTGTGATTCAAATTTAATCACAAATATAAACTAAGCTTAACATTAAGAATCATATCCCCAAACTAGTATTTTTATGAAGTGAAACTATATCTCACATAATTGTCATGACTTAACGTTCATATAAAGAAAGATAAATGATTAAATGCACACGTATCAGCTTTTTCTGACATTAACATTAACAGAGAATCCTACCAGTCAATCACATTTTTATGCCCTGACCACCTCCTCTCGCTCTCACGTGCAGAGTGTTTTCAGCCTACATTAAGGAGGTGGAGGAAAAGCCTGGCCCAACTCCCTGGGGCAGCAAGATGCCATTTGGGGAGGTGCTGTTTGAGTCTGGCGGGTCTGGAGCCGCAAGTCAGACTTCAGCAGGAGGTGGTGGCTGGGTGCACAGCGTGTGCTTCTCACACTCTGGGAACCGCCTGGCCTGGACCTCCCATGACTCCACCTTGTCTGTCGCAGAGGGAGGAAAGACCAGCACGTAAGAGAGGGCGGGCCAGCATACCTGTGTGTCTGTGTTTGTACAAGTGTGGTTTGTGTGCGCGTTGACCTATGCTATCGCTTCCACAGGGTGAGCAGCCTGAGCTCTGAGACTCTCCCTCTGCTCTGTGTCACATTTATTACTGAGAACAGCCTCGTAGCAGCGGTGAGTATTAAATACAGTGTGTGCAGTATCAAGTCTGTTTGGGGACGTTTGTTTTGTGTCCCAAATCACCATGTGCACACTACTATATAATTGAGAACTTGAGAATATGTAAACATTATCAGTGGTGTGTGCTTTTTCTGCTAATGGGCACAACCTGCAAAAATGACTGAAAAGCAGTATAATGTTAATGAGTGACATGGGAAAATGTTGTGTACCTATAGATGAAGTCATAAAGGCAGCATACAGTATATTCTTTGTCATGATAGTTGCAGGTATCTGTCAAAGTGTATTGAATTGATAAAACCTTTGGCGCCACCCAGAGGTCGGAATAAACAAAGCACTTTATTTAATGGGGACACACCCTGGAATAAATCAATCACTGGATTCTACACATCGTGGGCGTGAGCTGCTGAGCAATAGATTGATTTGATAATGAGAGCAACCACAGTCACAAACTGTATCTGGTCTGATACCACTATACCGATGTTATTCCATATGTTCCCTCCTGATTGTGTCCTCATGTGTTTGTGTGTCCTTCCAGGGCCACGACTGTTACCCGGTGCTGTTTGTGTATGACGATGCCAAAGGCAGCTTGACATTTGGTGGCAAGCTGGACGTTCCTAAGCAGGCAGCCCAAAAGGGCATCAGTGCCAGGGAACGTTTCCAGAACCTGGACCGTCGGGCCTCAGAGACCCAGAGCACCGAGAAGGACCTGAACACCCTGCACAAGAACAGCATCAGGTAGTATCAGTGATCAGCATCAGGGATATATCTATGTGAATTAGTCAGTTTTATTACAATTAAGTTCTGGAAAGAAACTCTGAACTCCGAACTAAATGTAGTAAGCTCTGATGAGTGTGTTTGTAAAAAGCATTTTGGTTATATTTAATAGTGAAGCTGCATGAATAATTAATTAATGCAGCTTTACTCAATGAACTACAAAGATTATGCAATAATTAATAGTCTGTCACGTATTCGTACTTGTTCTTAGTGGTCGTGTCTACATAGTTGAGCTGAAAGGATTTATGACATTGGGTCGTGCATGAGGTCCTGACACTTTATGAAGTCTTACATGCACCAGTCACTGTGATTTATGTTTCTGATGTGTTAGCAGCATTTTTGTTTCCCTTATTTGCACTGAAGAGAAGACCGTGGTGACTCTGATCCATTTTACTGTCTGAATATTTAAAGGGAAGACTCTTACTTTTATGACTCATTCATAGATATAATTAAATTTTACTGTGTAATTTCTGTCAAAAAACAAAAAACCTTTCCACTTCTACAGAAATGTAAACTAATAAGTCATTCACTACACATTAATTCTTATTTGAATATGTGCATATTAATTTTCATCTATATAAAAAATGTACTTTATATTTCAGTCAAATCTCAGTGCTGGAAGGAGGAAGAAACCAGTGCACTAAGTTCTGCACCACCGGCATGGACGGAGGAATGGGCATCTGGGACGTCAAGGTAGCGCGCACACACACACACACACACACACACACACACACACACACACACACACACACACACACACACACACACACAC
>JAUMHF010000001.1:4332034-4387116 GCA_032359275.1 Microctenopoma steveboyesi
CTACAACTTATAATTAATATATATATATATATATATATATATATTCTGGCTGAATGTATAATTATATATAAAATTATATATAATTTATATATATATATATATATATATATATAAATTATAAGTTGTAGCCGTGTTTTTTCTAGAGGATATATATATATATATATATATATTATATTAATATAATATATTTCATCTACGACAATCGTTTTGTATCAATCGCTCTCTTGCTTAGTAGATGAATGCCGGCGACAGTGTCTGAACACAGGGTGACAACTTCAGATTGCCTGTTTGTTTTTTACTGTAGACACTTACTGTCACATTTAAGTTTATTTCATTCCATTCATATACTTTTCACTTTGAAACTGTTGTGGTCCACATGGTTCAATCAAATGTTCAATCCTAAGCTGTGAGTTTTTTCTGTTTGGCCCTGCGGTTGTATGAGAAGAGTTGTGACGTTTCCACAGCTCGGCTCCTCTCTGTCCATTTAGTGTGTCTCCGTGCCTGGCCTCTGGCCTGCTAATTATCAGCCAGCTTGATAAAGTCATTAATGGCCCGGCCAAGCCTGCTGGGCCTGGCACTGACACACACACGCCAACGAGAGAGTCACTCAGACAGTGAGGCCAGTGTTGAATAAAGGGTGAGGAAGCTTTTAATTTGGGACAGGACAGTGTGTTTCTGAGCTGGGTCAGTTAGTATTAATAGCCACAACAAAGAGTGTCACTAAAAACAGCTGCTTCAAGAAAAGAAGCACGATGGAGAAAAGAAAGTAAATGAGCCGCGGTTGTTAGGATCTTTCCATAATGTGTTTGTTAAGTATATTCATATTGTTCCTTATTTCTATTTCTCTCCTTTTATATTTTGAGCGCACGCAGATGATTTGAATTAGCTTAGGTGTGTAGGAGGAAAACATCATGTTCCAACAAGTTGCACACATTTGTCCAACATAGACATGAAACATAGCTTAATTTTAGTTACTTTGTCAGGAACATCTTCTCGTTTTAATAAAGCTCAGTGACCTTTGCGTTGAAATTGATATGAATGATTATTTAATTTAATTGGGATTCCCCCTGATGGGAACAGCTTTCCCATCATGGGTCCCACTAATCTCAGAACAGTGTGTGTGTGTGTGTGTGTGTGTGTGTGCGACAAAGAGAAAGAGACATTGCTAGATCTAGGTCTCTTATGAAATCTGACTCTCCAAGATGCAGCATAAAGACAGGGAGGGGTTGTGGTTTCCGTGTATGTGCATGTGTCTGCGTTTTGTGTCTTTGTCTGTTTGCCTTGCTGTGTGTTAATTTAATCATAGAGATGCAGAGAGGAGACATGGCCAGCAAAATAAGGGAGGTGGAAGGGATGAGGAAGGAAACGTATTTTTCTGGTGTGAACACAAAAAAAGACAATCCTTGCTCTGTGGTTACCATGACAACAGTGACATCAGTGATGGAGAGCTGTTCTGTGTTTGTGTTTGTTCAACATTTAAATGACTAGTTCTGAGTTCACGTGTGTGCGTGTGTGTGTGTGTGTGTGTGTGTGTGTGTGTGAGAACAAGCAGATATCTGTGTATGTGAATTGTTTTATGGAAAACATCATCAGGACAAACCTAGAGTTCAGTCGGTTCGTGGTTACCCAGTGTTGCCAGGCAACAGCAGCCATGGCAACATGCTGAAGCATGATCTGGCGTTGCTAAGTGCAAGTACAGGGTGGGGTGAAATTTCACGGGCTCCATACAAAGGGTTACAAATGTTAAACTTTCACACACACTGACTGAAAACTGAAGAAAATAGAATATGTGCTGAACTTTTTAGTGTTTCGTTTTGCTAATGAGTAATAACTGCTGATCTACAGATGACAGCTGATCTACACTGAATAAATCAACATGCTTGTGTTTTCTAACGGATTTGTGATATTTCCAGGTTTATGAACAACCGTGTTCCTCCCAACAAGAGATACCAACCCACAGATTATGAGCATGCTGCCAACTGCGCCACGCATGCGGTGAATGCTCACACACACACACACACACACACACACACACACACACACAATCATTAACCTCACACTGATGAAATGACACTCTCAGTGACAACAGGACATCAATTCAGCAAAGAATTATGTAACAGGAGAATAACAGACGTCACCTGATTTTTCTCGCTACACCTACATGATTTAATTTAGTCTGCATGTTTGTCTTGTGATTCTCAACACCTAATGTTTCATTTGTGTTTTGGATCCATTTAGCTATGGATAATCCCGAGTCTGCTGGGCAGCTCACTGTTGCACTTTCAGTCAGGAGACCAATGGGAGCGTTTGTCAGCCTGGGTGTACGGAGCAGGGCTTAGCTCGCTCTTCATCATCTCCACCCTGTTCCACACTGTGGCCTGGAAGAAGAGCCACTTACGGTATAGACACACATTTTCTCACACAATATTTGGACAATTGCAGAAGATTAATGGTTGAATTATTTGACGACAAAACACTCTGTGCTTCCTCCTCTCTTTCTGGAGAAACTGATATTTGCAGGTTATTATTTTCACGCTTCTCTGCACAAACGTGTGTTTTTAGGTTTCATATTTGTTTTTGACATGTAAAACACACAGATGCTGTATAAACCTTATCAATCAGTTGACTTGAGGCTGTTTGGTCTCCCTCTTCAGGTCTGTCGAGCACTGTTTCCACATGTGTGATAGGATGGTGATCTACTTCTTCATCGCTGCCTCCTACGCCCCGTGGTAAACAACCTTTCCTGCTGAGGATGTGTGTGTGTGGAGTGTGTATACATTTGTAGTTATGTCTGTTAATGCCTCACCAGGCTGAACCTGCGGGAGCTGGGTCCCTGGGCGTGCCACATGCGTTGGTTGGTGTGGGTCATGGCCTCTTTTGGTACCACGTATGTCTTCTTCTTCCACGAGAGGTCAGTTCATACATACATTTTTTATTCTTCCTGTGTGTCCAAACAACAAGTCACAGATTGCTTACTTACTACACTACTTGCTACTTCTACACTCCCTACAATGTCTAGGTAATAATATGCATTCATTTTATATAGTTTATATTATATATTGAGTGTACTGAGTATTAGTAGAGTATCGTGTGTTAAGAGGAAATTGGTGCTCTTATTGTGGAAATACAGGAAGCTTTGGTTTAGTTTATTTACATGGAACACTACACATTAATGAGCAATCATGTTGTGCAAATATTCTGTTGCTAATTCAGATGAACTCTAAAAGCATTTAACTGTGCAATCAGACGGTTATTCCACCAAGACATCAGGAGACGTTTGAGTAGATTTTAACCATATTTAAGCTTTTGTTTGTCGTGCACATTTTTATTTTGAGTCTAACATCCCAGAGAGTTGTTGGCCTCCTTAACATAACATGTCAAAGTAATAATGTGTAAATATCATTTTAAAGAAGAAACCGCAAAACGTCATTGTGTGCTGGGTTCTGTGATGTTTGACAGATGAGGCAAAAAGATCAGGATCCTCTCGATGCTAGTGTGAGAAGTCAGCAGTAGATTCTGCTGAGCTGTTAACAAGGAGACTACCAAGACTCACCTCAAACCATGCAGCTCTGGGTCTGCTGGTAGACCTAGCCTTGCTCAACTTCCATTGGGGCTGTCACACATACTGTTAATAAAAAAATAAATGCGTTCAAACATTCCTCTCTGTATCAGGTATAAGATCATGGAGTTGATCTGCTATACAGTGATGGGAGTTTTTCCTGCCCTCGTCATCCTCTCAATGGTGAGTTTTCCTATAGTCTCAGCTGTAGTTTGTGTGGTTTTGATGTTACTACGTTGTAAACACAATAAAGTTCTCCCTCTTTCCAGCCGGAGCAGTCAGGGCTGTATGAGCTGCTGGTGGGTGGAGCCTTCTACTGTCTGGGCATGGTCTTCTTCAAAAGCGACGGCATTGTTCCATTCGCTCACGCCATCTGGCACATGTTCGTAGCGTCAGGAGCGGCAATACACTACTACGCCATCTGGAAGTACCTCTATGCTCAGCCACTCAATCAGGTCCAGACCTCCAGATGACAACAGCACTGACCTGACAGGGCGCAATTCCAAGGAGATGAGCTGTGTTCAAATTCAGGGACTGTCTCAGGCGGAAGCTGATTGGGAGAATATGCAGGCCCTGCCCAGATTATAGCATTAATAGTAAAGAAACTGAAGACGTATTGAAGTCGATCACTGGTCCTCATCAACTCGTCATGTCAAACATTTCTGCTTTAACACACAGTGGGCAGCTTTTTAGGTCAATGGAACAACTTCCGTACTAAATAGAAGCTAAATTGAGCAATGTCAATTTAGTCTGTGAGGCAAAGCCCAGAATGATGTTCCCTGCTAATTAATGCACAGTAGTAAGTGAACAGGACCCTGATGAGCATATCAGCTTTATTACCCGGGGTTTTCTGAAATACTGCTGCTGGACAATAAGAGGACAATGTTTGCTGAGATTCAGTGAGTGAATTATTCCTAGTGGATAATTCTGCCTTTGCATTATTCACATCATGCACTGGCGTCTTAGTTATGACGGCCACCGCAGCCCCATTAGATATAGTTAGGAGATTTATTTCCTGACTTCATGAGTGGATGAGGACATTTTAATGCACCATTAAGCAACTGACCAGTACACACAATAGACTGTAGGACAGAAAAACTAAGCAGATGTCAGCTGTGTTTCTTAAACTGTGGCATAAAAACAAGGCTGCGTTTGGAGGAGACTTTGCACTGACACTGTCCTGTCAGCCTATCGTGATGAATCTGGACTTCCTGTGAGGCAGCCCGTGAACTGGGACACAGCTTCTTCCTTATGCTTTTACCATCTCAGTTAATTTCAAGTTTAAGTTACTGCATTTGGTTTCATTCCAGTGATCAGGGTTTAAAGTACTGAACAGAGGGATTTCTCTCTGATGTGGTGCATGTCCAGATTCAGTGTTGAGAAAGCTGAGTGAAGTTCATTGTCTTACATTTAGCTGACTTGGCTATAATAATCAGTTGTAGTTGATTATTTAAAGTATTATGATCAGAAGGTGCAATGTCAGTAAGTTACTATTCCAATTCAGAGCTCTACATAGTAATATTACTGTTATTGTTATTAGCTGTGCTATCTACACTGTAGTACACTTTAAGATTTACCAGCGGTCGCTTCAGTCGGTGATGTACTGTGATTTTCAAATCAAGCATGACTGTAGAGTGAAATCTTTTATGTTGAACATACATATATTTGTGCTTTTAGTCTCACAGACTGTGTGCTTCCACTTTTACTAGAGTCTACACAGACGTTTATCAAACATATTTACTGAATTCTAATAATTTACTGTTGTTGATTAGGTTTAGATACACTATATATATATTTATCAATGATGTGCAGTATATGTTGATTTGATCTATATTTTCGTTTAAGGTACATACAGTACATTGTAAGTTGATTATCTTCATCCTAAATGAATGGGACCTACCTAATAGAGTATATCAAAGCTACATGGTTGAACCTCAGAGGGGGAACCCACTTTCAGACTAAGCACTGCCAGACGACTGAGATACTGCCACAAATGATAGCACACTACTACCACATACGTCTCACACTTGAAAGGAAACCGAAGCTATAGTGTTGTTGAACAATCTGGCCCAATGTTAAGGCATCTCAGGTGTGTGTGTGTGTGTGTGTGTGCGTGTGTGTGTGTGTGTGTGTAGATGTATGGATCCTATACTATCTGACTCCCATGAATCCAAAGCCTCTAATCGGCTGAGTCTATGTTTACACATCAATGCATGTACCTTGGACACACAAATGATATATTTGAATATATATGTACTCTCTTAGTGTTAAACTGTACGTAGTATATTGTTCATGCTTGATAAATGATAAATGTGGCAAAAGGTCAAAGAAGCAAGTATTTCTAGGTGTGAGAAATAATTTTGTAGAACGTCTGCTGCGTTGCAGCCTGTTTTCCCCGCTGTTCGTCTCTCAGGATTTGGATAATTTAGGCCTAAAAGCAAGTGACGGTACATTCAAGGACTACTACACAGTACTTTGTGTACATCTGCAGCAATGACAATGATCAAATAGTTTTGAAGCTGCTACATTTTTTGCTGGTGCTGCTGCTGCAGACAGCTTCACTTGTTTACTTATATCTCCATGTAGAGCAGTGGTTCCTGCAAAGTTTATATATAGGTAATATTCAGAAAGTAACCAAACAGGAAAAGGCTTCACTGCAGTTGACATAAACCTCTACAGCTATGATGGTAGAAAGATATGTTCTTAGATTTTATAAAGAAATCAGAAAGTTTAGCTTCTTCAAAGATACAAATTCCTCTCTGCAGCAAAACCCTCAAGGTTTTCTGTCAGATAAGCATCAGAATACACTGTGGTCATCACTCATTTGAATCTTCATTCTTATGTGCAGTAGTTAGTGAGAAGACAAGGACAGTAAAAATGGCTTTGCAATGTAAAAAGGTTGTTTTTAATTAAAATTTGATTCTTTAAAGACATTCTGATAATATGACAACAAAGCTAAAAAAAAAGACATAACGTCAGATCATATGCATCTGCACAGGCTTAACAAAAAAAATCATCTGTGTTTAAACTCTCCACACTGTTTTCTAAATGCCTTTAAACAGGTTTCAAATCTACCTTAATTTCAAAAGTACTAAAAAGTAAAAAAGCAGTATTGAAGTATTTTAATTTAAATGTATTATTTTGTGATATCTTACTAACAAACAAACCACATTATCAGACAATGGATACGTTCGTTTGGAATGAAACTCTGAAGAATTAACTTGTGTACTCGCAATGTTTACTTGAACCTCTGCAAAAAGCCAAATAGTTGAGGTTTTATTGTGAGAGTACTCTGGGAGATGACTAGTGTCACAGACAGGATTGGAAGTGTTGGAAGGTTTGATGTGTGTCTGTCTTGTCTTGATTATAATTTGTGTCTCATGCAGACATTCAGTACCCACCTGACTTTGTATAGAGCTCTGTAATATCATAAACTCTCCATGACACCTACATGGACACTCTGTACATTGCTCATAGACGCTCTGTGATTGTGGAGCTGCTGACTCTGTTCTCAGTGCTGCTGGTGTTTTCTTAATGATCCTATGAGTCTGATTATATTCTCCCAGCTTTCTCTCTCTTTCTCTAGTTTTCAGATTGGTTTTTGTGTCCGTGGTGCTTTTGTGTTGTGATATGATGCCAACAATGCTTTTATCTTTTCTATTTCTCTTGTAATAAAAAAGCTTTTTCATGCAGCAAATTCCTCGACTTGACATTTTATAATGCTTCGCCTCTTTAGATCCATCTGTATATTTGAACAGTAAAATATAAACATAATAAACGTTTTGGATTTTTTTGTACTATTGACATAATAATCTGCAGACGAGACTGAACTGTGTTTTGTGATGAATGTTTTCTCTCTTTGCAACTAAGCTTTCATGTGATCAATAAAAAATATCAGCAGAAACACATTATATTTAGAAATATTACATATCTTACTTTGATCTGATCACTGATATTGACTTTCTGTAAACAATACAATAGAAACTATTGAATTATTCTACTATTTTTCAGCCAATAACCAATTCACTGAGGCCTAGACAACTCAGGGATACATATTTGTTCTGTATTTCTTTTTATTACTTTTTTTCACAATACCTTGTTGAACCCTTTTTATACCCCATTTATATTTAAATATATAGTAATATTATCCAACCCTGTTATCAAAGATATTACCCTGGACCACATGGGTCATGCCAGGGGGCCACACTGAGCCAGAGCCCATATTTGATGTCGATCAAACAGTTAAAGACAAACAAAACCTCCGTAAAAGACCTGTCTCTCTCGTGCTGTGCTCCTGCTGTGTCCGCCAGGAGGAGCCCGCCCCGCGCACTCCGGCGTCAGAGCAGGTGTGCCGAGGTGAAGCAGCGCGGAGAGCTCGGGTGTTTCCGCCGTGGCTCGGCAGCGAACTGCTGTGGATGTGGGAATGCGGTTGCCGGAGGCTGTGGGCATTGCTGGAGACTCGGTGGAGATGTGCGCACAGACACGGGAGCAGTGAGCGGCTGGCCGTCGTCCAAGTTAGCGGGCTGTTCTGGGGATGAGGGTGGAAGCCCCGGACAGCTGGGTGTCGCTCGGTACAAGGCAGCAGCAGCTGGGTGTTTTTTTCCCCTCGCTGTGCCGGGGATTTTCTGCCTTGTATGGGGGAGAGGGAGTAAGAGAGAAGCCGAGGAGGATTCCCCAGCACCATGGAGCCACGCATTGCAGGCAGCGTGAGTATGAACGCAACAGACACCCAGGAAAGCCCCCGGGGGACTGGGCTCGTCACTGCTGGAATCACACCTCAACTTTTTCAGGACCTATTTTACGCACGGCCACGTCGCAGCTTTTAGCATCCTCATAGTTCAAACTGTTTTTTATGTCCTTGTTTTTAAGTGTTGTTCGGGTGTCAAAACAAACGTTTAGGATAATGGGTTATTTCCTGGAGTGTGGTGAGCTCGCACCTGCTGGCCGTCAGAGGCCGGGCTGCTCTCTGTCAGAGCCGCGCCTGACGACTCATCAGCGGATTAATTTCGGAGGATTTTCGCCTGCCTTTTGTTGCTACGGCGGTTGCTACTGACGACCACTGAGCCCAAAGTCGTAAACAGACGCGCGGACACAAAACCAAGGGCAGAACCGTAGTAATGGCAAGTTTGGTCCTCTGTTGTCCAGCCCGTTTTAGGCGTCTACTTTTCCGTTAAACCTGACCTTCTCCCAGTCAGAAGCTGCTGGAGAGGTCTGTGAGGCATTGTCACCAAACGTAACACCACCTCCCGGGTCACAAAACACCACCTACTAACGCAGGCCTCCCGGTTTCTTTCTGCGTGGCTGCATACGCTGGATGGGGGTTTGTCGGTCCCACGCAGGATTGACTTAACTGCGGCCAAGTAGCCAGATTACTGTGGATTAGCAGGCATTTAAAATAGTCACGTTATCGCACCAGTGCTTGCAGTGTCAGCTACAACAACACTTTTTGGGCCGACTGCCAAATATTGGCAGAAAGAGAAGTGCAAGTGCACACGAGCTGCATGAGGTGTTGTTCCACAGTGGCAGTGAGATGTTCAGGTGGTGTCACCTGCACCGGTTCTTTACTGATCCAGAGGTGAAGTTTGACTCTCCCTCTGTGGGGATGAACACTGTGATCTCCATGAGAAAAATGCATGGTTTGGTGAGCAAAGAGATTGTACCAGTACAAAATGATATGTATTTGACCTGATTGATTGGACATAGTCTGACCAGAAGATACATATAAGCAACTGAATGGCAAATATAGTGTTTTCAGTATCTCAAACATTAATATTAGAGTGATTTTCTGCAATATATCACTGTGGATTTGAAAATATGGGGATATTAGACCGTTTTTATCTTTTATTAACGAACTATAAGGGAAGTAAAACTGTGCATTTTTGACAAATAGATGTTTGACATGTTCTAAAAACAAAGTGGAACATTTAATATTAACCAATATAAATAACAATCAGATTGGAAAGTAAGCATCAAAATGATTATGTTCTGTTTAAATTAACAAACCAAATTTCAACAAACTCTTGTGTAAAGCAGAATGTTTTTTAAATATAGAACAACAGTTTGACTGACAAACACATGAGCTGATAACAAAATATCTGTTAGTTGTACCTAACCTAATCGATATTATGTGACTATATCGATTTGGAGATTGTTTTAATCCACAAATCCATTTTTATCTGTAGATTTTCCCTGATGTGAGCTCTTGTTGTCTAATTCCACGAATCTGTAGATGGCACCAACAAAGTTAGGAAATATAGTTGCATGCAGTGTGATGTTGATTTGCACTTTTACTCTGTTGTGAAGTGTAGGCCACTCCCGAAATTGTTCAAAAAGCTAAATATATGTGTATGTAATAATATTATCTCAAGCTACAGACTGAGATGAAAGTTGTGTCTTTTGCTTTTCCAGTGTGAAAGGTGACGGTGAAATTACACGCCAAACACCTGACCCTCAACATTAAACCTTTACCTGGTGCTGCTGCTGCACACAGAGCTGACGATACGTAACTGCATCAAGGTACCTGCCAGGCACACACACACACACACACACAGTTGTTTTGGTGGCGTTTGATGGATTCATTATTATTCCATATTACATTTAGAGTAGATTTTCTTTACTTTCCAGATCGTCAAATGTTCCAGAAGCAAGTGTAAGATGTTGCTGTGTGTTCATTATCAGCTTTTGTGCATGCAGTTTTTAATGAATGTGTGTGTGTGTGTGTGTGTGTGTGTGTGTGTGTGTGTGTGTGTGTGTGAGAGAGAGTCCTCTGTAAACAACTGAATCCTGAAAATGTCTGCCCTTGTTCCCCAGTTGTGGAGGTTGTGAAACCAACAGCAGCATCATGTTTTATGGTTCTTCCTCTGGGGCCAGTATGTCCCTACCGTCCAAGAGCCGCCTGAAACGACAGAGCAGGACCTTCACACAGGTAAACTGCACACACACACACTGACATTTCAATCAGAGCATCCTCTCGACTGTGCTACTTGAATAGTAGTGATAACAAACAAACTCAGGACAATATGAGTGTAGGATCCATGATGCTATTTCCAGAACTAACTTGAATTTTGTTTTTCACTGCTTTGGTCAAAAACGAAATATGTCAACATGAAATTGGGAAGAGATCCGGATTCATCTCGCCTCTCCTCGGAATTAGAGATGGACATTGGCATGGACATAGAAACGTTAGACATAATGTATGTGATATTGTGGCGCTGCGGTCTACTGAGTGTGTCTGTCTGGTCACTAGGTCCTGTACCGTACTCTGAGTTACAGAGACCGTGTTGCGGCAGAAACTGGGACAAACACCCGTGGGGACCGGCGCTCAACTACTGAACCCCCAGAGCGACCGGCGGACGACCCGGCAGAGCTCTCCACACAGAGTTCGGCCCCTGGGGTGCTGAAGATTTTTGGAGATGAAATCTGTGCTGGCGCCAACTACAAGAGCGTCCTGGCCACGCCACGCTCCAGTGCACAGGAACTGGTCAAAGAGGCACTTGAGCGTTACTCGCTCAACAAGGATGCTGCCCACTCTTATGTCCTGTGCGACGTGATCGGACGTTTGGAGGGAGGAGGGGGGGTGGGAGGGGTCGGATGGCGGACTGAATGCTTGCGCGCACTGGGGGACAACGAGAAGCCGCTATTGCTTCAAGAGCTGTGGAAGCCCAGGGAAGGACACGCTCGCAGATTTGAGCTGCGCAGGAGGGGAGAAGTGGAGGAACTAAACGCCAAGGAGAAGGATACCATCACTGCTGGTAAGGAAACACACACACACACACACTTTAGATAGACAGGTACACACAGGCAGCACACGCACACAACAGCTGGTCTAGTTGTCTTCCTTTCTTAACATGTCACACTCAGCAGAAAAGCACAGCTCGTTAGTTCCTCTGCAGTGATGGTGTGTGCGTGTGTGTGTGTGTGTGTGTGTGTGCGTGTGTGTGTGTGTGTGTGTGTGTGTGTGTGTGTGTGCCAGAAAAGGAGTTTGTGGGTTTAGGTTTATTTTGGAGACACACGCTGTCATGTCCAGCTGAATCACACATGCTCAGTGCAGTAGAAACTGATGGAGTGAAAGCTGTGGATGGGTGTGACAGGTCTGAACGCACTGCGTGAACACACTGTGTCTGTATGAATGTGGATCTCTTCAGGAGCCACTAACTGGCCTTTACACAAGCTCATCTTGCTGTTGGATAAAAACTTTGTCACTCACACACACTCTGCACTGTGCCTCCTGTTGAGGGAGCAACAGTGCTCAGAGAGACAGCGGAGAGAAAGTATTTACAGCTCACAGTCAGAGATCGCACCAACATTTCTCCTGAAGCACGCCAGGGATTTTCTGGTTGCTATGTCAACCCAGCGAATCAGCAATCTCCAATTCTCCTGTTTTTGTTGTGGTCCAGTTTCAGACAGCACAGAAGACAATATTGACCTTCCCATAAAAGCACGAGACACAGGATAAAGCTGGTGGTGGTCTATATTTTTGTTTTTTTAATATATTTTTAATATTATATTGAATATTTAGGTAATTTTTAAAATAGAAACAGAACTTATTGTTTACATTTTTGTTGTTCTTAATACCATTGTGTACTTGTGTTAAATGCTCTGTAATTTCCCAGCAGCAATGTTACTGAAGTCTTTAGTAAATAGCCTTTTAAAAGTAGTTAGTACAGCATTTGTTGGCGGCTATTTTCAGCAGGTTAAGCACATTGCAGAAGTATTTTTGCAGACCTGCATTCATTTAGTAATTGTAGTGAAGGGACATGCAGTGCAACAGTTTTGTTTTTGACAACAACTCACGTGCACAGAGGAATAAATCATATTACATATAATATTGGTTAGATCCAGACATTGTTGGATTTGCAGTTTTAACTGGAGAAAAATATCGATTATCACCAGTCTTATTCATTTAAATCATTCTTTACTGTGTTAAATGCAGAAGACATGTACAAATGAATTAAATGACAAAAAAAGCAGATGCTTCTTCTTCTTCTTACCTACAGTTCATAACTGTAACTGTTTATTCTGCATCTGAAAGTACGATCAGGCCACAGTGGCTTCAGAAAGGATTCAGACGCTTCACCCTCTGTTCATTTTGTGTTGTAAAGGGGGCTTATACGAGGTACTGCATATTTCTGTTAATGTGACATAAGACACTTGAAGAAGGCGTCTGAATACTTATCGGAAGCCACTTTTTAATCACAGCAAAGAATGATAAACCTGCTTTATGTAACTAATACAGTACATATTAATATGCATTTTCCTTTTCACACTCACGCTCTTTCTAGTGTTACAGCATTCACTAAGCTCACGTATTTGTAGACTCCTTTCTCCTCTTTTCTCTAACTTGTCCTTTTTGTTTTGCATTGGCATGTGTGTATTGTGTGTATTGTACAGCACTTAAAAGGTACTGTAGGATTTTATATATACATGGCGATGTACAAAAAATTCTCAGCTTTTATTTACATTTGAGCAAAAAGTGTCATGTCCAAAATTATTCATACCCGTCACAAACTTTCACTGTCAAAGTTCTTTACCATTCCAAATAGTCCAAGCTGCTCTAAAGGATCCTAAATACCCTGAGTTCAACAGGTGAAAAACAGCAGCTCTCTGCAGTTGGTTTGTGGATAGTCATGGCTAAGACAAAGGAGCTCAGTGAGGACCTGGGCATGTGCATGGTGGCTGCTCACAAGTCAGAAAAGAGCTCCAAGGCCAAAAAGTGACACTTGTGCTGGCCACAAGGAAAGTGAGAGAGGTGAAAAAGAATCCAAGGATCACCACCAATGCCATCCTGGTGAATCTGTGCTCTGCTGGTGGCAAAGTCTCAAAGCAGACAATCCAACGGACGCTGCACACTGCTGGGTTCCACGGATACAGACCAAGGAGGACGCCACTTCTCCAGATAAGGCACACAAAACCTGCTTGGCCTTTGCAAATGCTCATCTGTCCAGATGAAAAACACTTCTGTTCTTCTGTGTTATGGTCAGATGAAACAAAAATGGAATTGTTTGGTCACAATGATGTTTCCTTCATTTGGCGTAAAAAAGGAGAAGCCTTCAACCCAACGAACACCATCCCCACTGTCACACATGGTGGTGGAAACCTAATGCTTTGGGGGTGTTTTTCAGCCAATGGAGCAGGGAACCTAATCACAGTAGTCGGCACCAAGATAAAAGAGTAACACATGAGGATTCTCAAGAAAGATTTGGTGCTCATTGCTAAAGACGAATGGGCAAAAAGCTGGTCTGCAATAAGTGTTTGATTGCTGTAATAGCCAACAAAAGCTTTCTATTGATTATTGTGAAGGGTATGAATAATTATTATGATTATGTTACATGCATGTTTTGTAGTGTGAAGGTGATGTGTGTGTGTGTGTGTCTATGGGGCTTTTCTGTTCTTGGTGTTTCGGCCTCCTAACCCCTCCCACCCTGCTGTAGGGCCCAAAACTTCCCAATTCCTGGCGGCTCTAATGGGTCGATCCGGACTGGGCAAACACAGGAGCTCCCCTCTGCGGTGTGGTCGGGTGGTACAGTCCAGCTCTAAAGGTGGGGACTGGCCTCAGGTAGGGTGGCTGTCAGTCATTGCCATGGAGACCACCTCTCCCTGCGTTGTCACCAGCGCCACCCCCATTGCCAGCGATTCAACCGAGTGCGAGTGCAAGTCAGTGTGCGTGAGCCATTGCCCAAAAACCCTACGATTTAGAAGCATGAGGAGCAGCTGAGGTCACATTTCATCAGGTTCACTGTTGTCACACATGTACTG
The DNA here is from genome assembly GCA_032359275.1 of Microctenopoma steveboyesi. Lineage (NCBI taxonomy): Eukaryota > Metazoa > Chordata > Actinopteri > Anabantiformes > Anabantidae > Microctenopoma > Microctenopoma steveboyesi. The sequence goes on from JAUMHF010000001.1 coordinate 4,346,349, forward strand.
CTCCATCCAGTGCCATTAACGTGACAGTTTGTACTTGTATCACTGCAGCCCGAGAAGATACTTAATCCAGATATCACTCTTGAGTAAAACATATGTTGTTAGCTTGCACGTCACGTATAAGGACACTGTACTATCCTTCATTTTCTTCTGTGTCCTCCACTTCTCTGGATCTGTCTCCTCCTTTTTATTATTCTTCAGCTGTTCTTTCTCTTGCCCTTTTCTAACTCTCCACATTCTCCTGCATGCTTTTCTTTTCTGCCTCCCTGTAGATATCAATGCCCAGGCTCGTAAGCTCCAGAGGAACAGGGCGAAGGGGACGCTGACCCTGCCCCGGTCCAGCAACTCATCCTTCTGTCGCAGCCTCAGTGAAACCAGCCTCAACCAGGTGGGGCCTTCTGTAGGAGCCTAGTCGAGATGATGAATTGTTATTATTCATGGGATTGTTATCAGCCTGGCTCAAATGCTCAATGTGTTTTCAGTTGGCAGTAGGAGAGGAACCCAAGCGTTACTACTCCACCCTGCCAGGGCCCGTGAGGGGCCGAGAGCGTGACACGGCCTCCAGTGGGCGAAAGAAAGAGGAGGGCAGTCAGGGAGGGGGAGGGGTAAGACACTCTCTGTACCAGTCCCCCCATCTCCTGCTGCTACAGGGATACAATCAGCAGGTGAGGATAGAGAAGAGGTCTGCGTGTTTGCTCCAGACCTCAGACATATGTCGTTCATATTGGAACTGTGTGTTGCAGGACTGCCTCGTGTACCTGCTCAACAGAGAGCAGCACACGGTCGGTCTGGAGACCCCGTCCGCTCGCCCCAACATCTGCCTGTTTTCTCCTGACATCCTGCCCCTTCACTGCCGCCTGCGCAGGGTTCCTGCACCCCGTCACCACGCCAACAACAACAGCAAGGCAGAGGAGTTGGTGGAGAGTCAGCGATTCTGCGTTGCTGTTGAGCCCGTCCTCCACGCCACAGTTCTGGTGAACTTCTCCCGCTGCGAGCGCTCCACCACGCTGCGGCATGGCGACCTCCTCTCCTTTGGAGCTCATTACATCTTCCTGTACAAGGACCCTACAGGTGCTAAGCCTCTGCCTGCTCAGACACTGGCACGCCTTCGCACCCTGGGGCAGCTTTACGATGCAGGCGTGGAGGAGGCGGAGGCCGGGGCTCAGACTTGTAAGATGTGTGGTTCTGTGCTAAAGGACAGAGGATCGCAGGTGTCGAGTGTTCCGGCAGTTAGACGCAGCTTCAAACCTCACCTGGTGAGACCCCGCCGCGGAGGGGCAACAGCAGGCGGACCCCATAATCTGTCAGGGGGGGAAGGAGGCGGGGGTGGAAGAGGAGGTCAGAAAAGGAGGCTGCAGCTGGAGTTTGATCAGACTCACGAAGACCAGCTGTTGAACAGAATCATTTCTCTCATAGAACCTGGAGGTGTGTGAAATAGAGGAAATAACACAAACACAAAACAAACATCTCATGTGGAGATAAACTCACAGTTACTCTACATCATGGGTTTCAAATCGTTTTCATTACACAGCAAACTATGGGCTGCCGTTTTTCTTTCTCTCAGGAGATGACCACAAGCTGACGCCGGCCTACCTGCTGTGTCTGTGCATTCAACACTCTGCCTCTTCCTTCCCACCTGGGAGCTTTGGAAAACTGCTGCTTAAGATCGTGCGGCGAATCCAGAGCATAGCATGGGTCAGTGTCTGTCTGTCCTTCTCTCTGTCTCTGATTAAAATGACCTCACGTGGACAGAAACAGGCGCGGCCATGTCAGGTCGGGTGAATCGTTAATCAGGGCTGCATTTCATGCGTACAGAAGCATACACATGTTTCTACTCTAACTATAAAAAAGGAAATGAATCATTCCTTTATTCCTCAACACCGGGTCAATGTCTCATCTCAAACTGTATAATCAATTTAGTCAGCAGATGATGGCTTAAACGAGGCATTTAGAAATAATATTCGCTGTTGCTGAAATGTTTCCTGAATGTTTTATTTAATACAGTGTTTATAGTTTTTATTAGTTAGGGTCATGTTGTAATAGAAGTGTGCTGGGTTTTGTAAATATGATAGTGGTATTTCTTTCTGTAGGTTAGTGATAGCATCACAAAGTTTGGTTCTCCTACGCACAATCTAAAAATTTAATGAGCGCTTAATTGTACTGTGTGTGTGTGTGTGTGTGTGTGTGTGTGTGTGTGTGTGCACTTTGCAGGAGAAGACAAAGGAGCTGGCTCAGAAGCAAGCTCAGCAGTGAGTATCACTTTTCAACTTGTGTTGGAAATAAGGAGAGCATGTGTGGTGATGGACCAAATATGAGTGTATGTGTCTGTGTCAGTATGTCAAACCTAACTGTGTGTGTGTGTGTGTGTGTGCCTTCGTACAGCCAGGACCCAGCTTCCCTGTCTCTGCTGAATATCTCAGACTTGGTCCCAGACTTGCAGACAATCTTCTTCTGGATGTCCAACTCCATTGAGATCCTCTACTTTATACAGCAAAGAGCACCAGCGTACACACACAGCATCGAGACACTGCAAGGTGAACACGCTGAGTGACCGAGGAGTGATGGAAACTTGTCTGAACAGTCATTAGTAATGCTGACATACAGTCGCTACTGATACAGCTCACTCTCTGTATGTCTCTTAAGTATGCGTCCATCTCTGTTGTGTAGGGTCAAAGGAGTCGTTGATATCAGCAACCATATCGGCCAATGAGGAGGCAATGACTATCCTGGAAGAAGTGATCATGTACACGTTCCAGCAATGTGTGTACTATATCACGAAGGTAATCTGTCATCGCTGTCTTCTTAACGATCGAGATGTTTTATTTAATAGGTTGTCGTAGATCATCATACCGTCACCATACGCGTCTGTGTTTGTGCCCAGGCTCTTTATGTAGTGTTACCAGGTTTGTTGGACTGTAATCCGTTCCCAGTCGACAACTCTGAGCCCTGCTGGAAAGGAGGTGTAGGTTTTCCTGAACCCATACGCAGGGTCCTGCAGGTAAGCTTTTGTATAGTGTTGTTTTCACAACTGTCCCCATTAGACTGGCTGCTCTGCTCAGAGTAATAAGTTAATAATAATAATAATAGTAAGAGTAATAATAAGTTTGGTAATAAATTAAACATTCTCAAAATTACACCTACTATTTTTTGTTTCATTGTTTGAAGTTTCTTTTCAGCACAGTGAAGGTAGAACATAAAAGTAACAATAATCAAAACCATTGTTGAGCAGAGGTGGATTTTAATGTGATGAAAAAAATGTATCTACTTAAACCATTTGTATTTATTGTTGTCAGTGTCTCAAATCTACTTTGACTCAGTTGTGTTAAGATGCTTTCTAATCTGCACAGCCTCTGTATAAACTCTAAAATTGCCATTTTAAATGTCAGACACTATGTTACACCTGAAGGGGAGACAGTTTCTGTGACACAGTGGACTGTTGGCACGTGTTTCATACAGCAAGAAATAAGAAGATCTCATAGGAGCTGACACATACTGTAGACAACCACATTTCCCTCCCTAAACCTTGTTTTCATTTATACTATTTATATTTCATTAATACTTTATTATACATATATTTATTTGTTGTCTATTTATGATAGTTCCAACATTATGAAATGTAGCAGATGGACACGTTGATTTGTTCCCTCATAACCATAATGTCTGTGTGTGTGTGTAGGTGTTTCAGGGCTCCCAGGAGCTTTTGCAGGGCTACCAGGTTCACCCAGAGATCCAGGCTCAGATGTTCGCTTACCTCTTCTTCTTCGCCAACGTGTCTCTGTTTAACCAACTAATGGACAAAGGTAGTGCAAAGGGTGGTGGATTATTACAGTCGCTACAGAAAGACAGAGTTAGAGAGCGAGAGGGAGAGAGAGAGTACGTCCTTATGTCCTTGTCAGCATTTTGACAGAGACTAACTCAGATTTGTCCTCAATGCCCTTCTCCTATTTGCGTCGTTCCCCCTCCCCTTACTCCTCCTCCTCGACGTCTTTCCTTTCATCTGGCCATCAGGGGGTGAGACAACGAGAGGCTGGGCTGGGGTGGGGTTATACGGAGCAGAGCGAAGAGATAGAGTAGAGGAGGGAGGCAGAAAGGGCAAAGTGAAGGTTGAGGGGCTACAAGGTTGTTCCGTTTTTTGTGATGACTCCGCTCGTAGTATTTTACCTTGTCTAAATGCAAAAAATACTTACCAGCACCAATGTCCATATGTCTGACTCCCTCTCCCTTCCAGCATCTCCACACCCTCCCTCTGTATCTTTACCCGCGCACACACTCATCCATGAGATGTCTTCATCAGCCAGTGAAGAGGCGAGGGATATATATAGAAATACCTTTATATTCATGCAGAGACTTCCCTGTCTACGCCGACACCCCCCCCCCACTCATTCCCACCTCCCTCGCCACTCTCCCCGCTCTGTCTGTCTGGCTTCCTCTACCTCACTACCCTTTTTTTAGTCGCTCATTGATATTTCTCTGCTGATGGTGTCCATGGTAACAGGGAAGTGAGTTTGTAGCAGGTAACGCTGACGTGTGCATCGTGTGAGCGCCCTGCAGCTCACACATACACACCCTCACACTGGTAGCTTGACATTATGGCAACTCAGGAATTTAAGATAAGGAGATGTAGCGTGGTGCAGATGCTCTGCTCTGCCATGGGTGTGTGTGACCGCGTGTGCGAGCGTGTCGTGACATCTTGCTCGCTGCTTATTCTTCGTTGATTGGTGAGAGTGTGACAGGTTCTCTGTGTTTAGACGTGAGCATGTGTGTCTGTAGATAACACCTTTACTAAGAGGTTAAATGATGTCTTCTTTATCGCTGATGCCCCACACGTACAGCAGACCTCAGTATATGTAGAGATAAGGCTATTACAGAAAGGAGTGTGTGCACATAAGGCAGAATATCTGAGAGTTAAGGATTTGTATGTGGGCTCTCTGAACATAACGCTGTCAGCCCTGAGCTTCATGTCATGTGTGTTTATATCAAACCTCATTGTTTAAGGCTTCTAATGAACTGTAGCATACAAAACAACATGTAATACATATCTAAGTTTATTTCTCTATCTATGAACATGACCTGAATTTGCAACAAAAAGTCAACTTTTCTTTCTATATTAACATTTCATTGCAACTCATTGTTTAACTCTAGTTAAACTCTAGTTTTATCGTTGTTGGTATCACACCACATCCAAAGCTCCTTTTGAAAAGCTAAAAGCCAATGTGAGACAATGGAATGACAAACTATGGGATGCCACTGTTAGTCACTGCCCGTTTCATCTACCAGAAAACGTCTTTTCAATGCAGTAGTACAACAGATTAGGCATAGTGAGGAATGCAGGCCGAGTGCTGAAACAGAAACACAGTCAGCTGAGCCCCTCTGCAGCAGTCGATTTGTATTCTGCATGGAGCAGAAGGCGGCGGGTGGCTGTTGCTATTGTTTCAATGACTTCAATATCAACTTAATTAAAAATTTATACCTCTGTTGCCAAACACAAACATGAACAGAAACACACAGTCTCTTTTATGTTGCTTTTCCCTCAGACACAAACACACCCGGGGGTACAAATGTATATTTAATCAAAATATCCAAATATTCACTTGTGCCTGTCTGCGTGTGTGTGATTGTGTGTGTCTTTGTGTAGGACTATCTCGGGGTTGGTTCCAGCGATCCAAGGTGCTGCAGATTCAGGCATGTTTGCGAATGGTCATGGAGTGGGCGAACAGGTCCGGTCTAGGACATCTGGCTGACAAATTCTTCACCAAACTTAACAGCACTGTTTCCATCTTGGCCACACCACCACAACAGCTCACACAGGTAACACAGAGACACCTGTTTGTCATTATTATTAGATTTTGTTATAGCATGAATTATGCGCCATCACAGTGAGCCTGACCTTAAAACATTCAAACAACCTAGAACAATGTGTTGTATAAAACAGAGAGAGCTGTTGCTCATGAAGCAAAGTCACTCATCAGCTCCTGATGCACAATGTCCTTTACCAAACAGCCAATAACAATTTGTCACTGCGCACAAGTCATTTCACCTTCCTTGATTTCTCTGCTTCTTCCAGGAGCGCTGATTAAATTTTAATCAACTTTCTTTTTTTCTTTCTTTCCATATCTCTGTTCTGCAGCTGAGCTGGCGCGCGTTGTCCAGTGAGCACCCAACTCTGAAACCAGTCCAGCTGCACAGGATTCTAACTCAGTATCAGCTCACAGCAGAGATAGGCCCCGTTCCGACATGGCAACCCAGCAGCGAGGACGAGGCGTACATATACAGAACAGGTGCGTGTTGTGTTTTTGCATTTATTTTTGTGCTGAGGAGATTTGACATAATAATGGCAACATAAAGCGTTACACAAAAGGTTATTTAGTCTTGGCTTTTAGGTCAGATAACTATTGGTCTGTGTCTCTTTAATTTGTTCACGGACAGTTATTACAGCTCTATCCAGGCCAAAGGTTGTGTGCAGGTGAGCATTGAGCAAACTATCACAAATGAATTCCCGACACTGTCAGTCATTTACCAGCATCTGCTGTGGTGCATTAAGCCTCATTTGCATTAGTTTGAGGCCACTAGTTTCGTTACCCGAGTTGAGGACAAACATGGCACATAGAGTAATCAAAAAGTACTTGCCTTTCTAAAAAACACGATAAGGGCTCAATTACATTTCTGAAACCAGGATATGATGTGTGAGTTGTACAGTAACTGCAGTTATCTGGAACTAGCAGCTGGACTTAGCTGCAAACGACTGTCATGGAGAGAATGTTTGACCTGAAGGAGTTTGGGTGTGCAAGCTGCAAAAACAGAAAGAGTGACAGACTGGGAGCAGCTGTACACCAATCCTGGATCAGACCTTTAATGTTGTGCACATGCTAACATCAGTTTGTATGTTTAGTGGACCTCCTGGAGAGCTTTGAGAACCACCCTCCCATTGTACTGCCCAGTGCCAACTTCAGAGTGGACCTGGACAGCGAGAGCGTGGAAGACAGCATCTACAGACAGCTGCTCTACGTTCGCCACTACCTGTGGGGGCTACGCACCAAAACGCAAACACACGCCAACGCCGGTGTGTGCACCAGCGTGCCCACACAATGTAATGGAACCAACACGTCCGACTGGCCGGACATTCAGGTCAGAAGGCACATCCACACTCACACTGCGTTCTGTCAGGCGCAGGCACCGAGACGTAATCCAGGCCTCACCAGCTGTAGCTGTTGAGGGGTTCTTCCTAATCCTGTAAATGAAAGACAAAAACCCTCTACTCCAGCCAACCGGCGCTTACACTCACACACTACAAACCTAGACATGGTTAAATCATGGTTAATCTGATTAGCTGTCTAATTAGTGGAAATGGCTGACTAGACTATAATCCCTAGTGTTACTGCACCTTCATATGTACACATGCACACACATAAAAATTTTAATTGCACTCTAACACGATGACACATTAAATCATTAATCAAGTCTAATCTAAATGGATTATCTAGGAACAACGATGTTTGTGTGCAGGTGCGGTTCATCGTGAATGATGAAACACAAAATGAATATGTATCGGCTTGCCATTTGTAGTGCAGCGCATCATCATCATCGTTGTTTAGAAATCTTTTCCTGTGTGTCTTCTCTGACACAGAGGGAGTTGTTGCCTCCATCCCACAGCAGTCCCCGCTCTGGGGGTCCTGGGGACGAAGTGACGACAGAGACGGGAGAAGAAAGAGGAAGGGACAGACCCCCAGGCCAGTCACACACACACAGCCTAAGAAGAAACGGCACCATGCACCACACACGGACAGCAAATCCAGACCCATCCTGCCTCTTGACTCCTCCCAATACTCCACTGTACCCAGAGGGGGGAGGAGGGGTGCCAGGTCCAATCACAGGCCCTAACACTCAGGCTAATGGATGTACCAGTAGAACTGGGACAGAATGTAAAAATACAAATGGACTCATCACCAATGGACTGGAAGGTAGGCTGACTCACAGTGTATAGAAGAGGTGGACAAAATAAGAAGAACATGGGCTTTAATTAAATGTACAATGTACTGGTCGAGGCAGATGGCCGCCCACCCTGAGCCTGGTTCTGCTGGAGGTTTCTTCTGTTTCTCCACTGTCGCCTCAGCGCTTGTTCAAGTGGAACTGTTGGGTTTTCCATAATATTTTGTATTTACTTATTTCTGTAAGGTCTTAAACCTTACAATGTAAAGCTCCTCAAGATGACGTCTGTTGTAAATTGGCATTATATAAATAAATCGAATTAAAAATACAGAAACACTGCTACAATACTAGATGAAATAATCAAACCACTGCAGATTCTGAAAATCTTAAGATTCAAGCTTTTTTTTTCAATGGGCTATAATGCTAGGTCACATATTGCATTGTGTTTTTCTTATTTTGTCCACCTCATATGTGCAGTTTAAATTTAAACATGTGCTTTACACACAATATTGGAGCCTTTATTTTCTGACTGATCCGATTTGTCCACTCAGAGTATCTGCGAGTACCAGTGCTCTACTGCAAATTTGAAATGTCTGTGGATACACATACTAAAGATGTGTTTAGCATGTCAGGTATCACAAGGCCAGCTTTTTATACTGAAACTGCCCCAGCAGTGGCTGAATGAATGTCACTCACAGCAGACACACTGAATTTCAGAATGTTCATTCAGAAAATGTGCTGAAGAGCTGGAAGTGCCAAAGAGAGTCCAGAGAACCAATATTAAATTAGTACACTTTGAGATAAATTGTTCACGTTAAACACGGTGAAACAATATTAGTCTTGTTTTAATGCTCTTGTGCCCCCTGGTGGCCACAAAGGCATTAATAGAGCTTTAAAATGGCACCTCTCCTGTGCTTTTCTATATTTGAACATTCTTGAGCCTCTTGATCAGATCAGGTACTCACGTGACAGTAGTATCTCTGCTTTGTAGTCTTTACGGTGTGGTGAGTGTGACATCTACAGGCTCTTGTCAGGAGCATGTGTTTGTGCGTGTCAGCGTAGCTCTGTAGCTGCGCATGTTTTTGTTTGTCTCTTTTACACAGCAAGACCTCACACCCCATAGAGAGACCCTGTGTGTGTGTTTTTTGTGGATTTGGATGTCTATGTCTTCTGCAGGATGTGTTAGTGGGTGTGAGTTTCCTTTCCCTGTATCCTCCCCCGGCGTCCCTCCCCTTCCTGATGACTTGTGTGTGGTGTTTGTAGTGGAACTGGACAAGGGACCCTATGGACTGGGCATGGGACTCATAGATGGGCTGGTGAGTAGAGAGAAGCTTAAAAACTGATTTAACTGCAAACTGATTTTCTATGGAGCTCACGCTTCTTCTTCCTGTAGCACACTCCTCTCAACGCTCCAGGCATTTACATCCGAACTCTGATCCCTGATGGACCTGCAGCCTCTGATGGCAGACTAAGAATTGGAGACCGCATCCTGGCAGTAAATGGGACAAGCCTGATAGGAGCAGACTACCAGAGGTAACCTGATTATGTCTATAACAGTGGTGCAGATTAATGATACTACTGCGTGGCGCTGGCACTGATGAGTGGGCAGTCCTCTCCCAACGTTAACCCTACTCATGACTGTCCTCTTAAGCCAATTGATTACCTTGATTGATTGTCAGCCCAGACAGGGATGCTCCTTCATCCTGATTCTGTCTCTGCTGAGCATCATGTAACTAGACTCTGTGTTTCCCTTTGTGCTTCCTCCTTTATGCTCCACGCAGTGCGGTGGATCTGATTCGTCTGGGGGGAGGTCGACTGCGTTTCCTTGTGGCCAAGTCTGATCCAGAAGTTTCAGAAAAGATCAGTGCCTCCTCCTGCTAACCACCTCTACTTTCCAGCTAAGACATGCACAAAGTTAGACAAACAGAGGTAGTGCAGGATATGCAGAGGTGTGCACATGAACACACATCCACGCGTACATACGCCATATTAAATATGAATGTGAAACATAGTGTCAGTGAAGCACAAAGCCAATCAAACTGGAGATAAAGCTCTTCAACTCCAACAGCTGTCAGACCTGCTTCCTTCCCTCCAGCTCCTACAGGGTCTGTGTGACAGGCAGAATCTGGAACGACATCAAAGGAGTACGCTGCAAGGAAAGTTGGCTAATTAATCAGCATCCGAGTGGGCGAGGTCTAACCAGCCAGTCTGATGTGGTTTTAAAGCACAGTAGAGTGTAGGATTTTCATTTCTCGTCAGCCGGTACTCTGATGATGTGTGTACATTGATCTTTTTCCACTTGTACTTTAGAGTAATTTGTAATAGTAATTCAGACATTAGGTAGCATGGTGAATTAGCTTTCTAGCTCTCAGACAAAAAGACTGTTGGACAGGATCATTAACAAAACATGCTTCACTCCAGATTTTATGATGTACAATCCTGGTGTGTATAAACCGATACCTTTTTGTGAATATATGCTGTATGTATTTGGTTAAGAGATGTAAATAATCGTTTGTAAATATTTGCCCTTGGTGACATACTGTTTGGACAAAAATGAAACTGCATTTAGAGAATTAGTCACATTTATGGGTAATATATTGATCAGTGAACACTGAAGCTACTGAGGGGAAAAAAGAAACATGAAATTATAGGTTGTAAAATTCTTCTAAACAATATTAATTTATTTTAAGTCCATTAAAATAATACAGGGATACAGAATTACAGATCTGCATATTACTGTGCGCCTGCTGCAAATCACAAAATTCTAAATTACATTAAAAACATGTTCTGTTCTCTGGTGGTTGTATTTTCTCAAAGAAATTTGGGTTCTGTTAATGAGTTCTGCAATTAACACATTCATAAATGTATCATTCAACAAACCTAGACAAGTAAACAAAGCTAGGACTAGACTGCAGACATAGACATAGTGTGATTTGGCTTTAAAGGGTCCGGCTAGAAAAACAGGACAGCTTTAAAAGTCTAGGTCGCTGTAACAGAAAAAGTAAATTCAAGGTTGTTGGCGTCCTTTCCTGACCTCAGCGCTGTAGGGCTCCCCTGAGATGTCACCACAGCAGCACCGGTGACCCCCGTCTGCCTCGGACCACAGTTATTGTGCAGGAAGAGGACAAAAAACCTCACAGCTAAACATCCTGAGTATCATCAACATCTAACTCTAAAATATTCACATTGGAGAAAGCGTAACCTATGAGAATTCACTAGACTTGATAAATTACCACTGTTATTTCTGCATATAGTTGGAATTTAGCAATTATTTCATAATGCGTTGTTTCTTTTTTGACCAATACATTACAGTCATTTCTTTTTGTTTGTATGACAACTGATCTCATGCATGTCTACTCTTTTCTGGTCACTTATTTATACTGTTAAAATGATGGTACGTGAGAATAAAGATTGTTGAGTACACCAACTGTAGTGTGACAAAGAATCAACGTAGCCGACAACAGGAACGTGTATGTCAATGAGGAATTTTAATTTGTGCTACACATTTTAAGAAATCACAAAAACAGGAACATTTAAAAATACATATACTTCTCTATTTCCAGAATGTTTACGTATTGATGACAGCTGTTTTTACATGTAGCAAAATATTTTTTCTTTTTTTCCAAAATAAGAGAAAATAGCTTTGTCATTTCGCAGATAGAGCAGCATACAATCATTGCGCATCTTTTTTTGTCTTTTTGTTTGTTTTCCTAATAATGTGCAACAATCACTGAAATCTTGCGCAAACTGTGCCTGATTACCAGCTAAACAAAAGTATCAGGACAGGAAAAATCTGGATCAGTTACTTTCAGAGAAGCTAAAGGCAGAGTCTGAATGAGAAAATTGAGAGGGGGAGAAAGTGCTGAAGAATAATCTAATTAAGGCAGGAATTGCCAACAGTTTGGTGCCTTTGCAGAGCTGCAACAATAGAGGCTGCTCACTGAGAAGAGGGAGAGGTAGACTGGGGAAAAAGAAGAACAGTTAATACACTTAGGAGGACTTGAAAACAAAGAGTGGGGAACCAAGAGTAGGAAAGATCCCAAACGTACATACAGAAAGAAGGAAAAACAGACGAGGAGCTGAAATTTGTGGTCGCGTGTTGGTCCCACCCTTCCCCTGATAAAACTGATACAAGTCTACTTAACTGTCACCACTGTAGTGTTGCTGATCATGTACTGTTAAAGAAGCGCTGTGCTAACAAGCTAAAAGGTTAAAGCTGTCTAAAGGTTAAAATAAAATGACAAATAAATTTAGAAATATTTAAGGCTTTAAAGATTATTAGAATAATGCTGTTCTGTGCTAAGACAAACAAAGCTGTACGCACAGGCTGTTTCCATTTCTCTTTTAACACTACTGAAACAAGGAAAAATAATTAAAACAATCAGTACATCTACATTAGGTTAGCTCCACTTCAATCAACTCCAAATAGTTGCCTTTTTTTGCCCTTCTCTGCTTCACCCATACACTCACACCCATACACATATACTGAATCTGAGTAGCTTCACGCCGATAAACCAAACTGAGCTGAAGTGGAGCAAGAACTGCAAAAGTCCTGGTTTGTTATTCCTGGATTTCATCCAGTCTTTTCTTCAGAAACAATGCATCTTTTTTGTGCTTTACTGAGACAACAAGAAGAGACACCTCGCCTTCTCACGTTCCAGGCCTTAATGTGAACACGCGAGACAGTCTCACTTTTCTGAGGGTCAGCCTTATGAAGAGCACGATCACATTCTTAGCAGGCTTCCGCCGTCCTGGTCAGCAGTTAAATCCTCTCAACCTTTTTCCATCCACAATATCAGTTTCTTCTGTAAATGCAGGCCATTTAAATCTCCAAAAACACATTCACTGGTTTTAAATCAGGCAGTGACTCTAATCAGAAGTGCAGGAGAGGAGTTCTTTGGCCTGAGGCATAGTAAGTGATGCATCTGAGGAAAGGTTGCATCCATTTTAGTATGCATATTGCTCCTGTAAGCTTACTTACTTGTTTGTGTTGTCAAACAAGTAAGTAAGCTTACATCAGTGAATGATGGACTACATAGAAAATGCTGAAAGTACTGAAAGACGTACTTGCTTTTAAATTCAGAATGCATTTCAAATTTGTCATCCATTTTTGACCAAAATATTTTATTCTTTTCGATTTATTTCCCTTGTGTTGAGAGGAGGCTGCCTGTACATTTTATTGCCGTGTCGGCTGCAGTCATATCAAATGAGTATAAAAGGGTAAGGGGAAGATAAGGAGGCTGCCCACTGGGTACCTGGTAAGAAGGCCTGGGTTTTACTTCCTAGGGTCGTGGGTTTGTGATGTCATGGCAACGATGACGGGCTGCTGGGCAGGTGTGACTTGATGCAGAGCAGATTCAGTCCCACCCTCCTCCTCCATCTTTGGCCGCTTGGCCTGGGGCTCGCCTGGCTGCTCAGCAAAAGTTTCTGCACTTGGCTGTCTGCTCACCAGCACTGGAGGAGAACTAGAGGCCTGGGCAGCCAAGATCTGGAGAGGACTACTGAGGCCTGTGAGGAAAAGAAAAGTTTGCTAAACTGACAGTTTGTTGTTCTTTCATTTTCAAAGAAAGCCGTTTTTCCCCTCATTATTATCAGATTATATCATTTTATGGAATGTCAACACCATGTGCAGAAGCCCACCAGCCAACATTGTGTGTCCTTTTAAAAGACCTACATGTTATTAACCATATGTCCTTTTGCATTTAGTTTAGCACAAATTAAAAGAGTCCTGCTAATTAGCGAAGCAATAAAACACAAATTTTGGCCTGCTAATAGTTTAATAACTGAATTAAAATGGCCAAAAATAAAGAACTTTCATCTGAAACTCATCTTCAATTCTTAAGAAATTGAAACCATTACATGTGAGAAACTGCCAAAGAGCTGAAGCTATGTACTTCTGCGTTCACACAGCAGCTGACTAACCAGAATAGAAAGAGGAGTGGGAGGCACTGATGCACAACTCAGCAGTAGGACAAATACATTAAAGTCTGGGAAGCAGGCACATCACTGACCCTCAAATGGCAGCGTAATTGTAAAGATAAAAGGAAAATAATAAGCTGTGCAATAAAACATAGACACCAGGCAGAGGAAGACTGGGGGAAAGTGTTCACCAATCACAATTCCTGAGATGCAGACTCAGAACCCAAGCTTTGGAGATGACGTCAGTTGTGTTGTTGGTGGTAAAGTGGGAGATTCGTATGAGGTTATTGTGGATTCTGGAGAAGCAATGCTTTTCAACAGGGCAGGTTTCTGACTACAACAGGACAATGAGCCAAAGCACCAACTATGGAACAGCAGTAGCTGCCATCAATGAGGCGAAATCGCTTCACATTACAGAACACACAAAGTCTGCATGACTGTGACAGCTGCTGGATGATGCAGTATGGATCCTCCCAGCAACAATAGTATGTTTTCAAACTATTATGATGACTGGTCTGTGTGTTTAACAGCGTGTGTGTGCGGCCTGGTAGCTCAATGGGTTAAGCATCAGACTGGGATGCAGAAGGTTGTGGGTTCGAATCCTGTCTGACTCCTAATCCATCCCCTACCAGGTGTGTCCCTGAGCCAGACACCCAGCGCCAGCTCCCTGTAAGTCGCTTTGGATAAAAGCGTCTTCCAAGCAAGTAAAGTAAATACAGCAAAACTCTTACCAGCAAAGCTGGTTGCTGTTGCAACAGCAGCAATAATGTGTTTGCCGTTCTGAGTGACAGGGCGAACAGGAAGTTGATGTAAACCTAGAGCCAGGTTCCTCCCGTCTCCACCCTGCACCACACTGTCCACAGTCTGGATCACTCGCTCTCGGTTCAGCTGGGCTTCTGATGGGAAAACAAATGTTTCAGATTTTCATGTAAAAAGCTAGAGTAACTGTCTGCAGTGTGCATCTATCAAGCATCTCATCTCAATGCAGGGATAATAACTGGTAAATCTGGTTGGATTATGTTAGTTAGATGTGTTATTTATGTCATGCACATCTAAATTACCAGTCCATGTGAACTTGACATCAGGAATAATGTTGCAGAGGTGAAATATTTGTCAGACACGACTCTGTCTTCAGCCCCTTAACCACTAAAATCAGCCAAATACAGAATGTTTCCCTCACATGAATCACTGTCATCAAACTACAAAATCTTTTTAGAGTTATTATTATTATTATTATTATTATTATTATTATTATTATAAAAATGTGTGGCCCTAAAATCAATGAAAAATAAAGCAATAAAATCAAATGCTGTTGCTCTTTGAGCTCCGTTACTTCACATGACAAGTCTCTCTTGAGAGGGACCATTAAACCTGTCAACCATTAAACTGACAACTGGTTGTCATAGGAAACCGAGCATGTCCAAGCACACTAGTAACTGTCAAACACAAGAGTGGTCACGGTGTTCCATCCTGTCAGTCAGTTTACCATGTTCACTCCTTTCATCATGAGCATTTCAGAGATGAAACACATCCCTCGTAGCATTTTCAAATGGTCAAAACAAACAGTGCTGTGAAGCCTGATCTTTTTACGCATATTTATCCACAGTGAGAGACAAATGGAGAAAACCTGGGATGAACAAAAGTTGAATCTTTTGGATGGCTTGTGTCCTGTTATATCTGGCGCAAAACTAACAGCACTGCCATAATTTCTTCACTCCGTTACTCAGAAAATCAGAAAAAGGGGAATGTTATCAGGGGCAATTACTTTTTAGGACCGGGAAGGTTTAGACAGCTTGTTTCTCTTAATAAATGAAATCATCAAACTGAAGATGAGCAGGATCGTGTAAATGTAGAGTAACACACATCACAGGAAGGCACCTGCTCCTAAAGACATTCACATACCTCTGAGCTCACTGTTGCCTTCTGCTCCACCAGCACAAGTGGTGCTGTACCCATTTGGGGGATTGGAAGATGGGTGGGCACTGGTGACTACCCGCACCATGGTGACAGAGGACTGGGGGGCAGTCTGAAGAATGTGAATTGGCTGGACTTGACCGCCACCTCCTGGAACCAAAGCAAGTGTTTTTCCAAGGCCTGACTGCAGCACTGCCGGGTGAGGGGGTGCAGCCATGATGACTGCCTGAGCACTGACTGGAGATCCTATTCAGAAACAGACCCAAACAACAATTACCTCTGTGCTACAGTGTGTGAAAAACTGAATCAATATGCGTGTGTGCTCACCTGGGGCACTCTGAGAGTACCTATACTCAGGTACAGATGCCAGTTTGTTAGCCAGCTGTTCATGGTGGTCGTGGGGGATAGGAGACCCCTCCCTGCTCAGACATTCAGGAGTCTGCAGCCCACTGGATGGAGGAGAAAGGAGTCCCTGGTGGGTTGGAGACGCAGGGGCACTCCTGTTTAACAAAATCAGGAAAACACATTAGAAGCAGTAAGTTCTATTCAAAATACACAACTCCTTTACTGCCCGTATCGTCATCAGAATAGATTGACCTAGAAGTTAGACTTACTTTGTTCTATCCAATCAAATGATAGCCAGGAGGGGAAGCACAAAGAATGGAACAGGTTACACTGAGAAAAACAGTGGCGGGGAATGTTTCTTACAGCGTGTGTCTCTGCACACTCAGTGCTTCACTGACCTAGAGGAGAGAGGTCCAAATGGTGTCCGAAAGCAGGCCACCCCTCTCTGCCGGCGTTTCCTGAAAGCTTGCTCCACCAACTTGCCCTCAGAGGCAGAATCCACACGCCAGAAACTCCCCTTCCCAGGTTCGTCCTGAGAGCGGGCCACTTTCACAAAGTAGCGGTTGAGGGACAGGTTGTGTCTGATTGAATTCTGTAGGGAGGGAGCACATAGAGTGAGAACTTAAAAAAAATAAAGAATTATATAAATAATAACAATTTTTAAAAAAGAATTATATAAATAATAATAATAAAAACAATACATATATATATATAACCCTAAACAGGAATTCAGGTTACACATTTTCTTCCCTGAAAATGCTAATAGCTGCAAAGTTATAAATATATTAATTATCATTTCTTTATATCACACATTAATGTGTATGACTTAGACAGCTACTTCATTGTCTACTGTAACATTACAAATTGTATTGTGTTGACATGTGTCAGGTGTTCAGTGTTTCTGTCCTGAACAAGACAAACTTATTACCCTGGTGAAGTCCATACTATCATACTTTCAATTAATGTGCCCAGCATAGGTAAAGGTTTTTAATACTTTATTCTTTTCTCCTGCTGAATATTTCACATGTATACCTATTACTAAATGTTAAAGCAGCCATGAAATTCAAAGCGTCGTTAACCCCCAATTGAAGAAATGGGACACTACCTGCCAGCCTTTATCTGCAGTGCGATAGTAGGGATAGTGTTTGGTGATGTGGGCATAGATGCCACTGAGGGTCAGCTGTTTGTCAGGGGCAGAAGAGATGGCCTGGACGATCAACTGTGCATAGGAATATGGTGGCTTGGACTCATCCTGGACAAAAAAGACAGAAGAATCAATAAATAAACATCCCTAAAACACACTAAACAAGTTTCTTAAAGGCAATCAGCTTCAGCACAGGGTTAACACTGGGTCTTTACCTTGGGGCTGTCTCCACCAGCTGACTCCCCACGCTGATCACTTCCCCCGCTTCTTTGCTCAGCAATGCTTCGTCTCTGCTCAGAAACGGCCTTGGCAGCGTATTCAGCTGCTAACTGGAGATCCGAGGTCACGTTGCGTCCATAGCGATACCCTGATGACCCTGCCCCACGTGGGCTCGCTGGACAGGAGTTAGGAACACTGGTAAAAGGAGAGAAAAATGTCTGTGTTAGTAGCTTAAGGTGAGTGTTTAGCACCACTTAATAACCACCCTTTCAACATAAATAAGGGGGCAGAAACAACTCTTAATATAATACACTGTAGTATGATGCCACAGCCCAGTAAAACATTCAAAGTAAACATGCAGTAGAATTCTCACTTTTCCGATAACAGAAATGAGAACTATAAGTAGAATTTGTAGCAGAGTCGCTGTATTTGATTATATTTTTTTTTGTTAAACTGTACCTAATAAAGTCTGAGGAAATATAAACCTAATCTATAGTCCAGTTTAATAAAGTAATTAATTAGTAACAAAAACCTTTTACAGTCGCTAGAAAAATCTGTGCTAAAGCAGAAATGTTTCAGTCATCTATTAAACCATATTAGTGACTACCTTAGTGCAACAGTCTACAAAGACACACACACACACACACACACACACACACACACACACACACACACACACACACGGACCTGGGTAAATAAAATAACTAAACTAACATGCACTGTGTTGTATACACGCTAAATGATCACAAAACACAATATCAAGCAAAAAACCCTCAAACGTATTCTAATTATTAACTGTTTCAGATTGTTTCTGTTGCTGTCGAGAGACTAAACACAGAGAAAACCCAGTAACTCATTATACAACACACACCTGCTCCTGTTAGTTAAGTAAACACTGGTTTCAGGGAGAGTCAGTGTGCTTTGATTTGCCTTTGGCAACAGAGCCACAAATACAGGCGTGCACAAGCACACACAGAGACAAAAGGAGAGAGAATATGTATGTATTTTCTGGCTGGGGAAACTTGGCTCAGTTAGTTCGATGTTGAAAAATGAATAAAGACCAATACAAACATCTAATGTTCCTCTGGTAAATATTGAGAAATAGTAATTGTATCTGTAACTTTCCAAACATTAAAAGTTGCTCGCGTGTAGGAGTAAAGGCTGCCCTTTCTTTCAACAAATGTTTCACACCACATGCTTGAGCATACAGACCAGCAGTACGAGTGGTTCACATGGAGGTAAACTCTTTGTTTTAAGTTGCCAAACAGGAACAGTGACTTCTGCCACCTTGTGAAGATACATTGTTGGTGTTTTAAGTAGGAGCATCTGCTTTTATGCAATATGCCTTTGTTGTATGTACTGTGAGTCGGTACTGGTATGGAGGGGGGGCACAACAATCTGACCGAAAAAGGCCACAGTGAAACTGGTGTAGAGTTCTATCAGCAATGTCTTTAGTCTGTGTGTGTTGTGTGCGTCCACATGTGACAGAAGAGGAGCTGAGGGTTGAGTGGGAGGGGCAGGGGGCTCTGAAAAGGAAACCACGAATGGACGGAAAAACAGCCTACAGGCAAAACAATCTGCCCGAGAGCCAATCGCATGCCTCAAAGCTGAAGCCACTCCATATAAGGCATGCACACACAAGCATTGAGGCTTGTGTCATGCAAGGACAAACACACACCACCAGAGGGCGCACATAGCACCATACCGTCTCCTCTCCACGTGCTTTATATATTTATGGAGGAGTGATTTCCACACGTGCTACCACAGTTTGTTAGAATGCATGTTGCTGTATCTACAGATAATAGAAACACCTTCCTAAAGAATTGACCAGCTAATGAGTACACCTTCAACCACAGAGGATATTAGCAGTAGAGTATGAAGTTGGAAATCTTTGGGTCACAACCAAAGAAGCTGAGCCTCACGTGTTTGCAAGGCCACACAGAAGACTACATAAACATACAAACACTGACCCATGTTAGGAAGGTTAAAAACACTTATGATCCGTCGCATGACATGCAAAAACAACCCCATAAAGGAAAAAGTAAGTAAGGTTTTCAGTCTGTGCACATTATTAGTATATTGTTTAGTTTTTGAATGTTACATTATTTAACTGACAGGAGAAAATTCTACAGTGGTCATCTCATTGTTTTTATGTCTCTTCAACCCTGATGTGTGTGTGTGTGTGTGTTTTTCTTACGATTGTATATCACATTTTATGCTCTGTAAGGTGTCCTTGGGTTGTAGAAAAGCGCCCACAAATAAAATGTATTATTATTATTATTCAGAACATTTATGAAAATGTTGCTGAATTTCTGCTGCTTATGGCTTTTTACCATTTAATATCAAATCCTTATTTTAATTATGTGGTTAATTTAAATTAATTTACTGCTGCAATGTTGATATAACCAAATTATATTAATACGCAGATTTATTTGTCAAAGAGAGAGCAATAAGTTTTTTAAAATTTATGATTACTATCACATAAAACAAAAAATATCCCAAAACTCACAATGAAATAGAATGACCCTTTTTTGTCAATAAATTAATTCAAAATTAATCTATTAAATAAACATCTGAACTATTCATATTAATTATTGTTATCTGTGCTGTCTGAACAACAAACTGATTTTCGTTTGGGCATTGGGCATTTTCACACGTTAGTACGTTTCCTTTGGTCTGAAATTGTTGGCGAGTTTGTAGCATCGTATCATTTTCCTCTTGTTCGGTTTTCTTTCACACAAGGGAAAAATCCAAGCGAAGCAAAATGCGGCACTTCAAATCAAGCAAGAACCTTCTATTTGTTTCTCATGCACCGCCTCAAGACATCATGTTTGTCCATGATTCGTTCTGCAGCATGTCCTGAAGAAATAAATGAATGTCTACACATGATTCAGTGACCTTAGGTAATTTATAGCGTTTGGTCCTGTTTTGTTTCGGTATGTTTTCTTACCAGGGGCACCACACCAGAGATCGCTATTTGATTCACATCAGGACCACCTCTTTTTGGGGGTCTCAGTGTGGCTGGTTGGGTGTACACATGCCTGCAATTACTGTGTTCACATTGGACCAAACGAACTGCACTAAGAGTTCAATTCAGGTGTGTAGGTGTGAAAGCCACCTAAATGAAAACACCTGCTACAACCAGTAAATCTGGGAAATCTATTTTTCCATTATTATATGTTACGTGCTGTGTTTGTATATATCTATGTGCATGTTTAGTGTCTGTGGGTCTCTCCTTACCTGATGGTACCTGTGGGTGATGGCAGCGGAGAGCCAAATGCCCTGATGTGCTCTTCATGCTGCTGCACAGTAGGAATGCTGATTTTTAGAGGTGAAATGTGGGGCAAAAGAGGGCGAGGGGGGGAAGAGGCATGCTCCTTCTCTCTGTGCTCTTCAGTCTCCAGGAGTGACATAAACTGGATCTTGATAACCGTACTGGGAAATCGAAACATACACCTACATAGGAGAATGACAAGATGATGATGAGATGAACAAGAAGAAAAGAGAAAGTGGAGATAAACTAATATTAGTACATTTGCTCTGGTTCAATGACTGGTAGAGAAGAATTAAACACTTGACTGCCCAGTTGTCTTGATTGCAACTATATACAGCACAAATTTCCAGCTGCTAAACAGATCTTGTAATGAGATGTTTTGTCTCTACAGGCACAATAATAATAACTAAACTCATTATGTGTGCTTTGATTACAGACAGTGGGTAACAAATCTGCCACATGTGACAAAACACAATATAATGCTAAGTTGTAGTTTGATATGGAAATATTAAAATAATAAACACTAGGTTTTGTTTACTATATAAAGTCAACAACTTCTGTTGATCAAAAAAAAAACTCGCCCATATTACCATTTCTCTAACATGTCTGAGCAACTGTGTCAATAATGTCAAGGATCAGCCAAAATCCCAAGTTAGTTCAAGCCCAAACAAAACCCTTGAAAATTATTGTATGTGCGACTTGCTAAAGGGTAAATGTTGAAAATGATCCTTTATGACTCGAAGAAGAAACTGAATCCTTTCTATTTCAACCTATAGCAAGCGTCAAACTCAGGCCTCAGACAGCTACTCCAGTCCATGACAAAACCTGCAGCTGTTAATTCCCCCCTGAATCCATAAACAGACTCCTCACAGCTGACACTGCCTTAAGTATGCCATCCTCAACAACTGACCATAGTTAAGGAGAAAAGATGCCGTCGGCAACTCTGAAGGAGCCTCTGGGTTCTTTAGATAAGATGGAAGAGACTGGGCATAAAACAAAATTTGCTTATTTTCCTTCATCAGCCCCAGCTGTATGCTAGAGTAGCAAAAAGAAAGCCATTGTTGAAAGAAATCACATGACATTTCCACTCATTTTAGCCAGAGAGCACGAGGAGACTGCAACAATGTGGAAGGAGCATCAGTGGTGACCAAAAGTAAGATTCTCTACAGTCCTATTTCACCTGTTTTAATCAAAACGTAAAACAAAAAGAATCTTGTGGATGCAGCCGCTCATCTAAAGATTGAGAAAGTAAAGGATAAATAAAATGCACTTCAATTACGGAATTCATTAAGAAACTTTACTGCAACCTATGATTTGTCAAATGTATACAAGATTAGCTTAAAAACAACAATGTTAATGTTCTGAAGTAACCAAGCCAAAGTCCACACTGACAGCACTTTTCTGCTACAACAACGGTCAGAAACATGAAACTAATTAAACCAGAGTTAAAGTTACAAATGTGCTATTTGACCCAAATGTGATTAAAGTAAAATGTTAGTTTAAGGGAAGTGAAAACAAAAGCAACAATTTTGTGTTTGAATTTGTTTTCAGCTTAGATCTGTAGATTTAATGTGTCAAAAAACATACTATTATTACATAATGCATACATAGTGCAAATCCCAATATGACAAGTTTCCTTTCTTGACAGGGGCTCAGGGGCTAAATAAACACATGCAAACATAGCATGGATATGGCCTTGGCTTTTATGTCTTGTGTTTACTCCATGTGCGCCAGCAATGAGGATGTCATTTCAGGCTTGCACTTCCTTTTCAATGCTCGTCACACCCCCAAACAGCGTCGACAACCAATCAGAGAGGGCAGAGACACAATCCTCTAACCTCCTCCTCCTGCTCCACCCTGTGATTGACTCACACATACTTACAAAGTCAAAGCTTTCCTTTTTCTACTCACAAATCCACTGAAAGCAAAATAATGTTTTTACTTTGAACCTCGGTGCAACAAACAGGAAAGCTTAACTCACAATTAAACACCAGGGGATTCACCTTGAAAGAAAAAAGCGCAAAATGATTCAGAACCAACCAAACACACCTCTTTCCCACAAGTCGTGTGAGCGGAGCTGTCAGGGGTGCGTTTGTTTACATTAATGTTTACCTCACGGCGACACGCTAGCTAACAGCCCACAGCTAGCTAGCAACCTAGCTTAACATAACGTCCTGAAAGCTGTTAAGACAACTTTGACCAGCAGCCAAAAGTGCATAAAGTTTGGATATTTTACAACCTGGGTTCTAGCACACTATGGCACACGTTTCTGTGCAAGAATATCCCCTAATGACACATTTCAAGCATTCTATCAATAGTTTTTCTATAGGCCACATAAAGCTAAGTTTGCTAACGCTAAACTAGCTAAAAGGTGGTTTACTTTTTAAAACGGATTTAAACATTAAAAAAAAAAACTTTATCAAATAATAATAATCACAATGGATTACAGAAGAGACATTAGTTCACCACTTCGCTGTCTACTCAGTGCACTTCTCTCAATATGTACTATATCATTATAAACTAGCGGCCATGGTGGTGTTATGACAAACTTTGTACCCCCTGTTCTTTTGCCTATCTGAATAGAAGCGTCGTTTAACAACAACGTTACAACAATTAAACAAGTCCAGCAATTGTGTCCGTGCAGAACAGTTTAAAAGCTCATATATTATCAGAAGCTATTAATAATTGTCAGTAATGCACTGAAATAACGAGCTTACGGTTTGATTCAACCGTTAGGTGTCATTTAAGGAGTGAGTTAAAAGGAGGTGCAAAATATGTCACTACATCTGCGCAAAAAGTTGCAACTGCATAAAATGAACTTTAAAGTTAGAGGAGCCGTGCGGGAGCCAACCACCGTGCTACCGTAATCTGTCGGTGGCGGCTACGCTAACTGACGGACTGCACTCACTCTCGGGGCAGCGGCAGCGGCGGCGCCCCTCTCCGCTGGAACACCCCGTCAACGAACACGCCGTTCTTGCCCAGGCAACGCAGGGTGAAACCGCTCGCCTCGTCGTAGATGATCTGCAGGTGTCGCCGCGAAATAAAGCTCGAGTGACCCATGTTAATATCAACGGAGCCATGGGACGAGTTCCGGCCTATGGTGACCGTCCTCTGGCGCATGACAAACTCAAAGTCCCGGCCTTCGAGTCTGGCCAGGGCCTGCAGAGGGGAAGCAGCGAGACGCACGGGAAGAGTGCCGGCGTCGGTGCGGGTCCCCATCAACGGAGGACTCAGGAGAGTAAGCGAGGGCTGGTGATATGCGTGCGAGGTCACCGCGACGCGCACGGGGCTGCACGGAGCCGACTGTAAAGCAAGCAGGGCTCGAGCTCCGGTGTCGTCCCGGTAGTCTGCCATCTTCTTTCAGATGGTCAACACACGAGCAACGCTCCACTTCTCGCACACACAGAGTTGCAACGTGAGAGTTTTCGGCCAGAGCACTTGTTCGCTCCGTGGCTTTCGGAACAACATGGAGTCCGGGTCGGAGCAAGAACGGGAGCGGAGTCCGAGCAGGAACCGGATCGCTGCTGCGTTCATGGTCCCCATGAAAGATAATGGATTTTCATCGTACAAAAACACGCAGTGCATGTGATTTGTTGTAATATTTCTTTCAGCAAGAGCATGTTAATCTTTCTTATATATATGTTTATTGTAGCGACAATGTTTACATTTTGCGCAGAAGAATGTTCTAAGATTTTATTTTATAAAGATGCTTTTGAAAGATGAAACCCCTGTTGGCTCAGGATTACTACGGTTTATGTCAGAAGTATTTATTAAGCACATTAGAAAACAGAGATAAAACTTTTTTCCAGAAAGGCCCCCCGAAACACACACACACACACACACACTCACATTCAAATTAGTTTTAAAATGCCCGTTAACTGATTATATTATTCTGGGGGCTGGGTGAAGAGTAGATTTAGTGAATGACTTTTAATGCAAATCATTCTTTTGGTTTTGTAAAATAACATTACAAAAGGTTTAACCCTGATTTTCAAAAAAAAGCATACATGCAATATATAACACAATGAAGAGGGATAGAAATTTAGTTACCACATAAAAACTCAAATAAAACAGACAAGAGGTCACATTTTTATATTTGCAGTTTTAAGTAAGTGATTGAATTGATTGAATATACAGTGGACATCTAAAAATATAAATGTGTTTAATTCAAAGAACAAACTGTGCTCCGTTTGCAGAAAGGAAAATCCATGTGAGGCAGAGTAACACCAGTCACTGACAAATCATAACAGCAAGTCGTAATAAAACAATGCCCACAATATTGTCGCTACTTGCACGACATGGCTGCATGTGCCCTTCCTTGAATGCAACATCTGGGCACCTGGGTCGATAGGCTACAGTTCGTGTCGTCACGGCAGGAAACTGGAGGCAGAGTTCACCAGGACCTCTAGATTCTTCTTCTTTCACTTTCAAACATTTCGTGTATTGCAGGTTCAATAACTTTCAATGCGCGAGGCTTTTAGAATTAAATACATACACAGCGCAATAAACAGTTAAATTGCACACCTACCTAACACATAATTAAAACATGCATTCATTTGACAGGTTTGGTGCAAAGACTGTTACTGTCAGCTACCTGCAAAAGGTGTCATTTTCCCAATCGCAATCATAGGAACATGAGGTGCTTGTAGTGTGGCTGGTTTGTTCACCTCAGTTTTTTTTTTATCTCAATCCTCTGTTTATAAACATGGAAAGAACAAGATGGTTTAAAAACTCGGATATTGGATCTCGAAAGGAGCTGGAGCTAAAGGGCAAAAATAAAAACACACGAGCCACATGAGTGCGCTGTTGGGATGTAAAACACTAAGAATGAATGAGTACCTCTTTGACTGCTCCTTGACATTGAAGTAGCTGGTGAATAAAAACATTACGTTTGACTGATGGATAAATAAACTCTCTTAGAGCTCACCTGTACTATAAACTGAGCTGATATATGGAGCAGTGAGATTTAGTCCATCTGCAGTAAACATCATGACTTCCTGTGGTGGATCTTTTGCTGTCATTTAATCACATCTTTAACTGTGTGTTTAAGCTTTGAGACAGCAGCCATAGTGCTGTCGTGTGCCTGAGCAATATAATGTAAGATTAATGTATGCAACCATTTCACAAATCCCCACTGATTATGTTGTTTTTTGCAGATTCTCCATCGACATGCACTTACACTGTTTAGTATAGCAATCCTATTCCATCCCATGCTTTCCTCTGTTGGACTTTTTTTTGCCACTGTATACTTATATTTAGTGGTGAAGAAACATCCCATAACTTTTTTAGACAAATATAAAACCTTGTCCATCATACTGCTCTTGTATAACCACACCTTAAACATTAGTAATACCTGCAGATTGCGTTTTGGGACTGAATCGCATATAATAAAGACAGGATACACGAGAAACATCCAGACTGTACTTTATTGTTATCACGCGTTTAAAATAAGCCTCTGACACTTAGTTTAGGCTGGAAATTTATAAAGCTTAAACAAAAAACAGGGGAATGTATATCTGTATTTATAGCTGTAGTTCAACACTGACATAGTGTTTTACTAGTTCCCACCATTTTTCTTCATCATAGGTCTTTATAGAGCACAGTTTGTTTGTTTTTCTTTTTCGTTTTAGCAGGAGGCCTCAGAGCGTGGCTCCAGCTTCAGTTTGATTGGTCGTTTTGGTGCTAGCAAACCCTGGACGCCCATCTCAAGGGGGACCTGGCAGAAAATGATGTGAAGATAAAAATAAAAAATGTAAACAAAGTCAACAAGGAATAAAACACAATCGTCTTTGAAATCGTCAATATAAAAGAAGGCAGAAACCTCATGCTAATAACAGACGGAGTGTGCTATTTGTCATAGAACATATAGTACAGTACCAATATGTTACGTGTGTAAACACCCATGTTCATAGAGG
The DNA here is from genome assembly GCA_032359275.1 of Microctenopoma steveboyesi. Taxonomy (NCBI): domain Eukaryota; kingdom Metazoa; phylum Chordata; class Actinopteri; order Anabantiformes; family Anabantidae; genus Microctenopoma; species Microctenopoma steveboyesi. The sequence continues at coordinate 4,373,002 of JAUMHF010000001.1, forward strand.
CTTCGTCAGGTGACATTCGATCTTTGGACTGTTAAATATATGCTATATATCTAATAACGTAATGTAACTGTCAAACTAGCCTAGTGACTAATATTATTTTTATTACTCAACACACCATAAAGGAGAAATAACGAGCCCTGTAAAGACGGACATCTCACCTCGGTCTCCTTACACACAGAGAAGCTGTATCTCTGCATGATCTCCACCACTGCGAGTTTCATCACCACCAGGGCAAACCGCATCCCAAGGCAGTTCCTGGGTCCTGCTCCAAAAGGCATGTATGTGTATGGATCGATGTTCTCCTTGTTTTCTTTGCTGAACCTAATGATGTCGACACATTTAATGAAACCTTTCTGTGAGAGTTCTTTTATTAGCAGTGACTGCCTGCTTTGGGAAACATAGAATTCCCTTCCCTACCTCTCAGGTTTGAACATCTCTGGTTCGGGCCATATTTCAGGGTCCCGGTGCATGGGCCATGTGGGGACCATGATAACCATACCCTTCGGAATCACAAGCCCATTTATATCCACAGACGTCTTAGCCACACGTTCCAGACGTGCAGCAATGGGATACAATCGGAGAGACTCGTTGATGACGCTGTCTAGATACTCCATCTGCATCAGTTCCTGGTACTCAACAGGAGCCTGTACAAACACAGAGACACAGACACACGTGACTGTTATCAATACGTCCTCATGCCACACAGAAGCTCTCGAATGTGGTGATGTAAGGTACATCATAAACATGGACTAGGTAGGTTACTGATGCCAGTGGTTATTGAGAAACCCTGTAAAAGGCAAATCTATCTTCATTCAGAGACAACACATCTGTCTACCAGCATCTCTAAAGCTGATAACACTTTGCTCGTTTTATCCAAGCTAAAACCATAGTGTATAAAATACTAACTGTAGTTTGATGAGGACTGTTTCTTAACTGCTAGCTTATCGTCTTATGTAAGAAGTATTAGCTATTATCAGCAAAGACGTGCATAAAACACATCCAGCAACAATGATCACATAAGCTGCTTGTTAACCGCTGGTAGAGGTAAACATAGCATTCCTTTCTCTAACACATCTAAAGTAGACATCTGCCAGAAAGATGACTCCACAGAGATGTTCGTCCACAACTCTTATTGTTTTGAGACATCCCTGGTAACTGGATCATTGAACTCTCAGCATACCTTGTTAGGGAAGGTACTGTCGACCTCCTTTTGCAGGCGTTTCATGACATGAGGGTTTGTTGCCAGGTTGTAAGCCAGGAAAGTCAGAGCACTGCTGCTTGTTTCGTATCCAGCAAAGAGGAAAATCATGGCTTGAGACAGGATCTCGTGGTCGTTTAAACCTGTGAGAAGAGCAATGAGTTGTCATTTATAAGAACTTTACACCATGCACTTCCAACATGCGCAGCTGCGTTCATCACCTTTCTCCTTTCCTCCTTCATTGTCTTTTTGGGAGTCCATCATCAGCTGAAGAAAGTCCACTCGATTCTGAAAGTATGAACAGCTTTGATTATATTTCTGAATCTGCCGATGCAAATATCTGTACATTTGTACACAGGAATTACAGACAGACGTACTATTTGTTTGTTGGCTTCGCGATTAGTCTTGATCTTCTGCAGTGCAGAGTAGAAGAAGTCTGTCACAGACGCAGGGAAAAAGGACAATTCCATTTTCTCTAATAGAGGACCCAGGAAGGGAAAGAATGCTGGAAAAAAACAACATATGTGTCAAGGAAACAGCAAAGACAACTGTGTTAATTGGTCTAAATATTAAGAGTGCGTTATTAGAAGTAGCAGAAATAGCTGCAATCGTAAAAACAGTATTACCAAGTAAGAGGAAGAGCGGGTTGAAAAAGTCAAACTTCAGCATCTTCTTGATGTTAGCAACAAAAGGGTCAGAGGGGTTGTTGACTGAGTCTATGTCCACACTGAAGGCTGTGCTGGTTACTACATCCATACTGTAGGGTCCAAAGAACCTAACAAGCACATCGTAGATGTTAATGTTGTGTATGTTGGAAATTAAATGCATTTTGTGGAATAGTTTTATAGAAAGTGAGGTTTTTAGAGTTCTTACTCCTTCAGCTCTAAGGGCTCGTCCTTGTCTGCCTTCTTCTTCATACTGTTGACCATGTTAGAGCAGTGGTGCTTCATTATGCTAAACATCTGAGGCACAGACAGAGAAGAAGACTTGAACTGAAGTACTATCAAATATGATCCTGACACGATACGCAATACTTTCACTGGAATCACTTGAACAGATAACATCTCATGTCACTTGTTCAACAACGTCACGAGACTGTGATGTGTGATGAGGGCTCAGATGCGAACACTGTTTCAATTGAAGGAATCGTCAGTAAGAATCTAGTTGTTTCACAAAACAGACCTCAGGGGAAAACCTCCCTGGTCTACGTGTGGTAAATGACAGAGGAGAGCACGCACGTACCTCTTTCAATCTGCCAGATGTGAAAGAGGGAGAAAGGACACTGCGGATCCTCTTCCACTGGTCATCCTCAGCAATGGACACGGCATCGTACAGTGGCCCATTCAGACGGAAGTTCTGTAATAGATTTAGGAAAATGCAGATGAGGACGAGAGTTGACCTAAAGCAAACAAGCAGCAATCAGACGGTGATTAACAGTGTGTTTGTGCATACTCTGCGATTGGTGAAGAGCGAGTAACACTCTTTTATCAGCACAGTTTTTATCATGGCAGGATCTGTGATACACAGCACAGCCTGGCGCCCATCATAAATGCTAAATATGAGAAGAGAACAGAGTGAGTAGTACAGAAATGAAACAAAAAGTCATGTGTAAAAACATACATAATAAATTGAGACATCCATGTATTTTATGTAGCTATGACAAGTACATCCAAGGACAATAGTTTAAAGATGTAGCTTGTATATCTGTACACACAAAGATACCCACACACAAAACATATGCGACTCACCCCCATGTTTTCCCATATTTCTTGAAGCACTCTTCATCAAAGTTAGTGAATCCCTAAGTACAAGAATAATAAAACACAGATACAGTATATGAATTTACCACTTACACACCTACTTTAAAATGGTCAAAATATTTGTAACATAAAACGTTATGTAGAAACATTTGAATCGCTAACAACAATGATTGATATGAACTAGAACTAAAATTACAGGGCAGATGGTGGATGTTAACATAGCAGGGCTAATATAATCAGTGTTTACCCTCAGGCTCAGTTGGATTAAACAAATACATAAAAAAAGTATACTTTGAATAGAAATAGAGGAGAAGACAACTAGTTTAGCTCAAAGTTCTGACTCAACTTTCCACAAATTCAGCACCTTTGATGGTATGTATACAAAAACAATAAACAGGTACAAGAGAGAGTACAGTGTGGGTCTGAAAAGCCATATCAACAAACCTTTCTATATGCCAGCATAGTGCCAAAAAACGGGACAGGTTTTGGACCAGGCACTCCCATTTTTTTAAATACTCCATATGGCCAATAGGCATAACTGTGGAAAATAATGAAAATACAAGTGGAAATAAGTGATCAGAATAAAAGACATTTGGAGTAGCATAGTATAGTTCAAACATCTAATCCTACACAACACTTACACAAAGATTAGTGTGATGAGGGCGACCAGAAGGGTCCACGTCTCAGCTGAGAAATAGAAGAGGTAAGCCATGTCTGCAGGTTTCCTCTCTCTCTAGTGTTTTTCCTCTTCTCCTTAGCGGTAGCACAAGTTTCTCTGAATTCTCAAATGACGGCTGAAGACTTTTATATCCTGCTGAACAGACCTGTTGCGTGAGTATGTAAAGTGTGTGAGAGTTGAACCAATGGCAGCCAACAGCGAGAGGTGAATAATTAACAGAGGGAGCAGCATTTACAATAAGCATTTTTTTTTAATTCTATTTTTCTGTCTAATGTTTCTACAATAAAGCACATTCAAAAAGATGAGTAAGTATAATATGTGGTTAAAGTGGGCAGAAGAGAAACAAACTCTTAAACATTATGTCTTGTAGTATATCACAATATAGACATTTCCAATCTGTACTCACGTAAGGACATGTCCAGGCATAAACTCGGGTGTGTGGGTGGCAGAAACTCCAGCACTTTTATTGTTTTTTTTCACGGTATGCAGAAGAGGAAGCAAAGGGCCGAATTCTTATGTAACACAGAGAGAAGAGACCCCTCCTTCCGTACACGCAGCCAGAGTTCCGTGCAAAACAGGGTCGAGCAACGAGAGACATGGGTTTTCTTCCTTTCTTCTCTTTAGAAACATGGATTCTACTGATCACATTCATCTGCATATTTGTAATGTAAGAAGCGGTTCTTATCGCAGCAAAAGTGGTCACTTTGAGAAATGCACCAAAAGAGAGCTGTGTTTAAAGTGACTCAAAAGACATGGTTGAATATGTGCTGTTTTACACAGGTATGGCTACTGGACTTATGGAGTTTTTGAGAAGTTGGGAATCCCTGGTCCAAAGCCTGTTATGTACTGGGGAACAGTTGGCAGGCACAACAAAGTACGTAAAATATTATAAATACTTATTTTGACATATCACGTTGGCAAAAACATACACAGTGATATATAATATAACATATATGCTCTGCTTCAAGGTCTACTACTTAGATGCAAAAGAGTGTGCTCAAAAGTATGGAAGAGTGTGGGGGTGAGTCTACAAAGATTTTCAAAGTCTAAATATAAAAATTAAAATCAAACTTTGTGGTATTATTTTTACGTAGGTTTTGAACACTGAACCTGCCTCAGTAACACATTATCAGCTACTAATCTTTTCCTCTTATAATGCTGAGAAATGTGAACGTTTCTTTATGTAAATGTCCAGTACATATGAGCTCAGGAGGCCTGTGTTGGCTGTGACGGATCCCGACATGCTGAAAATGATATTGGTGAAAGAATGTTTCAGCTACTTCACAAACCGGACGGTGAGGACTCACAAGAATAAACACAAAACTAGGACAAAACACAGACGTGCAGTTCAAAAGACCACACAGTAACGTGATACTGCATGCTTTGTTCACTGATTCAGCATAATGCACAGTACTGCTGCCTTCAAATGAACATGTGAGTGTGTTCAGAGCATGGAAGGTCATCCACTGGTCATTGGTTTTAAGTTGTAAACAAACAAATGTCTTTTTCAACACTGCTAAATAATGTTCTGTAAACACACTGACAACACATTAATAAATATACATATAAATACATTATAATACAGCATACAGTCTTTTCTGAAACATGGTACAACCTGTTTAGATGGCCACTAAAGTCACCATGCTACTGCTGTACCTATGAGGCTGTTATACTAAGACCAGACAAAACAGCGAGAAAGTGTGGGGAGAAAACCTGAATGTTTGCCAATGTAGTTGACCCCTGCAGCGCATCGTGAACCTGTTTTTCCCATAGCTGAAGAATTTCCACAGCTCCCTATTCTGCACTATAAATACAATGGACACACTGGAATGGACATACAATGACAGTGTGTTGCTGTGCATATTTCTTTTACTTGACATGACAAATCTTCGTCCAGGCTTCAAGTTTTACCAAGTGGCAACGTCTCTGTCTCCATAGAACATCCGTCTGAACGGGGACGTCTATGATGCTGTGTCTTTTGCTGAGGACAGTCAGTGGAGACGTATTCGTAACATCCTCTCCCCCTTCTTTGCCTCTGGTCATATAAAAGAGGTGCAAATGAAAAATACCCTCTTAAATATCTTACTCTATCCTACTCTTCTAGTAGGTCAACAATATTCTTTATTCTTCTGTTTATTTGTCACTGTGCTCCTCTTTTTAAGATGTTTGGCATCATGAAACACCACTCCCACAAACTGATACTGAGCCTGCAGTCCAAGGTGTACAATGAGAATGTTATTAATATTAAAGAGTAAGTAAAAATAATGTTTAGAAAACATCTATACCCATACTGACCCAGGATCTGTTATTAGTAATGGCAGAACAATATGATTATCATGTATGACCCCACACATATTCATTAATGACCCAGGGGCATATACCAATGTTGAAAACTCAGGCTCATCAACATTTCAAATTTCAGTGACATGCATCAGTGTGTGTTACTGTTACAGTACCGTTTCAACAGTGGACATGTTCTCATTAACTTTTTCAATTTGCCTACCTGAGTATCTGACTTCCACCCTTGTGTGTCCCAGCTTCTTTGGACCCTACAGCATAGATGTGATGGCGAGCTGTGCTTTCAGTGTGGATATGGACTCTATCAACAACCCCTGGGGTCCACTCATCACCCATGCCACAAAGCTGTTTAGATTCTCCAAACTGCTTTTTGTTTTCCAAGGTATGCTTTGACAGCTTTTCACTGACACAGTTTTCCTTATTTTAACACCAGCAGTATGTTTGGTGATTTAAATGACAACTTTGTGTCATCTTGTCCTATTCAGGCTGTTTTCCCTTTTTCCTTCCCCTCTTGGAGATGCTGGGTTTCTCCTTTTTCTCCAAGGCCTCTACCGCATACTTTAAAACACTTCTGAAGGAGATCAGAGCTCAGCGAGATGGCAGCACGAGTCAGGTTTGAACAAAATCACACAGCTGTTGTATTACAAATAAGTCTTTTTGATACTGTTTATTCATCCTAAACAACGTACGAGCTGTACAGACACCAGGTGCTGATTGCTAGCAACGTACATAGTAACCGTGTGTGTGTGTGTGTGTGTTTATGTGGGGGTGTTTGTGAGGGGTGTTACTCTCACCTCCTTATGAGATGTGAATCATGTGACATCTGAATTAAACTGTGTATTCTTGGTTTGTATTTAAACTGACTTTGTAATTGTTCATGTCTTCCATGTCAGCCTAACATCGCTTGTTCTTTTTCATGAACTTTCATGAAATAAGTAAATTTCACAACTGTTCTTGTGTTTTCCAACATATCACACGATCAGTGGATGAGAAGCTGTTCAGCAGCAGACAATGTGATCTAATGTCGCTGGGCAGATTACGTTTGACAACAAAGAGCAAGTCATATGATTGAAATCTCAAGGTCAAGAATGAAACGGGAAAAGCAATGACTTGTGTTGACTGCTCCAGTGAATGAAATACTTCATGCTCACATGATCCTGTGACATGGATGTTAACTAGCAATATGAACTCGGTATGTCTCGGTATGTGTTGTACACTACAAACAAACAAACCTAACATGCTTTCAGAGTTCTGGAGATGCCCTTCAGTATATGATCAACTCTCAGAAAACCGATGAGACCAGGAATGAAAAGCAGAAAAAGGGTAAATAGATGGTTGCCTTGCCCACAGAAACAGAAAGTATACATTAACATTTACTCTCATCTCACCGTCTGTGCCAACAGGTCTTACTGATCATGAGATCCTTTCACAAGCAACAATGTTTGTTTTTGCTGGTTTCGAGACAAGTGCCACCGCTCTTGTTTTCTTGGCCTATAATTTGGCAAGAAATCCTGAAGTCATGGAATGCCTGCTAAAGGAGATAGACTCTGCCTTCCCAAACAAGGTAGAGGGGAGATCTCTCTATTTTACTTTAAAAAGAAACTTAAGCTTCAGTATGTGAGTGCATTTCTAACTGTGATTTGTAGGCCTCAGTCCAGTATGAAGCTCTGATGAACATGGAGTACCTTGACAGTGTGGTCTCTGAGTCTCTGAGGTATCTCACTGTGCTTCAAGTATATTTGTATATTGCACTGAGTCACATGTAAAAGAGCTGCTTATAAATATATATATTAATGCTCATGTAAGCGCGCTAGCAGTAAATAATGTAACAGGTAATCTCAACCATCTTAGTTTAGCGTGTTAGAATCCTAAACTAAGTATTGCATGAGAACAAACTTTGACCTAGTCATGACTAACAGAGAAGTCAAGGGACCTTCATAAGTTTCACAATTTATCTTGAGGAAAACATGGGAATCTCCCAAATTTCATTACGAGCCGCCTTGAAGGTGAGGAAACATTATAAGCTACAGAATATTTGGTGTAGATACAGGACAGATGGGGCAATCGCTTATTTCTCCACTATCAATGAAAAGTTATTTAGATACATGTGATTTAATGTTTCACGCAGACATAAAAAATATTACTTTGTCAACAGGCTGTATCCTCCAGCTCCACGTCTGGACCGAGTTGCCAAAGAAACGGTCAAGATCAATGGAATCACAATTCCAAAGGATATGACTGTTATGATTCCAGTTTATGCTTTGCACCGTGACCCGGAGCTGTGGCCTGAGCCGGAAGAGTTCAAACCTGACAGGTAGTGTTTTCTGTACAAAACGATAATAAAGAATTTAGTCATTTATTTATTTCATACTTGATTTCCTTGTGGAGCAGCAATAATGAATCAGCCAACCAAGTTTAAGTAAGATGTGAAGATTCTTCTATTTTACAGTTGTTTTTGATATATTCAGAAAATCTTTTTCTTTGCATGCTTATTTAGATTTAGTAAGGAGAACAAGCAGAGCATCAATCCATACTCTTACCTTCCCTTCGGCGTTGGTCCCAGGAGCTGTTTGGGGACACGATTTGCTCTGGTGATGGTTAAACTGGCCTTAGTGAAGGTTCTGCAGAACTACATCTTCACAGTCTGCAAGGAGACAGAGGTGTGTACATTACTGTACATAATCAAATCAACACATTTACACAATTTATATAATACAGCACTTACAGAGCAGTATTTCATCTATTCCACAGATCCCGTTGGAGATGGACCCTGCAGGATTAATTGGACCCCTACGACCAATTAAACTAAAGTTGGTGAAACGTTCCACAGCTTCAGGAGCATGTAACTAAGATGAATAACTGTACTAATACTACAGTATTTACACTCTGTGAAAGAATCTACAATACACAGACATATAGTAGAAACAGTCATCACTTTTAAAGACCAATTCTGTACAATATGTTCATTTTTTGTCTTATGTTTATGATTATTTTATTTCATTCTATGTCAAATAGGCCATGCTTAATATAATTAGCTAAACATGGACAAACATAATATGTTTTCTACTCTATTTTAAGATAATCAGAAGAAACTGGAAAAAAACATTTAAAAAGCAGAAGAAAAGTTCAACAGATACTATAAATATATCTGTCATACATAAACAGTTGTTAAAAATAATAGGTTTACAAGTAAGCCCTTCCAGCCATGCCCTAACCCAATCATGGTAATGCTTTGTGAAGCCTTTTAGTTTACATTTTGCATATAAAGGTAAAGGTGAAAATATTATGAGGCACGATCTCTAGTTAAAAAGTACCAGGACACAGTGTAAAAATAATTTCTGTGTCATAAATGCTGTAACGACATATTGTTTATTAAGTCATCTGTGTGACGATTTAGATTCTGAGGCTGTACTTCATAATAGTGCCATATTAAGCTACAATTTGATTTTATATTATATTGTTGATCTTATCTATACATGAGCAAAATAACGTATACAGAACAAATAAACTGCATGTACCTATATACCTTGTGCAAATCAATTTCAGTTTGAGACAGTAAACTGAACAAACTCATGTGTTGAAGTAGACGATAATATACCGGCTTTTTAATTTCATGATGTATAGAGGTGTAAGTGGTGATTTAGAACAGGGTATTTACTCTGGTAGACCGAGCATCACAGGGTTTGTGACAGTAGTCTTGGAAAGATTCATGCTGGCGCTAGGTTACCTGCCGTCTTTAGCTTGAACTTTGAAATAAAAATTGGACCCTGTCTTTAGACCTGAGTCCAGTGTCACAGCTTGTTCCACATTTGGCCTCAGCTTTGCTGACTAATAAAATAAAGTTTAAACCCCAAAATGTAACCACAGAAAAAGTCCAGTTGCTGAGATGCAAACACTGCAGATCGATGCAAGAGTTGTGAGTTTTGTTGTACTAAATATGAAAAGCATAGATAATGTGCTGACAGGGCATGTGACTCTCCAGTCACATGTTTGTAGGTGTGTTAAATTAGGTGAGAAGGTATCTGAAGCTGCTATTACGACAGAGTTCACAGTTGGTTTGTGTGGTTGTGTAACATATTCTACATGTAAACGCTGTCACTCATAAAAATTACTTGACATTAGAGCTCAAACGATATGATGGAAAATGTTTAATGCGTAATATTTTAGCACCATATAAAAATCCATCAACCTTCAACAGTTCAACAGTAAACACACCATATTTAGTCATGATGAGTAAACACAGGCATGATAAAAGTGGAGTGAAACAATGACGTTGTTGAAGTAGGTCATTACGCAACCTGTAGGCAGTGTGTCTACTGCTTCCATGAGAGGATTTAGTGTCAACTTTCTTCTAGCTCGAGAATAAAGTTTTTTTTCATCACCAACAGATCCTTACAACAGCTTTACAATCATTTTCAGTCATAAATAAAAGCTGCGTTTACTTGATACAACACTGAATCTGGAGGAGAGGGTATGTATAAAGGTTCCTGTGAGCAAGTTTCAAAGATAAAAAGAGGCACGAAAATCTCTCTCCCAGGTCTTATCTCTTTCCTCTTTTCTCCTGCTTTCTTCCTTCCTCTTGCCCTTGCCCATTCTTTCCTCTTTATCTCTGGATGGTGGTTTCACAGCGTCGCGATCTCTGGCTTGAAAGTGAGTAACTTTGGCTCTCTTTATTTGTCCATACCCCAGACCTTCCTGGTCTCTCTTTAGCACAGTTGCCACTGGCTGTTTAGGCCCCTCTCCCTCTGGTCCCAGCCCTGTCCCTGGTTTCCAGCCACAGCGAAGCATCATCTTGTAGCTTTTGCTGGAGGAGGGTAAACAGTAGTATGGGGTGGGTGGAGGGCGCCGCAAGCTGAACTGGTGCAGAGTGGAGGAGAGATGTGATGACAGGTCGCCTCGGTACTCGCCACAACACACTTCACACCACTGAGGCTGGGGGGCACTGGGGACAAACACAAGAGGAGACAACATGAGTGACGGACAAAATTTTTGACAAAAGAATAGGAATTTGTTATTTAACTGCAATTCCATAAACACTTCGTGTTAACTAAGGCATTCTCAACAAACCAAATTCCTAAATGTGGAAAAGGACAGTGGTGTCATAATTTATTTTACGGCCTATTTGAAACTAATTCATTTAACCTGCATGAGGCTGAGGCTGTGCTTACATGCAATGTGTTTGTGTGTCTCCCGGTGTACTTCTTCCATAGCTGTTCAGCTCCTCCAGCACGTCACTGTTACCAGCTGGGGGAAAAAATAGAAATAGATAAATCAACGGTACAAACAAATACAGATATATTCATTTGAGTGGTTAATGAGAGTTAGCATAGTTATACCTTCCAAGGCGAGGTCTTTGGCATCCCTGCCCTGTGTATCCACCACTCCAATCCAGGCTGCACCGTGTTGCAGCAGCAGCTTCACTGCAGCTTTTTGTCCTGACCAGCTTGCACACATCACAGCTGTCCAGAAGTAAGTATCCTAGAGGGAAAAAAACAAGCCAATTATAGAAATACATGTAGTATTTTATGCTATATTTCATAATATGAAAAGACAATGAGCAATAAGTATTGTACCTGAAAGTTAATGTCGACTCCCTTTGAGAGCAAGTCTTTAAGGCCGGAGATGTCCCCCTCATGGGCACAGCGCAGCAACCTAAGCCCCTGGAGCTCCATGGACCTCTCAGCGTTGCTTGTCTCTGTTCTTTGGTTGCCTTCACTTTCACCATTAACCCTCCTTTGCCCCACAGAATCGTTTTGGACCTGATGGATCTCGGCCCTAACTCTCCTCCTCGCTCTTCTAGACTCTCTGCTCTTTTGCCTGCAGTGTTGATCTCTGCCATTATCTTTTTTGCTATTAACACTTGTGGAAACAAAGTGTTTTCTGTCATCTTTAATTAGATTTTCGTAGAACTGCATGGCCTCTTCCCCACTAATGACATTTGTGGTTTTATAACTGGGTTGCTCTGCTTCAATACTGAAAACATCCTGTTCACTGGCTGGAGTAAAGCCTAAAGCAGCCATAAGTGACTGTAGCTTCCGATATCGTTTAAAGTTGAACCAGATCACTGTTATTTCAGAGAATCAACCTTTAAAGACTTATTTTAAAGAAATCCCGTTAACGCTCATGCAACAGCAGCAAACTGTCAGGCTTCACTTAGTCTTACAAATTAAAGTTCGTGAATAATAAAGATTTTAAAATGCTACTGAACTGTGTATTAATTTGACTTTTTGAAACCAAAAACGATTACAGTCGATCATATCTATTAGCAACGTAACGTCAGCTAGCAAGCTGCTTTAGTGTGTAGTAGATCAAGTGGTTTCTCGTATGTATTACTGAATAAAATACGTTACAAGGCATACATATGAATGTTAACATAAAGCAATAGAAGGCAGCTTTCGTGACCTTACCAAATAAGTTAACCAAGTGTGAGCTATCCTCGTAGAATTAGCTATAGAATTAGCTTAGCATCAGCATTACCCTTTAGATACGGTAAAGCTTCTTATTCAAAATGTTCCCAATAACTTAATTCGATCACACTACCAACGTCGTTTCGAGGCATCAACCAAAAAAAGATGTAAACTGAACAATCAACAAACAAAAACGACTAGTTTAGTAGAGTATAGGTCTCTACTACAAGCTAACGTACACTTCCTGTTTATAAACCGAACGAACGCTGCGGTTCGGGGAAACCAGAGACTACTGCCTCCTGTCGGCCTGGATGCAGTATAGCCACAATCAGCCTAATGTAATAAAGTAACATTAACTTACTAAAATACATGTCTTGAATTCATATGAAAGACAATAGATATTCAGAATAACCCTCCTATATTGTTAAAGTATTATGTAACTTTGTGACTTTACATTCTATATGACACTGTAGTAAAGCTACAACACACAGTTATAATATTTCAGAGTTTTATTTCATACCTGCTTTTTACAGACAAAGAGTCCTGTAAAAATCTAATTAACTGATAAACCATGATCAATTGCTACAGACTAACCAGCTGTTAGTGGTATAGGTAACATCTTTGACCCAATTTTTTTCATTATTTACACAGACATGACTTTCACGTTTGAAGGTTTGTTGAACAAATCTGACCTAGATTTGCATATTCATGTTATAGCATCAAATTCAACTGTGTCTTAGTCGGGTATAATTGTACATTTGGATTTTATTTACAATATCCACTCAAACTTATGTAATAATATTAAAGTTATATATAGAGGAGTATTATTTAGGCAATTACTTTTTCTTTAACTTAAATATGGAATTTGTGTACTTCTATCATCTACAGCTAGGGTGAGAGTATTCAGATCCTTGACTTGTGGAATGACAACGGATGGTGTATCTGGATGAGGCAATCTCTGAGCTCCTTGACAATCTGTAATCCATGGCTGTATTGGATGGACCAAAACATAGTGTCCCAGAGGTGTCCTTTGGATTTAGCCATTGTCCTTCAGGTTTTCATCTGATACCTCATGGCAGTCAAGGGGCCATCATCTAGCATGTGCAGGTTTGCGTGTTCCACATACATAGACCAAGCCTATAACTGACGACTGTTAAACGGGTCATGCTGAGCGATGGCACAGGCGATATAAAATTCTCCAAGGCTTTTCCAGACCCACGTCTGTCCCATGTGTTAGGGGTGAACCTGTTCTCAGTGTTGGATCAGCCAATGTTGGTGTTCTGTGGCAAATGCCAATAATCCTCCATGGAAGTGGGCAATGAGCAAAGGGTCAACTAGAGAACATGCGGCCCTCATGTCAACAAGTCTGTTTCTGATTGTTTGGTCAGAGACATTCACCAGTTGCCTGCTGGAGGTCACTTTGTACACACACACACACACTTGTCTAACACCTAACATTCATAGAATGTTCTTTATCAGGACAAGCTGGGCCTTATTAGGGCTCTTAGTTTGAAGTAACTCAGAATTTACAGAAAACAAATGGTAATTGCTGGTGTCTCATAGATGTAAGAAGCTTTGGGTACCAGTGTCTTTCTTTACAGTAAAGTAAAGAAACTGATTATTAACCCCATCTGTTAATTGGCCAGATCAATATTCTAGAGGTTTCATTAACTAGAAACTATATTCATATTAGAAAGGGGCGGCTGTGGCTCGGGAGGTAGAGCACTCGCCTGCCAATTGGAAGATTGGTGGTTCGATTCCCGCCTCCTTCAG
>JAUMHF010000001.1:4387216-4397670 GCA_032359275.1 Microctenopoma steveboyesi
TGAGAAGCAGTGTAAAGCGCTTTGAGTACCAGACTAGGTAGAAAAGCGCTATATAAGTGCAGACCATTTACCATTTAGAAAGTGTTCCTTTAATTTTTTGAGCAGATTAGATGATTATTACCCCCCACATAGAAGTTTCAGAAGAAATTAATTAAATAACTAGCAAACTATTTAGCTTTTTTAAATTATCCTCTTTTCCACGACAGTTGACATTTATAAAAGGGCTATTATTTTTCTGAAGGAATAATTAACAGAATCCTGACCCCAATTTATAAATCCTGACATTTTCCAGAAACTACACCAAACGAGACATAAATGAATCAGTTGGTTCTCATGAGGATAAAATAGATAAATGAGATTAATGTAACAAACCTGCCAGGAACTGTACTATCTTTTCATTCTGTTGTGTGAGATGCACCTTTGGGTAATTTTATTGACCAGAGGTTCTGTCCTAGCCTGTTCGCACACATGCCTGTGTCTGTGTTGGAAATGTATATGTGAACAATAACACTGGCAATGAATCAGTAGTATTCAGGTGTCCCAGTAATGACACTATAACACTGAGGTACTCAACAACAGCAACCTACGGCTGAATCAGATACATGGAAATCATTAATGTTTTCTATTTTCATCTGAACCTTTCTTGCTCTCCTTTGTGTAGCTGCTCGTGTAACCTGCCACACATATTTTTATCTGAGTTTTAATATCAACTTCTGGCACCATTAACGCTCCTTGTCTGACACATTATTTAATATTCCAGTCTACAGAAAAACAGTGCTTCTGGTTGTACACACTTTGATACACATATACATTCATTGTTTTTTCAAACTTAGTTTGAATATATTTTTCCATGTTCATCCTGTGTGCATGTTTCATGTCCTGGCAGCACCCTCATGTGGGCATCCTGCTCACTGATACACTTTTACAGCCTGTTCTCTGGCTTATCATCAGATTATCTATCATGTTGTGTAGAACAACATTTGTCTTTTTCCATCATAGGCCTGAATTAGCAAAAGATTTGATCACATTTCAGGAAAGATCACTTAGTTTAACCAGCTCCACCTGTTGCAAAACCTTTCTCTCTATGACAAAACCAAAAGAAAACAATGTGACACCACTCATTAGCTTACCTTTAAAATCTACTGTAAGGGTGAGTAGGTTTACAGAGAAATCAACAGTCTATTCAGTTAATAAGACTATAGCATCAAGGCAGTCAACCGCAGACTTTGAGGAACCAACAGTAGAACCGTTACAGTTTATACAGTCGCATTTGTGTATTCAGCTGTATTTAAACATAATGGATTCTCAGTGGTTCAAGGCAATAAATGATGCATCATACATGTTCTTACCCGGTCTGTTTACATGTAATAGTGTGAATAGTAGCTTTATTTTTAGTGTACGTTTTCTCACACACAGTTACAAAAATGTTACAAAGAAGCCTTAACAAAAATATAAAAACAACAAAAAAAAAACATATAGACTTAAAAACATACTGATAATATGGAAGACTGTTGAACTGTGGGCCATTGAACTATAATTTCTGTAATACTTTAGTGTCATTCGAGTGATTCTGACTGAAGCTGCAGATTCAGGCGTGACTGCAGACTTTGTCAAACGTGTCACATGTTGCAGGTTAGACGAGGATTCTTAAATAAAAAATATGCTGAATGGGAAGGATACGGAAGGCACAGGGGTGAGAAGGATGAGCTACAAGAACTAAACCCTCATGCAAAGATTTTGTATTAAAGAAAACTGAAGTCCAGGTTTGACACTGTGCTGCGACAGTGAACGGTTTTACTGCTCAACAAAATGTTCGACATCACGACACATTTTTAAATGTTTTCTTCTCATTAGTCATTAGGTACAGTTTGATAACAAAAAGCACTACATTCAAGGGCTTTCAGAAAATCATCTGAATCATTAACATGATACCAGTTTGGTAGTTTTCTGCTACACACCATGAACCTGCTCAAACAGCAGGAAAACTCACCCCATGTTCAGTTATTACTTTACTTTGCTTGGCAGACGCTTTTATCCAAAGCGACTTACAGGGACACACCTGGCAGGGGATGGACTAGGAGTCAGACTGGGATTCGAACCTGCGACTTGCTGCATTCCAGTCTGATGCCTAACCCATTGAACTACCAGGCCGCTATTAACAGGTGATCATTTTGTGACACTGATTTCATGTAAACAACAAAAAAAGACAATTAATCAACATAGGTATGTTTGTAATGCCAATTATCTAAAACAGTGAAGTACAGAAAGCTTCCAACGATTTGAACTCCACTCAAATCAATTCTTTTCAACATTGTATATTGGTGGTAATTAGTGTTTGTGTCTAGATGTTTTAAATCTGACTTAGGTTTAAAAATATTTCCTTGCAAAACTCTTAATGCTTAATCTCCGCTGAGAGGGAACATAAACTAGCTGGTAAATTTAAGGACATAATAGTTTCAGTTCAGTTTTTCTCTTATCAAAAACAATCGGATCATCTCTAATGTAGTGTTCAGAGCAGACAGGTCTGCCTCGCTAATGCTTTTAACATTGATTCATTTCTTATTACTCCTTTAATAATATGAGAAAAATCATAATCTGAATAGATCCTTAACGCTACCTACTTACACAAACATGCGAAACCAGTGGTACGATCACACACAAGAAACATCTAAAGTCACCGTATTCGCTAATACAGCGATACATTTTACTACAACCTCCAATCAGTGGCATTTATTCATGTGTCTATTTCTGTCCCCCGTTTGTGTAAATGTCTGCCCGCACTGAGGGCAGGAGTACGGCCTTTCCCCCGTGTGAATCCTCATATGAACATTAAGTTTGTCCTTGCTAACAAAGCGTTTGCTGCAGCAGGTACATGCATAGGGCTTATCCCCCGTGTGATAGCGCTGGTGCATCTTCAGCTCCGTCATGCGGCCGTAAGCTCTGCCACAGTCAGGACACTTGTAGCTGGGTCGCACCTCCATGTGCTGTCTGCTGTGCAGCCGCAGCCCACTGTTTGACCTGAAGCTTTTGCTGCACTGCGAACATTTGAAGGGTTTCTCGCCGGTGTGGATGTGCATGTGTAACTTGAGGCTGGCCGCGGATGGGAAGCCGTTGCCGCAGATGGAGCAGAGGTGGCGTCTCTCCCCCGTGTGGATGGTCAGGTGCTTCTCCAGCTTGTTCTTGTTCAGGAAAGTCTTGCCACAGATGGGGCAGTTCAAAGGCTGCTCTCCGTCATGTGAGGTCATGTGTTCCGTTAGCTCCCCCAATGTGGCGTAGGCATAATCACATCGGGTGCATGAGTACGGCTTCTCTTTCCTGAATTTCCGATGTTTGAGGCAGTGCTGTTCCAGTGCTTCCTTCACTTCAAACGTCTCAATGCAACAGGAGCACTGGTAGGGTCTTTCTTCAATATGAGTCCGCAAGTGATATTTCAAAGCTGTTAACTGTAGAAAAATGCTGTCGCAGTGTGGACATTTAGATTCCCGTCTGTTGTGGACCAGTATGTGCCTCTTGTAGTGAGACAGCTTAATGAAGCGTTTGCAGCACAACGAACAATAGTACTGTTCATGCTGGTGGCCTTGCTCGTGTTTCTTCAGCGCATACTCAACCTTAAACTTCTTCCCACAGGTGTGGCAGGAGTAGGACTTTTCATGGACTCCCATGTGCACTTCCAGTTCTTCTGGACTGTTAAAGGTTTCGTTACATTTCGGACAAGTTCCATTGTTTTCTTTCACGTGAATCTCCAAGTGTTTGTTGAGGTCCTCTGGAAAGGCAAAGTTCTTCTGACAATCGGGGCACTTGTAACGCTCGCCATTCGTTGCTTTTTGGTGGGTCATTATATGTCTTTTCAAATGATACATTCGACCAAATACTTTGCCACAGTCTCCACAGATAAGGCTCCGAGGACTAGACTGCTGGACCTTCTTGTGTAATTTAAGATGATTTACAAGTGTAGCTTTGTCCTTGAACTGTTTATCACACGCAAGACAGGTCAGGCCTTCAATCGCATGAGTCCTTTTGTGAGCTTTCAACTCCAGCCAGCTACTTAGGTTTTTCCCACATTTCGGGCAGATGTACTGGCCCAGACCGTGTTGGTTCCTCAGGTGTCGAGTCATGTGATAAGACTGGCTAAAGGTTAAAGCACAGACCGGACAGGTGAAGGGTTTCTCTTTTGTGTGCGTCCTCATGTGTCGCGCCAGTTTGTTTGCCCCCCTGAAGCACCTGTTGACACAGATGGGACAGAAATGGCCTTTTGTCATCGTGCTAGAGACAACCGTTTCGTTCTTACCACCCCCCTTTTGAGATTTAGCTTCATCTGAGTCTTTGTCTTCTGTTTTTAGATTAACATCAGACACTTTATCCTGAGCATCACCTTCAGCAACATTTTCATTGCAATTGTCACTGTCATTATTGTTGCTCGTACTGGATTTAATTACATCTTGGTTTTTCACTTCACCACTGTGCGGGACACCTTCTGTCTGAGTAGACTGGTTTTTGCCATGTGACATGACGTGACTTAATAAAGCACCATCATCAATGAATCTTTCTTCACAGTATGGACATAACAGAAATTGTGACTTATGCATCCTCTTGTGGCTTTTCAGCTCTGCAAAGCTCCCCAAACTTATCCCGCAGACAGGGCAGACATGTTGGCCTGCACCATGCTGGTTCCTCAGGTGGCGGATCATGTGGTATAACTGGCTAAAGGTCATGGCACAGGTAGGGCAGGTAAACGGTTTCTTTTTTGTGTGCGTCCTCATGTGTCTGGCAAGGTTGTGTGCATTTCTGAAGGGCCTTTTATAACAGATGGGACAGTAAGAGCCTTTCTTTTTGGTAGAAGCTATGACAAAGTCTTCATCATCATCATCATCATCATCATTGTACTCACTCTCACTAGATTTAGCTGAATCTTCTTCCTCCATCCTTGGTGATGATGGTGAGGCCTCGTTATCATCATTATCACCACCATTAATGGTTTTAGCCAGTTTGGTCTCACCAGTACTCTTCAATGTATCTTCATCACTACAACACAACTTGTCACTGCTGTGATTGTAAGCGTCTTCATGTGATGGAGATTTTGTTCGAGTTTTAGTTAAGCCTGGTTGGGTTTTTGTCCTCTCCTCTCCACGCCGAGGTCGTCCTCTTTTTCTTGGAATGGGATGGTCTAAATTGTCTCCAACATCTGTGCTTTCCGGATACGGTGTCGCGTGTGTCTTCCTGTGATTTTTCAGATCTTCAAAGCTCTCTAAAGTTATCCCACAGGTAGAGCAAACATGTTGGCCTGCACCGTGTTGATTCCTCATGTGTCGAGTCATGTGATAAGGCTGGCTAAAGGATAAAGCACAGACTGGGCAGGTGAACGGTTTCTCCTTCGTGTGTGTCCTCATATGTCTGCCCAGCTTATGTGCATTTCTGAAGCGCCGGTCAATACAGATGGGACAGCAGGGCCCTCTGTGTTTGGTCGCTGAAACGACAAAGTCTTCATCATCATCATCGGTGCCATTGCCATCGTAGGACTTGTCGTAGCTTTCCTCCTTTACCCTCACTGGTAATTTTAAGGCCCCTTTAGCAACTTTACTTCTGGTGTTAGCCAAATCAGTCTCATCGTTATCACTGTAATACAACTTATCGTTGCTGTAATAGTAATTGTCTTTGTAACGGGAAGGTTTGTTTTGGGTTTTAGTCAAAGGTGGTTTTGTTTTTGTCCTTTCCTCTCCACGTCGAGGCCGTCCTCTTTTAGCCTTTCTTTGAACAGGAGGGTCTAAATCGTCTCCAATATCCACACTGACCTCGTGAAAACCAAACAGTTCAGATTCACCTAGAGCCGATTCAACCTCCCTACCGATAACCAATGCTGTCGTCAAGGTCAGAGTCTCCTTCTCCAACAGCAGCCTTTCTCTTAGCTGCGGGCAGTTTGTTTTCGCAATAAGCTGATCCAGTATAAGTTTTTCATGTACGTCTCCATAGTTGCAAGGACTCAGCAGTTCTTCTAAGGCAGACACAAACTGATCTATATTCTCTCCAGGCATCTGAGCTCTCTGATGGAATTTGAGTCGGTACATCTGAGATCTATGATCAGAGCTGAAATAGCCTGTCAGCACCGAGATTGCTGCTGAATACGTGGTTTCAGCCTGGATCAGTGACGTGAAGATGTGCTGCCCCTCTGGGCCAAGGCAGTTTTGTAAAAGAGCACACTTTGTGGAGTCAACAAGCTTGTCTTCACCAAGTACTTCAATGTAGTGCTCAAAAGCTTTAAGCCACTTATGCCAAAACATGGTCGGTTTACCTGGAACAGGTAAGTACGGAGGAGGTGGGGACAGGATTATCAGGAGCGGCTCTGGCAGTGGCTCCAAGGAGCTGTCCTGTTTTGGCACCTGCTTAACTAACTCCCTCGTCACATCACCCATGTTTTTGATATATTATATTTTTTCCACTGAGGTTAATTTTATCTTTATCTTTATTCTTCTTTGACTCTGGATTAAGACGTCACACTCTTTGGTCTGTGTTCAGGCTCCTGACATTTCCACCCACTCAGGTCATCCAAAGAAAACTGCAACAGAAACAAACACAAGTTAAAATTAAAGTATGGTTGAACTAATACCCGACCTTTAGTCTGCAGTGTGAGTCAGTGTTTAATAGAATTTAATTACATTTCCTACTATAGACACTCCTTGTTTGGAAAAAACTGAGATTGGAGCGACCTCCAACATACAGTCCATCAACGAAGAAAGTCTGCTGCCAGACGGACGCATCGGGGTATATTAGTGTTTACACTATTGGGTCAGATGTATTGCAGAACACACGTGGCAGGTGTCACAGTATTTCGCGCTGTCCGGGTGGGTAAATAGGGTGAGAGATTACAGAATTTTAACAATTTTCTTAATATGGACAGACACCATTAACATTTTTTCTAACTGTATTAAGTCCACATAACAATAAGTAAACTGACTTTAACATGCTAAATATGAATAGCATCTAGTCATTTTTTTGCTAACTGCACTGTGTATGAAGTTAATTAATCAATGAAAAAAATCTATGATCCAGTCTCACATTGGTAAAATAATAATACTGAGCTCCACAAACAAGTAAATCCGTTTATGTTTACTTAACATCTCTGTACCACAAGCATCAGCAAACAGGAGAAGACTGATGTGTGACACAAACGAGTTACAACAGTCACACTGTGTAAACAAACATGGTTCATAAGTCACTGATGGTACCGTTTAAATATTTCTCAGGTGTACAAATGATAACTTGGAAAGAACAAGTTTAGGCCTCAGCCTCCCGCTGGTGTTACATATAACATTATGTGCGCTATAGAAAACTGATTTATTACATAAAACAATTATTTATTCAACTGGAATTCAAAAAGCAGAAAAATACAATTTCTACTATTTCCATTTTGTGAGGTGTTTTACTCGTGCAGCTGCAGCACCAACCCCCACACCAGGAGTAAAACAGATTTGTCAGAAAACCTTTAAGTTTCCTTCCAGAACCAACATTTTCAATGGGATACTAGACCAGTGATTGCAAAAATGTAAATATTCTAACAGATTAGACCATTTATTCACATGCTCATGTTCACATGTTGTGTCTTTAGGAGAAGTTTTCTTACATAAAACCCGTTTCAGCACAGTAACACCTACACACGCTGCATACAGAATTTGGGTCTCATGCTGACAGGCTGGTGGAGAAAACTGCTCAGATACTACTGCTACACATTTTGACAGATGGACCCTGTACTGGCCCGGGCCCCTCTCAGTGGGGGGACGGGGGGCTCAGAAGGCCCCAGGCTGGTCGGGGATTACGGGTTATTGTTTCAGGGCGGGCGATGGGGCCCAGCCTTTCTCGATCCGTCCCTGTCCCGGTTAACGGACACAAACACACCGCGAAGCGCAGAATATCGCGCGTGTAGTAAACGTGCGAGTGACGGCGGAACCGACGCGTTAACGGTCCGTAACGGTCGCTCTGTGCACCGTCCTCTGGTCGACAACACGCAGCGACCGGGCGTGTTTATAAAGAGGAACGGAGACAGAGGCCGTCTGGGGCTGGACACTGAGCAGTTATCGACGTACAGGCGATGAAAACTCACCTAACCAAACTGGGTCACAGGTCGAGACGGGTGCGGGCAGAGCGACACACGGAGCGGGTCGACGGCAGCTCCGGCCCGGAGCCGCTGCAGCCGCGGAGGCGAAGTTTACGGCAGCGCCACGCTTGGGTTTTAGGACCGCTAACGCCGCAGTGTTACACCGCAGCTCTGGGCCAAAAAGCAGGGAATGAAGTGAAAAATATATCCACCATGCTGATAGTCCTTCTTCCGGACCCCACAAAAGCTCCCCGGGGTCTGCTGCACCGGCCCCACAGCGCCCCCTGTCGGACAGGAGGCGCACACAAACCCCCACATCTTTACATGGTTTAACGTAGTTTGTGTCTGTTTTTAGGTTTTTGGTATCTGGTCATTTTTCATAATTTCATATATTATATACATATACATTTTTTTAATACTAAGTTTTATTGGATGTATGTTGTTATTAACAACAATGTAAACACAGGTTAGTTGGGCCAGTTACTGCAGAGTGGAAACACTCAGCTCTCAGGTTGGGGATAGGTACAAAGACAGGGAGATGGAAAGAGGACAAATCACAACTATAGCGGCTAAAGACAATTAATAAAATCAATAGAGAAATGACAGGAGAAGATGCTCAGTGTAATGTGGGAGGCCCTCCAGCAGACCAGAGCAACACAACTAAGATGGTTCAGAGTCACCGGGGCCAACTCTAATTCAACTCTAGTCGTAGAGAAAGTGTCTGCCTCCTCAAACCTGAACCAGGAGCTGGTTCCACAGGAGAGGAGCTCGATAGCTAAAGGCTCCTCCTCCTATTATGCATTTTGAAACTGTAGAAACCAGAAGTGGAACATTCTGAGAGAGAGCTGGAATAATGCATTGTTTATAGTATCATTTGAATGTTATGTTGTACTAAAGTCAGTAATGAACAAGGCTGATCTCATTGAACCAAATAATATTAAGTGTCCAGAGGTAGAAAAATTAATGTGGGACTAACCATCAGCACCATTGTTATTGTGAAAAGCAACAACCAGGACTTTAACATACAGTTCTTACACAGCATAGATACATTTGTTGCTGCCCTTCAACAAATAATAAAGAGCCAACAATTCTCTCTATTTTAAATAATACATCAAATAAAAAGAACATGGACAAAAATGTTGATGCCCTTGGTAAAGAACGTGAATTATTGTGCTACAGTGATAATTCAAACTTAATTTAATGAGTTGGGCCAACTATCATCAAATTGTTCATTTAGCTCAATTTAAAGATTTAAAGTTTAAACAACTCATGCATCTAAAATAAAATGTAAAGTACACATTGTAATTGGAATTAACAGAACTTATACTTACATAACAACTTAGCGTGTTAGTTATTAGAGCCCCAAGCCAAAAT
Source organism: Microctenopoma steveboyesi (assembly GCA_032359275.1). Lineage (NCBI taxonomy): Eukaryota > Metazoa > Chordata > Actinopteri > Anabantiformes > Anabantidae > Microctenopoma > Microctenopoma steveboyesi. The sequence goes on from JAUMHF010000001.1 coordinate 4,396,677, forward strand.
ATAATCAGGACTTGCTCTGTGTGAAATGATCAAAACAAAATAAGTCAAATCTACTGAATACATAATATAGGGTCATTATTTTCATTTTAGCTTTTGGCTGAGACATAATGTGAACGTGAGAAAAGAGGGTGAAACGAAGGGGTAGATTATCTTGTCCATGATCTGGATGACTGGGAATCTTCACAGTTATTTGCTAGTTTGTTCAACAGCATCTTACAGCCTTCAAATTAAAATCACCAACTTGGAAAACGTAGTTACGGCCCTGCATCAAACACTGTCTGCTTTCCGCAATGCCACCCCGTTTAAACCTTTTGCCACCCCTTTGCACAATCGCGTAAACATTTTAGATCTGCCAAAAAAGTATATACAGTATATATACAACAGGACCAGTTCAGACAGATGACAGAAAATAACCAAAATTATAAATACTGGTACTGATGCACTGGGACAAATAAAGGTGTTGATCGACCCTGGAAACATACACTACTGTTTTAAATGTTTTGTCTACCATTACATTCCAAGCACCACAATTGTACAATTGCATTCGTGTCCTGAAATAAACGACAAATAATGATCAAATCCTGAAAAGTCTAATTATATCTATGTGCATGGCTACATGCTAGTTATAATATTGCTGAACAAACATTTCTTAGATAACACGGATTAATGCATCCTCCAGTGATCAAAGTACTTTTCCTGCAGTATCTAGCTGCAGCTCGAAGCTACAATAAAACGCTGATTACATACTGTACATATCAGCTTTAACAAATACACGTATGATAAAGAAAGGGCACATGGAAAATTCCCTGCAGAGACTTTAAGTACGTTTTTTGTATGTTTATGCAATATCCCCTATGGTCTTTTTCCACTGTTGTACTTTTACTGAAGAACACATGGTAGTTTGCATGATGTCAGTTCACATCAATTCAATTCAATTTTATTTATATAGCGCCATTTTACAACAAAAGTTATCTCAAGGCACTTTACAGTGTAA